>BJBW01001656.1:0-301951 GCA_004320125.1 Scolopax mira | reverse complement strand
CAGCCCCCTTTCCTCATAAGATTTACTCTCCAGACCCCTCACCTGCTTCGTTGCCCTTCTCTGGACCTGCTCCAGAACCTCAATGTCTTTTTTGTGGTAGGGGACCCAAAACCGGACACAGTACTCAAGGTGAGGTCTCACCAGTGCCCAGTACAGGGGGACAATCACCTCTCAGGTCCTACTCACCACACTGTTTCTGATACAGGCCAGGATGCTGTTGGCCTTCTTGGCCACCTGGGCACACTGCTGGCCCAAGTTTAGCTGACAGTTGACCAACACCCCCAGGTCCTTTATCGCCAGTCCTTAATGTCAGTTAGTTTCTTTTCCCATTCTGGCTCTTCAGTGAAGTAATAACTGCTGTTCTTGCAGTTGGTGGCCCTATAATCATGGGAAGTTTCTGCATTCTTATGTGTTGTTTTTCATTTGTATATTACTGCTATTGCCTATTCTAACACATTGAATATTTCTCTATTATTAATCTTAAAAATATGAGTTGTTTGTGCTTCGCTGAAATTGCAGGGCCCAAGATACATCAGGGCTCTTTTGTACTAGTCAAATGGAAAAAATGCATTTTATGATGACCTCTGACATGTGTGGTTTGCAGAGTTCCCTGCTTTGTAAAAATATTTTAATTTCTCATTTCAGTTGATTTTTCGTTCTTTATTAGTTTTCTAGTTACTTTCTTTGTCTCCCTTTTTGTGTTTTGATGATGAAATAAGGAAAGAAAGTGTTTTCTTTGTCTGCCATTTCTTCCTTAAGTTTAAGACCTAGTACTGTACTTTTGAAAGCTTCTTATATCCTTTAGTTTCTTTATTACTTGACCTTACTGCCTGGCTGATGCAAATGACCATTTTTTTTCCCTCTCATTTTTTTGGGGTTATAACCATCTCTTTTAATACCTAAAAGTATGTAGTTTCTCTTTCACTTAAGACTTTGGAAAAAAATACTTCTTTTGTGCATTCAAAAACCTTGTTAAAAGCGTTCTTGAATGTGCTTTGGGAGAGGTGTGGATGTCTTCAAGTGAAAAAATTCTCTGGTTTGGTTCAGGATTTTAAAGAGAAACTTATGCCTAAAAAAGATATAGGGAAGCCTGAAACTCAGAGGGATTTGTAAAATTTACTAATCCCCCGTGACTGCAGGTTAATAGCTGTGTTTGAAAAACACTTGCAAAATTCACTGTTTTGAAGCTACTCCTTTGACGACCATGCACCGACAAGTGTTCTCAATGCATTTAGCTAGAGGCAAAAGTAGAAGTTGGCTTTAAATCACCCCTTTGCAGAGTTGCAAATAAAGGGTTTGATAAAATACTGCGCTGGAACTGGTCACTGCCCGAGTATGGAAGTGCTTCCTCTTAAAGGTCTGTGTACAACCCTAACTCTGCTCTAGCTTATATGTAACTGAAGGTGATGGGTAGTTACACCAGCATGTTACCTGTAAAAGAATAAGCTCTATCTTTGAGGAAGGCGTTTGTAGTCACAGCGGCGCTTTTCAGCGTGTACTATAGCGAGGTAAACTCAAGCATGGTTCTGTGGTTCTGCAGCTGTCCTTGCACACATTGTAGTTGTGGGTTCCATTCTGTGCCACGAAATAATGAGGCATGGAGTCAGGTGGTTTGACTGAAAAAGTTAAAATACAGAACCTGAAAGGAGGAAAAAAGACCCACATTATTTGCTTAAAAAAGAACTGACTCCGGATTTTGACATGATGGGATACCTGTGGTTGTTTCCAGCTATTGAGAGGTTCAGACACAGTTCCTTTGTCAGCAAGGAGAACCTAACTGGACTCTTAGGATGTTACAGGTAACATGTACCAACAATGTAACAGCTAAGGAAAAAAAGTCTTTCAAGAGTTTATTTGATTTTTTTTTTTTGACTAATTGTAAACAGCTCAGTGTTTGTGTACGCCTAGGGGTTGCTTTTCTCTATTTGGAGATGACTGAATTGGTGGGAGGAAAAGAATTCATGAATAAAGTGTAATGTTTGAGGCAAGTGCTCTATTTTCAATCTCATACTTAAAAAGGAATTAGAAATTGAAGTCCTTGGCAAAATATACAAAACTTATTCAGTTAGTCTAAGTACATCTGGAACACAGAGGAGAACTATGCACAATGAAGGATGTTGTAGTTTTCTGATAAACAGAATAAGGTTTGATGTGTCTTCTGACTAGATCAAATTATTGTTCTCATTGTCTCTTAAAAATGTATGTTGTTTTTATTAACCCTTCCCCTGGATGTGTTCCAGTCTTGCATGAAAACAGTCTTTCTCCAGAACTAAAAGCTTAATTTGTGTACAAAATAGCTGTATTTAAACCTGTTACTTAAAAAACAAGAAAACAAAACCAGCAAAAAGAACCCCAAAACTAACAAAACCAACCCCAACCCCTCTTTATTATCTTAGGGGGAGAAATTAAGTAATTAATTTCTTAATTGAGTTATTCTCAGAATGCATGTCACAGAATAGAATAGGCAGATAGTTTAAGAATAAAGATGTAAAAAATATTAGTGACTGCCATACAGCTGGTTTAAGTTCAGATGACTGACACATTCTGCAGACAGAGTGCCAGGAAACAAAATGTGATGCAAATATTGACCCTGTTAACTGTGTGCTGAATGATGACATTATAATTCTATCAGATGCATTCTCTGTTGTGAGCATCATTTTGATTTCATTTTAGCTTGACATTTAACTTTCTTTTTTTTTTTAAAAATAAAATCAGAATAAACATGAAAGCATTTGATTTGTTAAAATGTGTCTTTCTAATCTCTACATAAAAACATTTGCTTTGGCAGTCAAGGTACCAGATGCTATAATATTTCACATGCAATCTTTATTATTAGCATTGTTGTTCAATGATATGTCAGGCCTGGTATGTCACAGGAGCAGTAAGGCTGAGGAATATAAATTGGTACTATGTCCTGGAGTCATTTTAAACCATTGTATTTAACATATGTGACATGTCTGAGTTAACTAGTGATTGAATTAAAGTTCATGATTGACACAGAATGCTCTGTTGTGACAGTGCTCAGGGCCTGCTACATATAGCAACATGTGTAGTCATACAGGAATGTCAACTTCTAGCTGTTTTCTTTTCTTTTTTTTTTTTTTTTTGCACTTTAAAGTATTTTGGAAGGGGAAATAAAATCTAAAACCATGTGGTTTTCATTTGTAGCTGCTTCTAACTCTTGTTTCTAAAAATTCTTTGACCAGTGAGTTTTCTTAATAAATACTATAAGGATTTCTTCAGATGAACACTCATCATCTTAGGTCAAATTAGTAGATCCCACCAGCATCTGCCTGGATCCAGCACTTGTACTGTGATCCTGGTTTTAAATACAGAGCCACAGGCTTCCATTTAAAGTAGAACTCTGTGTGCAGATAGCCCATGTGCAAACAGATTTAGCTTTAGATCATGAACATACGGTTGTGTTTACCAGACTGCCAGAAAAATGCGCATACATTTTAAGGCTGGAGCATTAGTATTAATGTAAAGAGTGTATCTACAATATTTTCAGCTAGTTATGAACTAGGTGTGAATAACTCTTTCAAATTAGACTGATTACATTTGTGTCACAAGTTCCAACTCATAATGAATTTTATATTTGGATTGATCTTGGGAAGCAAAATGAAGCCTGAAGCTTTGGAGTAATTTTTTTTTTTTGATCTCTAGTTCTGTTTGTAATCCTTTTCAGTTCATTTCTTGTGTTTTAATTTGGATTATTAAACAAGATTACACCACCAGTGAAATTTATGTGGACTTACAGTGTGTTTAAGATAAAGGGGATCTTGAGATTGACGATTCCAGGGAAAAAAAAAGTATGATTTGTTATGCCACAGCATGATTTAATCTGTGTTTAAATTGTGGGTAATATCTGTACATGCTAGTACTTTGTGAACTGATTTACTGTACCACCATCATGATTTGCTACAGAATGTCAAGCAAGTGCGTACACAAATGTTGATAAGTTTATCTTTTGGATATTTTGTGTGTCATCTGTCTCTGCCATTTATGTTTGCACTCAGATTCTGGCCATTAACCGAGGGGAAAATCTGAAGATCCTGACAGTGAAGGTCAACATTCCTGACGGGGTGAAGAATGAATTCTGTTGGTGGTGTGTCAATGAAAGGTCTGCATGGATACATATTCTTACAGAAATATTTTTTTTTTTTTCCTAGAGATGGCTGCATAGTGAAAAGTACCTCACATCTTGTTACATTAAGAGAACAATTTAAACAACTACTTGTTAAATTAGATGAAACTAGCAAGTGGATAATTCTTATTCTGTATTTCCAACTGCTGTAGCATTATGCTGAAAAGATCATGCCTTTGGCCGTATTTGGGGAGTTCTGGCACCATTCTCCAAGCAATTGAATTTTTTCAAATTTGGGGTGATTATTTCTTAATTATTTGTGCTTACAAGTTGCTTCTATTAAGCCTGTAGTGAGATGTTTCATGCTGCATAATTCTGAGGGTTTTTTTGCAAAAGTTTAGATTAGATATATGTTGTTTTATGCCATACCTCTGTCAGTCTTTTGTTTGAAACTGCACTTTGATGTCTTCTGGAGAATACTGTAATTCAAACTGTGTGTCTTTGTTGCACGTAAAAAAGACAGGTCTGTCTTTTGAGTCGTTTGAGATATTTGGCGTTTTTCTGAGGCTATCTTAGAAATTCCTACCTTTGTATCCAAAAATTGAATAACCAAAAAAATTGTATATTGTGATACTGTCTTAGCATGTATTTTTCTTCCACGCCAAGTCCAAGAAATGGATGTGGTAAAAATACTTCTTTTCACTGTATAAATTTAATCGTTCCGTTTCCAACATTGAAGCCTCTGAAAGAATTAAAATATTGTTTGGATAGAAAACATAATATGATCTAGAACCAATAGGAAGAAACCTTTTTTTTCCAGGAAAGCATCAGGATTCCTAAACACTCCTAAGTTTCATTCTGGTTTTAATATCTGTAATGGTATTTCAGACCTCTCTCCAAGATATATATTTTGTAGGCAGAACTTATCTGTCAGTCTTGCTTTTACTGTGTCTATGACAGAATTTGGAAGCACTGTTAGCCACAGATAATGGAACAGCTTGTCACTACTACACAAATGAAAGTGGGATGTAAATGGAGATATTTTTGGTTGATTACACTTTTGTGAGTCATCCTGAGATAAAAAGAATATTGACCTTGGAAACGGAACTACTTATTAATATTTAGCATTCATGGGGCTATATATGTTTATGGCTTTTGACTATTTAAGAAAAACTTATCCACCATCACTAACTTCAGAAGGAATGATTTTTAGTAAATCTTGGTGCATTAACATCTAAGATTCTGATCTTCCTCATTAGATTGACAAGCGTGTTATTGAATGGACAAATAGTAAATGCATATTTTGCCCTGCAAGCTTGGGAATGATTATCCAAGTGTGGGAGTTGCATCATTTTCATTGCATCGATTTACTGGTGAGAGCAGAAGGTTAAAAACTTTTGCGGCAAGGATTTCAAAACTTTGCAATGGTGTTAGCTAATTTAGTGACGGTTACACACAAAGTGAGTTGCAGAACCAGAAATGCCATGTTGCTACACAGTTTGGCTGGTATTCTAGCCACAAAATAGTATCTCCCACTGCCTATTGAATTAGTAACAAATATGCTGACCTTTATGTGTTCTTCTGAGGCAAATTTATTTAGCATTAGATGTTCCCGTGGTAGAAAGTGCGTTTGGAAGTTCTTCAGTATTTAATTGAGCTCTATGTAGATGCTTTCTAAGATGACTCTATTTTCTCTGCAAGTTCAGAATACTTGTTAGCCTGTAGAAGCATCTATATTTCCTTGAAATCCAAGTCTGTACTAAAAAACTGAGGAATATCCCTATGCCTGTCCCTATGGACTGTACTTTTCCCCAGAAGATGGCATCACAGGTGGCATCCTGGCAGGTGGCAAACCTAGCTCCATTAACACTAGAACTGCACTGGTCCCAAAGACATAGTTGTGAAGTGGGATGTAAAAAAAGGATCCATGGAAAAAAGTGGAGAGGGGCTGCTTAGCTGGCTTTGAGTGTAAGGGCAGGATGGACTTCTTCCTGGGGAGGGCACCAGATTTTTTTGTGAAGTGGGATTGCAGACTTGAAAATGAAGTTCGGTGTTTGACAATCATTTTTTCCGTTTCCAGACAAAAATTTCTAAGATCATGTGTAAAGTCCATGGTACAGGCCTTAAAGGCCTGGGTTTTTTTCTCATTACCATTTTGGTACAAGTTTCATATGTTGTCTTGGAGGAAAACAAAGTGTCAGGTCTAAAAAGCTAGTTGCAACAGTTGCCAATTAATACTAGTCATTCTTAATGTGGGCATGTTAATTCTGTTGATGTATGGTTTCACCCTCTGAGGTGTATCAGTTGTCGAAGCCACTTATGCTTATGGTGGTCCCTGTTGTAAGCACACGCACGTGGAGAGCTGATGAGGAGAGTAAGATGATACTATTTATATGGAGTTTTTTCTAAATAGGTCTTAATTTGAAGGGCTTCAAAAATCAGCTCTTGATTAAATAATCAAGAAAAATCTGTTCTTAGAGGGAAGCTTAACTAGGCTGTGATGTCCTTTAAAAATATACACATGTGCTTTTGCTTTGGTTTTTGCAGTGAAGTGGATTTTTCTATTCTCTTATGAAGTATTGGAATGATTAAAATGCAGTACTTGCTATGTTTGGACTTAATATTTGGATATTTTTGCATTTGTAGCAATTTCTAATAGAATGTTGCCTCAATTTTTACTTGTATGTAGGCAGGTAATAAAAATATCAGCTGTGATAACCTATTTACAGAAGAAAGTTTTGCTAACTAGCTTTAGTGGATGGAAGAGAGGGGGAAACAGCTGCCAGGTTTCCAAATTCATTCGTATTTGTGCTGAGGATACTTTCTGGGGGACTGTAGTCATACTTGCCACCTGTAAAAACTTCATGTTTATAGAATTGGATGCCAATAAGAGGGTTTAAAGCTTTTGCCAGTTTTATATAGGTATGGAAAGAGTCTCTAGTTACAAATAAGTATAATAGAACTATTTGCAAAAACTGTTAGCGAAGCGATGAGGTCATGTGTCTAAGCACTTGCAACTCTGGATGTTGTAAAACTAAATGGTAATTTAGTTGCTCTCCCATGTCTGTCTGGGTGAATGCAGTGTTGACTCGATCACACATTTCTCAACTACTATATGCACAGACACTTGGAAAAGCTGTTTCAGGAAATTGTATATCCCTTTAAACAACTGAAAAGCTGTCTGGGTAGGAGCAATTTATGTACAGTATTTTTGAGTGAGTGCAAGTAAGTGAAGTTAAAAGTGAAATTCAGTCCTGTATTTGCCTCGGCTTGCACCTGGACACTTTATCAAATGGCCATATTTCTACAATGTTGCATTTTAAAAAAACCAACAACAGTGGAACAAATAAAAAAAACGTACCAAACTTACATATTTTTTTAATATGCCTGGGTATCTCATTTTGCAGTTAGTGACCCAGGCATGTAAAAAAAAAAATGAAGAAAACTTGGAATGCTACCAGTATTTTAAAAAGAAATGTAAAACAGTTGGACTGTAATAGAAAATGTTGAGAATATTTACTCAAACAGAAGTACGATATCTGGCTGCATCTGTTCAATCTTTCTCCCTTCTCATTGGGTGAATGATCTCAGTGAGTCAGCTGTGCATGTTTGAGGACCTACCCATTTCCCCATCAGTAACATTGCCCAAAATAAAAAGATCAGTGGAATAAATATCTGGTGTCTTGGCTCTGGGGGGCTTTAAAACTGAGGTGTATTTTAGGACAATATTAGTCATCATTATGGCGATGACCACTGTGGAGTCCTCTTAGAAAAGGGAATGATCCAAAGAGTTTGGCTTAGAAAAAGTTGGGAAGTAGTCTTGTGTGCATTTGATATTGTTTATTTCATTTTCCCTTTTTCTAAAATATTAGTTATACTTTAAATATATCAGCAACAGGTAGAAGAGGAAAAAAAAATTCTAAATTGTTTTTATTTTTTGTTTAAGGACTACTGTAAAACTGATAAACTTCATTTTGAGTTGGAATGTTTTGAGTATCTCTATTCGAAATGAAATTTGAATTGAGTTTCGTTAATTGATTTTAGTCTAGCTCCTGAATTTCTGTGTGGACACCAGTCCTCCGCAGTGACACAGAGGATATTTATTAATTTTTTTTATGTATAAAGGAATAGCAAATAATGCAGTGCTAGTGGTAATATGGAATCAAGTTCTTAATTCAGGTATGGTAAGCTTTGACTTCCTAAAGTGAAGAGTAACGTTTTGTAAACATTTTATTTAAAAGATAAAATATGATTACGTTCTAATAACTACAAAAAATAAAAGATGGGTCCCATGTATGATAGCAAAAGCTGAGCAACTTCTCATTCCATTCATATTTGAAGCTATGAATTTATTGCCTATTTACTGCAGTAATTCTGCAGTTTATAGGACATTACACTCATTGTAGAAGTCTTTTTGTTTTGAAAATTCCCTTTTTATCTGAGTTTTTGCATGTGTTCTTAAAATATTTTTGATTTTTTTTTTCTTGTTCTATTCTTTTGCAGGTGGAGACCAAAACAGTTTTTAAAACCAGAATTTATGAGGATACTACGGAATTCAGTGGAGGATGCATATAAACGCCTTATATATCCTCTCCTCTGTAGAGAATTCAGGTAAGCCCAGAATGAATGTGTATTTTCATACCATCAATTTTTTAAATATTCCCACCCCAACTTTTTATTAGAGTATCTTTTATCCATTTGAAAATACTAGCATGTTTTTAATCCTTTGTGCTTACAGAAGAAATGAACTGTGTAGTCTTGGTTCTGTAAAGTCAATTTGTGACTTTATCCAGTTTGGGCTACAGTAAAGAAATATTTCTGTGAAGATTTTTCCTACATTTACGTATTTGTTGCTTGTACATTTATCTGATGAAGAATAGTTTAGATCTATGTTATCATAATAGTTGAATCTTTATCCTTGTATTAGCATAAAACATTGTCACTGAATTTCCTCAGCATCTCTTAATGTCACAGCAATAGTAATGTCAGTGGCGTTTTTCTAATTCCTTTTCTTTTGCCTGTCTGAAAGAAACCAGCAAAGTAATTGTTGAGTTTGGAAGTGTCCCTCATGTTTGTTGTCTGTGTGTTGTGATGAATGAATTAGTCATAGTGTTAGTCTGATAACATCTTGTGGGTATTGTGATGGCTCTAGAGAAGTCAGTGAACTTATTTCTGGTGATACTGTAGTAGTGATGTCATTACATAATATGTAATATTATTCTAAACTGGAAGGAAATTTAAAACTTAGTGTCAAAGTAACATTAAATACCGTGTTTTCATGACGTAATATAGTTTCCTGTGTGATAGAAATTATTTAATATGTCAAACTCTACATTCTAAAATAATTTTCTTTTAATGGCGAGCAATACTGATGGTTTGTTTTTTCTTTTGATTACAAAAGCAGCTCTCCAAAGCATACCGTGTTTGATACTGGCAAGGCTATCTGATATGTGACCTTAATTTTAATACCTGTTTTGGGGTATTAAAATGGACTTTAATAAAGAGACCCTGTTTCTTGGACCAGAAATGTTTATGTGACTTATCAAAATGATGTGTGTTTGTTATTATTCAATACCTAAATGTGATCAGAAATCACATTCTGTAATGTAGTTCTTCTGTGCCTGGCTGTAAAATTTTGTTTCTGTTCAAATTGGAGTTGTTTTCCTGACACTTTTTTTCATGAGCATTGTTGGCTGGATGTTTCCTTTTCAAAAGAACTGGCAGCTCAGGTTTTGAACAGCAGGTGTTTTTAATGGCTTTTGGCTTTCTTCATCATATTTTGTTTGCTCATTATATTGCATGTAAGATCACTTCACATCTTCTGGTGAGTGAGCCTGGTTTTTTGCTACTATGAATTTTTTTTTGAAAGTGCTGCGTTCACTTTTTTTGGTGTGTATCTTTAGATACTTTAGGGGAGGCACTGTGTCTATGCTTTGGCCAAAATGATAAACATGATGGTGAGAAACTGGTGGGTTCTGTCATGTGCGTGTGAAAGTATTTAATTCCTAGGCTTCTCTACAATCAAACTCTTTTAATATAAAGAAAAAAGACTTTTTAGTGGGATTTGGTTGTATCATGCATAAGTAAACTGATGTAAGGGTTCTTCAAAGCTCTTTTATTGTGTTTTTGATTCATAGTTCCTATCACAGGACTGTTGTGACCTGTGTGTTGTGTATAACACTATCAGGGCTGCTGCAGCACTAGGTTGGTAGAAGTTTTCTGTTCTTTTAATCTGAAAAAAAAAAACTTCCTTCCCTTCCTAGAGATGTAGCTCACAAGTCATAAATGCAAAGAACATGGAGCTTGCTCCCTACTCCTGAGCGGATGTCTGCTGATGTTCTACTCTTGTGATAATTGTGTGTGATTAGTGGTGTCTGGTTAGGAAAAGCTGAAACATCTCCTGTAGAGAGAAATGCAAAGCACCTGCCAGTAGTATTCCTGGTTCATGACTACTTAACCCTTATCCTTCTTTTATTCTCTTTCTGCCCACACCAGAGGCTTTTTTTTTTTTTTTTCTGAACTGATGCATAGGGCTGCTAAAGTATTCAATACCTCCTGTTAACATTAATATTTCCAACTCACCCCCCACTGTTCTTTTTTTATTTTATTTTTATTATCATTAAATGTTGGAACAGAAAGTTTCCAAGAGCATATTGAAATTTCTGGTGCTTCTAGTGATCAGAAGAATGAAACTTGCCAGCAAGACAGTTACCTTATTTATTGCTTAATTTCCTTTCTTCCACTCTGTCAGATACCATCATTTCTTGTATCTGGTATAATAATGTCCAGTGTTGCTTTTGGCTCTTTGAAACACATTTTATTTTGTTGCAGTATTGCATGGAATGATTCCATCAGGATTTGATGCAAGTGATGTGGTGCGGACATATTTTTTTAATGGATAATCCTTTCCTAATTTTCCATATTTTCTTGAAGTGAATGCTTTCTCTCCTGTGTCTTAAGAGACACAAACATTTCTCTGTATATCTTGTTTCGCACCTGAAGCTAGTTTGCAGATATTTTTCCATGGAAAGGATTGCCTTTCAGACTGTATATGGAAGTGGGGAGTTTTAAATCTCAATTTAAAAACTGACTCTTATAACATTGAATATAGAAGGCTAGTAAGTCGTGATTAGGTTATTCTCTTTTATTACAATATACTTGCTAGTGATATACAGTCTGAGTGCTTCATAGAGTTCAAGGGAGGGGCTTGAAATTCTGACTTGGTTGATACTTTTTCATAAAGTAGCAACAGAAGGGTTTTGTTTTGTTTTTTACAAAATAACCATTCCTCTTGGGTTTAGAGAGGAGGACTGCTATCTGCCTCTGCCTTATATCTCTGCCATATTAATGAAGATTGTCACAAATTGGAAAAACATGAAGCTGGGCATCCTGCCATTTGGATGGAGCCAGTAGTGCATGGAAAAATGGAAAGATATTAAATTGTTTGAGGTAGCTTGATATTTGTTTAAGGGTCAAATGACTACCCCAAACTTGAAATTAAGGGCCAGGACTTGGGACAGTAGATCCTGTCACTGATACAAGTGTTGAGTGAGAGACAGTTAGAGAGAAAAGAGAGGTCTATATGTGAAATTAAAAAATACAGGATATTATGTAATAGAAAGGACATACATTATGCTCCCCCTACGCACCTGGCACTTGCAGTAACATTTCCTGTTGCTATAAAAGTTTCTGCATATCCATGCCAATTTTAAACATGATTTCCATAAGGTACACGTAACTAATAGCATGTGTTTAGGAGCAGTTTTAATTCCTGCACAAGTCTCCCTTTGCAGGTGGACTGATGTGAATTTGCAGTGTGGGAGGACTTGGCCTTGTGGGCAGTAGGGACCCTGTATCTCAGGGACAGATGGGAAACTGAAACTTGACCTACCTCTGTGCAAAGCCACCACTCCAAGAGCGTTCAACCTTCCTTTCTTTACAAGCCACTTTTACACTTTGCTTCTATGCGCGTGTGGCTGGTTGAATCTGTGTGTATGTAGAAGATCCATATGGTTGTGAGGTGTAGTTATTTGCTTTGTTGTCTCTGGTCTCTCACAAATGGCGTCAAATTGTTCTGATGATCATATGAGCTAGAATTCAATCAACATCTCCAGCTGGAAGAAGATTATTCCATGGTTTGGATTATTTTTATTTAATTTTTTAAGAATGGAAGAAGGATGCTCCAAGTCTGAATGACCAGGAAGTGAAATGGCAACTGAAGTTCAGGAGGGATGAGTGTAAAGCAATGCTTGCGAGGGGAAGTAATTCTCTCTTTATATGTAAATTATGAGCTCTGAGCTACCTGGACACTCAGGAAAGATACTTTGGTACTGTGGAAGGTAGCTCAACGTAAATATTAAGAGCTCAGAAGGTAAGATTGTTTATTTAAGGAATAAAGACAAAATAGAGAACCACTGATATAGCTGGCCCATATTTAGAGTGTTATTAGTCATTTTGGTCTCCTCACCTTGGGGGTAAAATAGGAAGATTCATTAGAACTAGAAAAGGACCAGAAAAAGGGAACAAGATATAAAATAATTTTTATCTGAAGAAGGATTGACTAGGCTATGGCTCTTCAGCATGGAAAATAACAGAGACAAATGGTGTGTGAAGTGGCACAGGGTTTCTAGGGAAAAATTTTTACTCTCTTCCAGTATAAGAACTAGACAGCCATAAAAATTTAAAAGAATCAGCTTCTAACCAAAAAGCTGTAGCTATTTGCAGAGTTTGTAATGGATGTGCAGAACTGGCTGCCAACAGACTACATAGATGCAAGAAACGTGCGTGGGTTCAGTAGGAGACTGGATAGTTGGACAAGAGATCTGTTATGGGCTAAGAAAGAGACAAACCATGTCAATCATAGCTGGAGGCTAGGATAAGATTGTAGGACAGGTCAGGAATCCTAGTGCTGCTGTATGAGCTCCCAAGGCAGCTGCTTATAGCCACTCTTGGGAGACAGGGTACTGGGACAGAGGGACCACTTGCCTGAACTACTGCAGTTATTCCCATATTCTTGTTTTAAGTGGTGGCAATATACAGTGTGTGCTCGTTGGTGCTGAGAGCCTGTTTGAATTGCTAAGGAGTCTAAGGATGAATATATGCCCTCTGACATCTCACTTTAAATCATGTCTGTGTTAATTTGGTACACTTAATACAGAACCAAATAGCATGGGGGTGTAAGGGAGCCTTTTGTTGTTGTATACTTCCTTAGAAAATGTTAAATCAATAGTGCATGAAAGAGAATCTAGACTATCTCTCATTTTTAAAGTTGTCTAGAGTTAGATGAGGACATAACAGCTCTTTCTGTACCACTGTGGGATGAGACAGGGCTGAGCTGGTTGTTTGCTTGGATCCTGGGCAAATTCAAGACAGGCACCTAACTTCTTCCACACCTAAAAATTACTCAAAAAAGCTTTATATCCCATCATGTCAAATAACCCTTATGAGAATTGTCTTTGAACTGTTTACAACCTGCTTGTCATGCATTGATTGACCTAAACAACTTGAGTAATTTCCCCTGCCCCATTCTTATAGGGCTAGTTAAGTGGAACGCAGGTCTTTTTCTTCTGTAAAAATAAACCCAGGTATTACATTTTTAGTGATGGGTAAAAGAAAACTTTGAATCAGGGCACATGAAGGCCTTATAGCATTGCTTTTGCTTACCTAATTATTGTAGTTATTGACAATGTAATGCAGCTGAAAATGGCAATGAGTACCTGCAAAAGAAAAAATCATCAGCTAGGTAACAAGTATTTGTCTCCCTGTTACTTTTTCATTTTTGCTTTTTTTACATAAGAAGCCATACTGTGACAAAAGTACTTGTCCTTACCAGTCATAGTCTTACTGGCCACGTCTGATTAAAAAAGACATCATGCATCTTGTGCAGCTACATTCAACAAGACTGATTTGTTTCTCATAACACTCTGCAATAAGTGTTCTTGCTTGAAGTCATCAAAGTCAATCCTTGCTGTACTAACTCATTTCTTTCTGTTGAAGGACATGTAAAAGGTAGGGACTGTCATGACCCCATCAGCTTTCTAGTTTCACTCTGAGGAAGCAGAATACAGTCCTAGAAATACCTCAAGTCTACACACTTCTGTGGTGACTGTTAAAGAATGTATTTAGTAGATGAAATTAAATGCCTTATGTCTTAGCAATTAATTGGATAAGCCCTTCCAATTTCTCTCTAGTACCTCTCAGCCTAAATGATCATCCATTTTTTTTTCCTGGGCAGTGATTTTTCTACAGAACTTGGGAATTATGATGAATTCAATCCGTGTCTTCTTCAAATCCACTTTTTTGCCATTAAGTATAAACTTTGACGGGAAGCTGTTCTTTGCTAAAAATCACAAGTTGATGTTTGAATGTTAGTTGGTGTGTGTACATTCTTATAGGTGTATCTGTTATACTCTTCACGTTGCTTTACATTCTTAGGAGCAGATTGATAAGGACATATAGCTATTAATTTTTTTTTAAAAGTGTAAAAAAACTTGATTGGAAGTGTAATATTCACAATAGTCAATTAAAGATAATGAAAACATGATTGGAAAAAGCCTTACAACTTTGGGCCATTAAAAAGTGCATTTAAAAGCTAATTGAGGGGAAAATGTTTCTTGCTTTCATCCTTCTAAGATCAAAGTTGACATCTGATGCAGAGAAAGAATCTGTGATGATGTTTGGGAGAAATCTCCGGCAGTTGCTTCTGACCAGCCCGGTGAGGGGCCGTACTTTGATGGGAGTTGATCCTGGCTACAAACACGGCTGCAAGTTGGCAATTATTTCACCAACCAGTAAGTTTCAATTTTAAATACTTTTGCAAGGACTGATAAAAATATATTAATTTAGAGGAAAGAATAGTTTCAAATCCCTTTTTATCAAATTGGGAGTGTTTTTGTTTATCTTTTAGTTTTTTCCATGCAGCCTGTCATGCAAATTCTTTTCTTATGGTTAATTTTTTGGCACCTGCTTTCCTTTGGTGTTACTACTCCTTTCCAAAATAGATTTTAAAATCCCTTCTAACTTCCTGAATACAGGTTCAAATAGTTGTGCCTCTCAGTAGTCAGCAAGGAGAACACTTGATGTCTTTATTGTTTAATGAAGAATTTGAATTGAAATGCTTTCTGTAACTGCTTTTTTTGTGGCTAGTATCTTGTATGTCTGGACGCTTTATCAGCCATTTTTGTTTAGTAGTGTATGTGTTAATGTGATAAGTCAGAAATGTTGTGTTTGCAAAACGTCTTAGTTTATAGACAGATATAAAACAGAGCCTTTCCATTTCATTCTACTCTGATCTGGGGACACATACCTTGTATGTGTTGTTGACACATGTTAAAATGGCAGTAAAGGTAAGGTAAATGGTTGTTAGCTTGCATTGCACCATAAGCTATCAGTACCAGTGAATACAATTATTTCCCAATGTTATAGATGGAATGATGGCATTGGAGTTTCAGAGCTCCTGGACTGCAAGTCCTGAGACTGCATTCCTAACTTTCTTCTCTTTACTGGACCTGTAATATGTACTAGACTAGAACAATGAATCTTTTGCAGTGAGTTGTGTTTTTTCTCTTTGATAATATAATACACTTTATTTGCCTAATATGACTCGTTGCTCATTATTTGTCAGACAAAACATCTTTGTCCTCTGCCCACCATACATTTCTTCTAATTGGATGCAAAAATAAAAGGGAAAGACAGCTTATTAAGAAACTTTCTTTGTAAATCACAGAATTACCTAGGTTGGAAGGGACCTTTTAAGATCATCTAGGCCAACCAATGATGGAAAAAAAAACCAAACCCACAAGCAAAACAAACCACCCAAATAATAAAAAAAACCCACAAACAAAATAACTCCACACAAACCACACACCACACCCAAAATAATACCAACCCAACACTAATCCATATCCCTGAGCACCATGTCAACTTGTCTCTTGAATACCTCCAGGGAGGGTGCTTCAACCCCCTCCCTGGGCAGCTCATTCCAATGCCTGACAACCCTTTCAGTAAACAAATATTTCCTAATATCTAACCTGAACCTACCCTGGTGCAACTTGAATCATCAGATTAACTTTATGGCTTTACTTTTCATTATTCTAGGTCAGATACTCCATACCGATGTCGTTTACTTGCATTCTGGTCAAGGATTTCGTGAAGCTGAGAAGATAAAGAGGCTTCTGCTACAGTACAAGTATGCTAAATAAAATTACATTTATTACTCTTTGTTAACAAGCATAATGAAAATTTTCACTGTATAAATACTTGCTTTTGGGTGAAATAAGAATTCTACTAATTTAACTGGAATTATTCTTTTATGTAGTTCAGAAGTTATTTTTTTTTAGTTTATGTTCATGCTTTTATGCTACGTATATATTAGAATAATATGAAATTAAGCCATGGCTATGACTAAAGCTGCATGCTAATAATGTATTCCCATAAAGCTCTGTCAATCCATTTATTTTTAGGAATAGAAACTAACATTCAGCTAAGGAATAAGTTTAGCCTCACTCTTCCTCCCTCATCCTCTAACCCCCAAATCAGTCATCAATCTTTCTGTATTCCAAAAGCTGTATTTAGTTTTTGGAAGAGTTTTATTAAGCTAAGGAAATCCTGCCTAGATATCCAGACAGATCCCTATTTGGGCAGCATGATTAAAAGGTTATTGTATCCAACTGTTTTGGGATGCCCTGTGGACAGACAACGGGTCCACTGAGTCAGCTGCTGAACTGCCACAACACGCAGTCCGGTTTGGCTTTAAACATTAGATTGGCTTTAAACAAGGTGATTTGATGGCTTACTGTCTGGGGCACTCAGAGGCAACCACCTCGCAAGCTGTTGCAGACTGTGATGTTCCTGTTAAGTAATTAAAATTAATTCTGATTGCTTTGGCTTCTGCCCTTTTTAACAACTTAAAACAGGTGAGGGAAATATGAGGTGAAAATGCTTGAAGACTATAAATATTATGTTTGTCATAAATATGAAACATCATTTTTGGTTTTTTTTCTGCAGATATTACTATTGTTCAATTCCATTACAAATGAGTGAAAATTTTGGCTCATCTCTTGAACTGTCACATAGAAAATCTGTTAAATGCAATGTGATATTACTAGTTCTCATTAAACTCAGGCCTTGTGTTATATAAAATAAGATGTATTTCTCATTGTTGTATGTTGAATGCTATGTATGAAAAAGTCTAAAAAAAATAAGAGTAATCACTCATCTTCTTACCCTGTGCAAAGCTGTAGCACTGTTGTGATTGGCAATGGCACGGCCTGCAGAGAAACAGAAGCTTACTTTGCTGATTTGATTATGAAGAAGTATTTTGCACCACTGGATGTTGTTTATTGGTAAGATCGCTTTACTTGCTACATTACTCGTATTTTTAACTTACCAGGTAGTTTTAAATGTAGGGGTTTTTTTGAAGTGTTTCTTTTTATTGCCTTGTCTGTGTTTGAGTCAAGCTTGACACATACTTCTAGCCAAAGGAAAATGGCTCTAGCTCTTTAGAGCATGACAGTAGTTCTCCTGAATCAGTAAGACATGTTCACTGAAGCATTTTATTTTCTCTTCCTGAGGTTCACTCCATTGCTATATCACTGTAACAAAGTATGTGAGAATAGCAGCTCAACCAGCCAAGGACCTGTGTTTGGCATTGTGTGTCTATTTATTGATAAATGAGGTTTAAATGCAAATGATAAAGCTTCTGTTTTTAGACTATGTCATGGAATGTTTGCTAATCCTGAGTATTAAATGGTCTGGAAACAAATACCTAGCAGAAAGTAGTGAAGGTATTTATCTTCTTTAATCTTCAAAATTTTATCCGTTAGTTTGTTGAATTCAAACTGAAGTATTCTGCCACTGGTTTGGATGGAAATTTTACTGTATTGCTTTCCTTTCTCCCTGTAGAGCTGCTCTGTTTTGTTTTTTTTTTTTTTTAATTCACACTTATTTTTTTAAGCATTTTGGTGGTTTACCTTGGATTATCTTTTGTGCTGAAGTTTAACAGCAGTATTTAGTTTTCAGTGTCTTAACATACTGAACTAAGTTACCTTTTTTTTTTTTAAATTTTGTCTTTTATCTGCTCAAACTACAGTCTACATTTATGGAGCCTTTTCTCCACTGGTTAGGAAGTTGTCTTACAGAAATGTTCAACAAATATATTACTACTACTAATTTATGCTATTACTTAATTGCAATAGTTCTTTGCTCGTAAGATTCGAAAGAAAATTTGCAGCAAAATCTCTTTTTAATTTTAGGAGACATAATAGGGGTTTTCTGATTTTAATTATTTTCAAAGGAAGGAAGCTGTTCAAGTTTCTGAAGAACTAGACATCCTCTTTCCTTAATTCAACTCAAAACCAGTGAATTTTTAATGACTCTAGAGAGTGGAAATCACACACTTCATACTGTGTGGTTTTTGGCAAATGTTTAATTTCACTGTTGTTTACTTCATATATTTTAAAAATCTATTACATTGACATAAGCACTCTATCTGAAAGGGCAATAGTGCTATTATTTATTTATTGATCATATGCTGCAAAATGTAAATAACTGTTTAGCTTACACAGGAAAAAGTGTTTTTATAATATTGTGGTGCATGATTTTCTCACTGTTTCCCTCTTTTGCTTTAACATTTTTTCATTGTTTATAGTTCAAGATTACACAATTTTCAAAACAATTAGCAGTATTGATTATTATTTTTTTGCCAACAGTTACCAATTTCTTGGAACTTACAAAAGCTCTTGTGAAATAGGTGTTACTATGAATGCTCTAAGGAAGAAGTAAGGCTACTAAATTGGTTAGTTTTTCTAGATAATCTTCTATTTACTTTTTCTGAAACTTGTGACATTTATAGGAAAAATAAATGCAGTTGTTGAACCCATAAGATTAATTTTTGGAAGTGAAAATTAGCATAATCAAAACAATTTTTCCTTTCAGTATGTATTTATATTGTTAATGGTTTCTTGTGCTGTGCTCATGTATGGTGAAGAGCTAGTCCCTACTTTAGAATTTGTATGCAAAACATTAACAGACTGCATAGTAAAATAAATCAGAAGAATGTATATTTTTGTACTGCATGCTATAGGTGACATATTTGACATTGTTGACCTCTGCAGACTGCTGTTTGTGTGCATTTATATATGTGGGTTTACAAATAAGCTGGACTTGCAGTCCTTGTGTTACTTGTCACATTTTGACAGTCTTGACTGAGTTTGAAAATCAGGGTTCCCATGTTGCCCTTTCTGCTGAACTAGTTTTGTGTGCTTCTCAATGCATTATCCAGTGCTGGGGTGTCCCAGCCATGCCACTGAATCCTACAAGATAGCTACTCTCTTTGCTTTCTTGCTCCAGTAAACTTTTTCCTTAATTGTCTTGGTATTTCTTAATAACAGAAAGAAATGATGAGCCCAGGTATCCACTCCCCCACTTCTGATAATCCAGTGAACTGCCTAGAATATAAATCAGTCTGTGTTAAAAAAATGTGGTACTTGCTAAACGAGGAACATTTAGTACAGAATTAGCATTTGAGCAATAGGTGACAGTAGGCATACATTGTGAGAGCTGCTATACCTCTTGAGGGAGGACTATGAAAGATGACTTGGAAGAGTGTGCTCTGCTGATCTTTTTTTTTGTTTGTTTGTTTAAATAGAAAATGTTCCTCAGAGCATGTGTCCTCAGATCACAAAAAACTTTTCTGGTTCCATGTACAAAGTCTTCCCTTGATTATGTAATTTTCTCATGATAGGGGGAAAATGAGAACTTTGTTCATATATAGTCTAAATCACAGAATGGCATGAGGTTGGAAGGACCTCTGGAGATCTAGTCCAACCCCCAGTCAGATCTCTAATCAGTTCTATGGAAACCCATGGTATGCTTTTGGATCAAGTGATCTTTATAAATTGTTTATTCAATTAAAATATCTAAGAAACAATTCAAATAATGTTGGGACAATTAATTTTTAAAGATCTGCTTCAGCAGGTTGCAGTTATAACTCAAAAATGGATTTACAAATAAATTTGTTTCTACTGAAAAAAAAACCCCAAAACCCAAACAAAACCCTAAACAAGCAAACAAAAAAAAAACCCAAACAAAACCTAAAGTCAAACAAAACACAACAACAACAGAACACAACAAAACCCCTCCAGTACCTGAACTGTAACAGAATGAGTCAGTTGCTGCTATCACGATACCACTTCCCAAGGATTCAGCTTCTTGCAGTGATATGCTGACCTGCATGGATGTGGAAATCCTTGCCCAGCAAAACAAAACCTAGTTCATTGCTGTGTGCAAGTTTCAGAGAATTGCCAATTGTATTTGCATTTATAGTCTCTTTCCTTAAAGGAATCCAAATGTAAAGCGGCTTGGCAGATGAGGCTGGATTGTTTTATAGTGCTTTAAAACCAAAATCCCAATCAACTTCTAAAGCTGTCATTCAGAAAGGTGGCTGATAGAGAAGAACTACAGACTTCAGCTTCCTTGGCAAATAAAACTTGTAATATGAAACTACTTAATTTTTTTGTTAGAAGAAGTGGAGAATAGGATCAGAAATGATTATTTAAAAAAAAAAAATCCGTTCATACTTTTGTGACCACTTCATCGTCTGGAATTTGGATCATGCATTTCCAAGGAAATGAGATGATAATAGAGTCTGTTACTTTAGAAAGAAGGTGTGTGCAGTTGATGTATGCACAAATAATCTGGACAGGTATGCACTCTGGTGGAGGTTAATAACCAACTGAATCCTTAATTGATTGCATGTATGTGCAATGCATCCTGAAATAGTATCTCTCTACTACTGAAGTCCTGTATGATAATTTCAGAATTGTGCATGAAATTATTCCTTGGCTTCATGATCTGACTCTAGCAAGCCCTTAACTATAGAATTTAATGAGAATGCTGGGGTTTTTTGTATTTTTGTGGTTTTTTTAAAGTTTAAAGTGTGGCAAGAACCAAATTAACTGATTCTCACTTTAAAATATTTGTTGTATCAGTATCATAAGAGACTCACACAATAATTTTCTTCATTTCACTTTCTCTCCAAAACATTACAGTTTTTTATTTGGTGACTGCTTGGTCTTTTTTAGTGCTAATAAATATATGAAAAACAAGCAATTAAAGTAACAAATCCTCAACAATGGCAATTACAAACTTTGTATAGTATTACTGAAGATTTCCAAAGAGAAGTCAGAGAAGACAGTAGTAGGAAATGGGGCATATGGCATGACTTTTTTGTGTGGCTTTAAAATCTCTCTGGACTCAGTTTGACAGTTTTTGATTTAAAGCAAATATTTTCAGTATTTTTGTAACCAACATGCTTTCAGATACCTACATCCAACCTAAATAACTGCAGGACTTACTCCTTTTTTTTTTCTTTACTGTAGTTTCCCTTTTAGAGCTATGTTTATTGACATAGATTAGGACTGGACTAGAGCCCAGAGACAGTCATATCTAGTCTTCATGTTTTTTGTTACAAATCAGTTTTTGTTACAAGGTTCAATAAATATTCTTGATTATTTATGTTAGCTGTATTGTGAGTTCTTGCCAAAGATATGTTGTATTATAACCAAAACAGATGTTCTGTTTTAGAGAAGTGTATTTGTTTTAACAGGACCAGAAATGTAAATTAAACAACAGTGCGTTCAGCATTAACATGGCAGATGATGAACTTTTAGGATTTCATTGGCCTTTTTGGATTAAATGAAAATCTTGAAAAAATATTTCAGGAATCTCATACCATGTTTCAATCACTGCAACTGTTTTTCTTTGATTGCCTGTTGGTTGTAGACATCTTGGAATTAAAAGCTTTCTGAATGACAGGTGAGCTGTGCTAGAGCAGGACAACACGAACAACTCAATCATCATATTTGGAAAAATAAAATCACAAGTTTTCTTTCAGCCTCAGTGGTTTCGTTGTCACAGTACAAACATTCTTACTGGCCTGATTTTTCTAATGTGCTTCTTATGTTAATGCACGCTCAGAATAAAGTATTTGAGGTCATATTTAAAAGAAAGTTTGTTAGGTATTATGACTTGTCGGTAGTTTTCAATAAACAGTAAAGAAGACAGCCAGGCAAGTATATTTTTTGTTGTTGTTTTTTAGATGGTTTGGTGTCTAATTTCTGTTATACTCGGTTTTAAACTTGATACAAAGTCCTTTTCTGCCACTTTCAGCAAAAACTTCTATGCCTCTTGAGGCTTTATAAGCAATGTAATTAATAATTTATTGCTGTTTAAGTTCAAACACTTCTGTACTGTGACAAATGGGGGAAAGTCTGTAATGTCTTGTAAAGTTCTCATTGGATTTTCTTTAATGTTTAAATTGTCAGCTTTAGAATACTCAGAAATGTTCTGCTAAGGTAGAATAGGACTGTTTAACATCTTTTGAAGTTGGACCTTGGTGGCAAGAAATTGATTTGGAAATGTTGGTCCGCTTGTATTTTATAGGTGTCTGCACATGCTTTAAATATCCTTTTCAATTTAAATGTGTGTTTTATGTTGTTGAGTATCTATATTATACTCTCTCAGCTTTAACAAATGCCACTTTCAAGTTCCATGCCTCTGCATTTCTAATGTTACACTAGCTTAATTCCCATTACTTTTCTGCTTCATAGCACTCGCAGTTTGAAAGAGACCTAACATTCGGGTTCACATTATGATAATTAGGTTTCAAAGCAGTGTGGGGGGATTAAGATGTCTGAAGTCTAGTTGCCGAATAAAGTTCAGAACTACTTGTAAAACTTGTTTGAGTGGTTAACAGAAGTGGTTTTATTTATTCAGTGCTCATGCAGCATTAATCCGTATTTCATCAGGTACCCACAGTGCTGTAACTCTAGATATGACCTTGGGACTTAATTTACCCCATCTCAGTTTTCCTTATTAATGTGCCATGAAAGAGGTACATGAAAGATAGCCAACATCAAAGCACCTTTTCAAATAAAGTGGTTGATATGAATCCTCTGGTATTTAACACTGTCTGTCAAATGTTTCAGCTGGTTTGCATCCTTTTACAAGCTATTGCTTGCTGCATTAATGCAGTTATTTCAAGTCTGTTGAGAGTACAAAGGGAGGTAGGGATATGGGAAACTTTATTCCTATTTCTTTTTGATGATATTTTCTTTAACCTATTATTTTTGTCTGTTAAGCTATGTAACTCTATTGATGACACCTTTATGTACGCACACCTACACACCTTAGGTCATTAGGTGTCTGATACAGAAGGTAAAAAGTAATTTGGAAAGTTTTGGCAAAAGCAGTACGTACTCAGTGGAAACAATGCACACATCTGAAATGTGTGCTGAAGAACCTTTGTTCTGCTTTAATCTTTTTCAAGCTCTAGTGGAGTCATGAGAAGTCCTAAACAATGAAGGCATAATTTGAAGAACAAACAGGTTTAAAATGTGTGTGAAGAGGACATAGTCGATCAAAACACTTTAAAGTATGTAGTGATTTCCAGCCAATCTGTCTTCTGTCCCTTACTTAAAAGTTACTTTCTGTTGTGATTCTTACACCTGAGTGAGAACCCATGATCATGCACACTTCAACTGAAAAATAATTTTGTGTATATTTGTATTTACAGGAGACAGCCCTGTAAATTGGGGCCTCACTCTGTATAGGGACTGCTGCTCTTGACTATTCGTAACTTTACATAGCAATTAGTCTATTGTTCAGCACAACATGAACTCTGAAGTGTCCGCATTTAAAATAGTATCCGATGTTGGTTTCTGGTGCATCCACAGACTGGTATCTACATTGAGCTGAACTATATTCAAAAGGGAAATTCAGGTGTCATCTTAAAGATTGAAGCAGTCCAAGAAAGTAAAGATTCACCTCTGACTCAGCTATCTTAATTATTTTAAAAGCTTACGGTAGACAGAAGTGCTATCTCTAGCCATGTTTTTCTGAAGGGAGGAAAAGAAATGGGTAAGCAGTAAAGATACAGTGGGACAGGAAAAAATAAAATAATTTCTGGCTGTGTTGCATGAATTTGAAACTTTTAAAAACAAACTTTATAAGCGATACACTTGATGTAATTGTGAAATACCATCTATGAATTCTATTTCAGAGAAATAAATTCCCAGTTTTTAAGATGAGAACAACTAATTGGGACTATGTCAATGGTTAAGGAGAGTATGAATTCCTCTGAATTCAAAAAGGGTAAGATATTTGTGGAGTCTAGACTCTAGCAATGTGAAGGCAGGAGGTCAGGAAATAAACGTAACTAGTGAAAGAAATCTAAATCTAGAGGGAAAAGTCCAAATTTCCAGAACACTAGGACATGTCATTTGACTTGGTTCCAGGGCAATCTATGGGAAAAAAGTCTTAGGGAAGAGAGGAAAGTTATTCTTGCAACTTCCCTTCTGTTTCTTCTCTTTCCAAGAGAAAATAATAGTAATGGTAATACCAAACAGTGATTTTAAAAGTTACGTATTCTCAATGTGTAAATCTTTTTAGACCTTTAAAAGATACTGAACAAACAAAATGACTTCTGACAAATTAGGCAAGATTTTAGGATGAAAGGTTATTAAGTAAGTGATACTACATTCACGGGCACCTCTGCATACTCTTCAGCTAGAGTGTACTGATCTCTGATACACTCTTGCAAATCAGATAAATATGAGAAATTTGTCACAATAATTCTTCTCCCCTCTCCTTTGTTTTTTAACAGAGAAGTAATTTGTTATACTTAGGATTGCAAAATCTCTATTTTCTTTTTTATTTTATGTTCCTCAGTGAGCAGTATTTTGTTCACAGGCCATTTACTTGTAAATACTTTATTTTTAGATAAATAAAACCATTTTTTTTAAAGATTATCAGCTAGAAAATACCTTATGTTGCAGTACAACAGAAGACAGGTGAAGAGGGAGAAGCATCCAAAAGCACTTACAAACACAAAACTAGAACAAACTGGAAAGGTAAAAGGTTATTGAGAGACACCAGACAAAGGATATGCAAAGAACAAGTGCTATCGTTTCTGCACAGCATATGCCCATCAGGTCCCTGGAACAGTTTTGGAATGTATATATTGCATGAGGTACATCTATAGAGGAAGACTGGGCACTTCATTCCTAAAGTTCACTTTGAAATCATGTTTTTACCAAATATGCGTAGTGATTTTAATGTTCATCATAGAACTGCTAAAACTAGACTGTGAGCAAGGATTTTTATTTTTGGGGTATATTTAACTTGGTACTAGAAGTCTCTAAAACACTTACGTCATCACTTAAAATTGTGTTCTGGTCAGTGTTTCCAATGCAGTGTCCTTTAAGACTTTGTATGATGGCTGTTAACAAGTCACTTTGGCCTAAAGTGTCTTGTTCAAGGCTACTTCCAAAGCTCAGAAATGACGAAGGATTTAATAGATCTAAAACAAAATAGATCACTGAATCTTAAACTTGCTAGGTTGCTACAGTGAAACAAAATTAGTTCATTTGAGTGTCTGATATTTTTGAGGAAGTGGGGTACATGACAGGCTGTTTAATGTGGCTACAGCTTTTGAAGTTTTTCTATGCCATTTGGTCAACATGACAAGGTTCTTACTAGTTTAATTTCAAAGAATTTTGCAGGAAGATCTTATTTAGCAGAACAAACATAAGGTAGTATTGTAACCTGCCCACTTCTCCCAGAATCAGTGTTCTTATTTGGTCTGACTTTTTTTTTTTTTCTCTGAAGGATCACCATCCTTCCTCCTGATGGCTGTTGGCTCACTGATCACTGATGTTTGGAATATCAGTAGAGATATTGAAGGATGACATTTTCAAGTTGTTGCCTATGTCTAAAAGGTCGTGTGTGTATCTCTATTACGTGTGCCATCTTGTATGTCTTGTCAGGAGAAGGCGAGGAGCCTTTTCTTAAGAGGTGGCTCAAAGATTGGTAGATGCATGAGGAACCGGGTAGCTGGTTGAGGAAGTGGTGCAGAAAGAACAAAGGTATAGTCTGGGAACAAGAGGCAGGGCATTTTGAAGGTACTTCTTCCAGGCAGAGGCACTGAAGTACAGTCTCCAAGAACAATGTACAGCTTTGAGCTCAGTTGAGCTATGTGTTCCTAGTCTTTTCAATGCAGCAAGTTATGTCAAGAGAACAGTTTCTTCTTCTGTTCCCTCCCCAGTCACTTGTGGGTGTGGATGGATGGTATATAGAGCAAGCGTAAAACTCAGGTGTGGACATCAGATAAAAATGTGACCTAATGACATATTAATGCTTCTTACAGCATTGGGGACAGATTCTCAACAGCTGCATCTATGAATTTTTTTCCCAATACTACATTTTTAATTATTTATTTTTTTTTAGCTGGAGTGAGCTAAAGTAGACATGTTCCATGTAACTCCAGAGTGTTTTTAAAGTGCTGTTTATTCATCATAAAGCTTAGAGCATCGAAGGTTGGGTTTTGGTCAATTACTGCAAAATACCACACAAAGCAAAGGAGTCATGCTCCTTATGGAGCTAGGATAGTGAAGGTTTAGTGATGTGAGCATTAAATGTTCCAAACTTGGTCTCAAAGAAACTGAAAGGCTTTTAGGTAAGCTTTTGTAGCACTGTTGGTTTCTTCAGTGACCTTTGTGAACCCCTTGGAAGAAGCTTTTGAACCACAGGCTGAAAATCACTGGGTTTGGACCTGAAAATAACAAAAAGCAGAAAGGCTCAGAAACTTCATATTTAAAAAAGGTGAAATTGCACATAGAAAATCCTCCCTCTCCTTTGGTTTTGCAGAACTTTGGTTATGAAAACACCGTGGTGCTAACAAAATCTGAGAAGTGAATGTTAATTTATGATTTGTATTAATATTGCCTTTCAAAAATGAGTGATGTTTGTGGTATTTGGGATATTACTACATTATCTTCTTTACAGTTAAGAGACATTAGAAACATATATGTTTGTGTGTTTTAAGTGACTTTGTTAAGGAATAGTTGTCGCAATTGATACATTTTGACTAGCAAAGATTGGGAAAATTCATTTAGGTTCCTCTCTATGTATGAAAAACTCTAGCAGGAATTACTTGTGGAATCCTGTTAGGAATTAATTTAAGTGGAAGCATCCAAAATACAGAATGTGATTAATACTAAGAACATCCAGATTAAAATTATATAAATGCAAGATGTATCCGCTGATTTGTGAGGTAATAAGACTTGAATGTTATTACACAGTCTGACCTGGTTGTATATTTGGATAGTGTTTTGTCTTCAAGTAGACATTCTCTAGGAACCTAATGGAGTAGTAAGCATTTTTCCATTTGTGTGAGGTTGCCAGTAATATGTTTTTACTTAAGTTGAGATTCTGCCAAACTTCATACCTATTCATTTGTGAAACCACATTTGGTGTTCTGCATTTCAACTCTTACTAAGCTTCCTTTTATTGTTGTGAGATGTGATAGACAGATTTATGTGTTTATTTGAACTTAAACTGTGTTGTTATCATTGATGCTAATAGCAGGAGCTTAGGTAGTTAATTATGTTAGGCTGTCTAACGCTCTGCTTTAGATACCTTAATTTCAGTGGCTTTTAACTGGCAGAGATTACCTTTGGGATGAAATTCATCATCCTAGATCTCTGTTAAACAGCATACGTGTGTGGGTTGCATGTATTTCTAAACAATAATTAGAAATGTTTAAGAAAATAAAGGAATGATCATATGCACAAATGCTGTCATAAGTGGGTGAAAAGTGTCTTTATTCTTTGAAGTATCAATGCTGTTGAGATCTGGTAAAAAGGAAAGTTTGTGGGCAGATCCAAAGTTTGGATAGAAGTCTCCCTCTGAAAATACGTTCAGGTTTGTTTTGAGTAGTAAGCTTTAGGAAATTGCCACTTGTACAGCTGCTAACAAATTCCTCCAGTATCGGGAGAGCAACTATTGCAAACTTTTTTTTCTTTTAAAAAAAAAGACAAAATAACTTGGGTTTTAGGGAGACTTGAAAATTAAACATTAATGGCTTCTTAGGTGTCTGATAGCCTGAAATCGGGAACAAAAATGACAATTTTATCTAATTGCTGTGGGGAAAGAGCCCTTGCTTTACTGACAGACATGTTGTATTTGCTTTTCAGTCCAGGATTGTTCTCAGACTGTTGGCGCTGAGAGGCTGCTGACAGTGCAGGAGTGAGTGCTACCCATGTTGCACTTGCATGCAGTAATTTTTTGTGATGCTGAAACTAGGAGCTCTGCTTGCCTCCACTTGTTTTAACTTTTCTTATCAAGAAAGCGTAGGGCAGTATTAAAACCTTTGTGAATGATGTCGAAAGTAGCCACAGCAACAGGAGATGCTTCAGCATACTTCTGATGTTTTCAAGGCATGAGAGGCAGAGAATATAGACGTGCTGTGTGTCTCAAAGGGCCTTTGAGTAGGTTATTTCAGCTTGAAAAGGGATTAGATTTAGATGGCTGCAGTGTCAAATGGTTGTGGCTGAAGGTGCCTATTGAGGGTAATTCCTTTCTATAACTGGATCCCAGCAGTTTTGTCAAAGATGAGTAAGTGGAGGGAAGGAGAAATGATCCATTTGTTGTGGTGGGTGATACAGAGGTGAGAGAGAATACATCTGAAAGGAGCCATCAAGAAGCACGAACTACGTGAAACACCTTCTTCAGTACCAGGCCCTCCCAGCAGCAACAACTGCAAACGACAGGCAAGTGGAGGGGAAAGGACAGAGAGGAGACAGTGGTGCTGGTTTTCTTATTCCTTTTCAATTTTGGGAGATTTGTGTTGCTTTGGTGGCTTTATATAGAGTTGTAAGTGCCATCTAGCAGTTCTGTACATCAGTTATTTTCATTTAAATACTCAGTGCTCCTGAAAACAAATTTGTTGCTGATGTAGAAACAACATTTTCACTTTAATCCTGTTTGCAACTGCTAGTAATATCACTGTTTCTAATTGTATCAGATTATTTTATGTAACAGCAAGTGCTGCCCAAACAGCTCAGTTGTCTGTGGAGCTTTCTAAATAAAAAATGTGGAGGAGGTAGTGGTGGGAAATGTCCATCTATATGTAGTTATAGCTATTGCTAATGCTAAAGTAGCTTTTCACGTAGAACTTATCTCTCACGCCTAATTAATTTTTATATTTTGCTAAACATGTTTGGCAGCTGAGGCAACATGCCTACTGCCTGTTCAGTTCTTTTATTGGGTTGAACTAGACCTAACATTTGGATAAAATACATTTTGACATTTGAATTTGACATAAATGTTTCAGGGAAACAGTTTAGACATGCATCTTCCATGGGTGATTCTCTTGTCAGCCTTACCGTGTTGTACTGTAAATATACTTTGGAAGTGGGGTTTCAGTAAAATCATTGATGCATTTATTACTTGTTCCTGGTCTATTTCTCCCCTCTAATGTAAAATCACAACTCAAAGTTACTTCATATTTTTTTTTTGTTGTTGTTGTTGTTGTTATTTTCTCGAAGTTAGTTTGTCATTTTTAAGTAAATCAAACTGAATATTCCTGTATTACTTCTCAGTGATTATATCTCTGCTAGAGGAAATGTTAAATTTAATCTTATGCTATAACAGTAAATAGAAAGAGACATTGTCAATTTGAATGTTTTAAAAAGAAATAATTTTGAGATCATGATATAGTATCCTTCTAATACATCCCATTTCTTTAGCTAACAACAACAATAAAAAGACTTCCAAAGGAATGCTTAATTCCTTTTAAAGCAATGCTTAAGCCTGTCCTCTTCTCTGCTGCTCTTGTGTCTCCCTGCATCTATTGATCCTGGCTCTACTGCGACCCTCCTGTCTCTTTTACCTGCTGGTCCACAGCTGCTCGGTCCTTCCTTGGTCACAGTTCTGTCCTTGGGGAAACTGCCACTCCCTGGAAAGGCCATGCTGTGGATCATTCTTAGTGGAACAAGTTTTTGCTGGCTTGTCTTTGATAAAGTGGTTACAGTAGGGTGTAGGTTATGGGACTTCTGACGTTAGCAGGAGTAATGTTTTCTTGTTGAGATAACATCAGAACAACCCCCTTATTCAAAATCATAAGTGAGAATAAAACACTGGTAGTATCTAATTCAGAGCAGATTCTCTTCAGTTTTATGGTCTGTTGGAAATTTCTTCCAGCTTTTTAAAAAGTGAAGATACAGATTAAATGTTGATTATAATGGTTTGTGTAAATATATTTTATTTATATGCAGTGCAGAAAGTGCAGAGTTGATTATTTTTCCATCAACCGTAAATACCAGCATTATGAAGCCAAGCTAATTTTTTGGTAATGCGAGGTTATGATAAACTAAAATTTGTAAATAATATGGTGTATTTTGGGGGAGATGCTTTATTTACATAAATTGTCTTTGAGTCATCTGAAATACTGGTTTTTGCACTCAATACAAGTTGGATCTTTTAATGTTTAAAACCGGTCTCATGTAAAATTTTTAATAGTATATGTGGGTATTATGGTTTAAGTTCATGTCTACTCCTTATTTGTAATCAATTTGTATGTTAGTTTCCATTGGATTTAATGACAAAATATAAGTTTGAGGTTTCTTCTTTACTGTGCCACAGTTAATATAATTAAATTGCCTAAATCATATGGTGCTCGTGTTGGTGGTGATGTTCTGAGCCTTTGTGAACTTCAGAGAAAGATCAGACTTAGAACTCATGAAATGTGTGTGTTCTGGTTCTCAGGATTTGATTAAACCAAATCTAGGATGTGCCAGTTTGTGGCATCAGTGATTTTCAAGTTTTATTTATAATTTGTAAGAAAAAGTTTCAACTTCTTGAATAGCATTCTGAACATACTTGTCTTTAGCTAACTTCAGAAAATAATTTTTAAATATGTAGTTTAGAAGTATTTACATGGCTTTTCAGGATTACATTCTCCTTCATGCAATTTTATAAAGTGAGGGATGGGGGGAAGGTAGCAACTAGACCCTAACTATTGAAATCTACATCCATCCTTCCTTAATATAATTTGAATCCAGATTAGCTGAACTTTTGTTTATGTTTAGACTTGGAAACCTGTCCTTTCCCTGGGGGGAAATATTTTGTTTGTGCCTTGTTCTTCTGGTGGAGGAGCAGTTTTTTGCCCCATCTCTGTGGTGAATGTAAGAGATGCTCTCAGCTTTATAGCAACCTGACCAGTAAAAGCCCCGGAATGGTCCAGCGCAGATGTCGGTCAGGTTGTTGCATGTGGTGATGTTACTGTGTGAATGTGAGCTCGCTCAGGGCCACGGAGATGCTGAGGGCAGCAATAAGACTGGCCTGTCTCCCAGGGGCAAGCTGAGGACAAGGCTTGGCTCTGCCACCTTCCACAGTAGCCAGCAGAGCTGAGCAGGTGCCCCAGGGCAGAAGATGCTCTGCTGCATTAAAGGGTGCTGCTGATCCCACCCTGGCGTATGTTCTCCATGACCCCCTGTAGGAGTTGTCTGCAGAGTGCCCCTGGGCTCTTTGCTGCTGCACTGCCATGGCGTCACATAAACTCTCCTTCTCATCTGCACAATTGTTGTTTTAATACTGTGTTGTCTCTCTTCTTGTGTAGCCTTGATCTCCAAATTGTTGGGGTTTGGTGTTTGGTTTTTTTTTAAGCAGCAGCTGTTATTTATCATCTACAAGAATAGTCTTAACAGTTTAACATTAGACACTTGAAATTAAGTGGCCCTACTGTTACTGCAGGAATCAGCAGTACACATTTCCATTCATTTAACTTCCCAATGATTTTGTGTTTTCTTTTAGCTTATAGCATTTGAGGAAGCTAGGATTATTAAATGAGTTTTTGGAGCAGCATTGAAAACAATGTTAACTTTTTAAATCTCCATTTGTTTCTCCAACATTGTTCTAGGGCAGATGGATACTTTTATGAAATGTATAGACAGTGCTAAATTTTTAAAGTGCCACTAAAAAAAAATTCTGAAACTCACTTTAATATTATCAAAATCTCTGTTCTTAGCTACAGAGAATCGAAGAGTTACTTTTAATATACAGTAGGTTTTGGAGTCTCCATTTATGGAAATATTTGAGTCCTGACTGGATGCAGCCCTGAGGAACTTTGCTTTGGTTGACCCTGCTTTGAATGAGGGTTAGACCAGCTGATCTCCACAGGTGCCTTTCAACTGCAGCATTCAACGGTTTCCAAAAACTGAAAGAATCATTCCAAGAACCTTGCTTTTCATTGCTGGCTTGCCTTACAGGATCCAGACCTAAGTATCTAATGATCAATCTGGAGAAGTAGGTGTGGAAGAGATGCCAATTGCCCACATGACAGGGTGCCTGTGGACTCTGCCAGTGTTTGCAGGTTTACATTCTGGTCATCCACACTTGCTGTGCAATATTCTCCAGAAGACTCTTCGATCAAGTTCCAGCATACCTTCCTGTCTTGCTGCCCAGATATGAATTGGTGGGAAAGCTTGATATTTGCTCTCATTTTGAAGTAACATGTGTGATAAGGAGAGAAAACAGAGCTTTGAATGGGGGAAGGAGGAAATCAGTAATTCATTGTGGGGCTTTGGTTTTAGGTAGAAGTCAAGCTGTTGATGGATCATTATTACTTCCTGGTGCAAACTTTATCATCTGTTAGAGAAAACAACATATTTGTATTTGGAAAGGATGAGTCAACCATTTTACTTTTCAACAACCATTCAACTCTTAAACAAAGGGAGCGTTTGTTTAAAATCATGTAACTGTGACCCACAACTCCTCAAATGTTTTGAGGAGAGTTTCCCATTACAAATGGGGTGACAAAAAAAAAAAGGGTTAACATGGTTAAAAAGATGCATGTTCCAAAATTTGTTCTCTGTAAAATATTTGTCATTGGACTCATGAGTAATGACATGTATAAATGTGTTAATGAACCTTTACACTATTTTAAGATAATTTATTGCTGGAATCGCAGGCCATTAAGTATCTAAGTACTGTGTAACTTACCTATGGCTGGAGAATCGCTTTGAAAATTGTGGTGTAAAAAGTAGGACATAAAAAAGTTTAGCTGCATTTTTATGATTTAGATGTTGGGATAGCTCTTCAAAAACTAGGCCATCTTATCCTACACTTATGTATTTGGATAACTTTAAAAAATTACAGTTGAAGGTTTTTTTGAGTCTCAAAGTGATTGGTTAGAAATGAAGCAGAAGGACATTGGTTTTTTTATAGTGTTTGTAACTGGATGAAAAATGTGTTTTAAATGAAGTGGTCTTTCAGCATATGTTTATGCCAGTTCTAGTGATATTATTCATGGAAAGTCTCCAGTCTGGATCTGTCACAACCTGAGGGAACAAATTATTCCCTTTTAAGGGAAGAGGGAAAACAAATATAGTACTACCTAATTGAACTTTTATTTCACTAATTCCAGATAATAATTTTTGTCAGTTTTATCCCCCTTTTGGTTATAGTCTTACTAAAAGAATTTGTTTTCTATAAAAACATGCAGTTCATTAATCCACATTAATTGTGAGCATTTGGTGGTTTTCTTTTTTTTTATGAGGTTGATATGTACTTGCTTTTGTAATACAAAATTAGATGTTATCCACTTTTTAAATGGTTAAAGGATAAACAAGAGTACACCTAATGTTTAGCTCACTTTCACTTGGAGATATTTGATTCATATTAGCATTTCTTACTGTAGATGCCCAGCAGTTGTATATCATATCAGTAGAATAATAAAACTATGGCAATGAGGAGCACCAGAGAAGACATGAAAGAACGCCAGAGGCCTAAGAATAGAAAAGTGAATACTAACAAAGCACTCCATCTATTTATGTTGCTCTACAGACATTTGAGTACATCTTCTTACTTTTCTTAGACGCAGATGTAACAGTAACTTCTTGTTAAGGTAAAGCAAGCTTCACTTGAACTTTTTTCCTAGTATTGCATTAAAAAAAAATCTTACCTTTTTCTGAAGAATGAGTAACCTATTCTTTTTCTTAACTTTCTTGGAGTTTTTTTCCTATCTCTATAATCCTTTTTATATTGTAATGCTACAGTTGCTTCAAAAGGGATTAATAGATTTTTCTGGAAGCACTGAACCAGTACCTCATTTTACACGCTTTTTCCAACAAAGAAAAACATTCCTTGATAGACAGAATGGAACACATCAGCTTTGAATAGTCATAAACTAGTGTATAAGAAAATGTCAAAGCAAACTGGTTTTTTTTTTCCTGTATAAATAAAATGAAAGAAATAAAATTAGGACTTTATAAATTGTAAGAGCACTGTCATGATTAGGTTTGCAGAGATGATTTTTGAGTGATAACAGCATATAATTTTGATCAGATCGGCATGAAGCACCATTTATTTAACATCTGTCTTTAGTATGTTGAGCTGGAGAATAAACACAGGAGGCGAAGACATCTTCTGTGAACTAAAGCAGACAGTTTTTGGGTTTTTTTAAGGTGAATTTTAAATCAAAGTAAAGTAAGAAGAAACAACACAGCTAGAAAGATGGGGTCACACTTTTTCTTACTATTTAGTACTTCAAAGAAGTTTTTATGCTGGTATTGATTCTGATTCCAGAATTCTTAATTTATTTTGAGTTTCTCTATGTGGAAAACCTGAGTACTTCAGGAGTTCAGTAAGCTGTGCCAAGAAGCATCTGTAGGTTAAAAATATTTAGCATGATGTCTTCAGTAGATGTTAAGAGAAGGGAGCATGTGAGATGATAGAAACCTTTGCTTGTGGATCTGTGCTGGGGAGAGAGTAGCTTGGGAAGGAGACATCGAGTACTAAGATCAGTGATGTTGTTGGAAGGGGGAAAGACCCGAATAAAGCCTGAGTAGAGCCAAAGCTACAGGTCAGGATTTTGCATGAATCAGGGCTGTGGAGGCTGTGTGGCAGTACTGGCTGGGCTGCCTCCCAACTGCCCAGAGTGAGCATTAAAGAAAATGACAGTTGCTGGAGGTGCTGTTCTCCAAGAGGCATTTTGCTCCATATGTTGTGGTCTTGTCCAGTTATGCTCCACTCTGGGGACAAAGTCTTCATGAGAGTTAACATGACTCTAAGCTCCAGCCTTTGGTCTGGCTTAAATAACTGTGTTTTAGCCACAACAGTTGCTGCATCTGCATTGCCTGTTCTACCAGATAAAAATGATTGCTGGGAGCAATTAGAGCAACTGAAGAGCATGTTCTTGTAGCCTTTCTAGATAATTTTAGCCTGACTGTGAGCATGTGAGATTTCATGATACCGTTTTTATTTTATTAAATCTGCATGTTCTCTGAAGTTCACTGAGGAATAAACTGGATGAGAGGTCTGTATTCTCCTTAGTGGATCATCTGTGCCTTAAATGTCCTGTATCCTACAGTATAAATGCTATTAGCAAAGTCTAGGTGTTTTATGGGCAGGAATCTTTTTTTTTTTTTTTAAAGAAGAGTATTTGTTCGCAAAACCTTAGTTCTTGGTACTTCATAAGACTCCAACTTGAAGAACTGTGCATGAACATGAACTGCTGAGTTGCCACTGCTGTTTCTAAAAGCAGACAGAATGTGTTCTATCTCTTGCAAGATCCTGCGTGGCTGGACATGAGCTGGATGAAACACCAGCTTTCCCCATGTGCTGCCACTGCAGGGGTTTCTGCTTGACTGAGCCGGGGAGAAGCTGCGGGCAGGACAGTGTTGGTGACAACCTTCTGCTCTGAGACTTGCAGATTCCTCTGCTTTGATGTGTTTCATGGTGTTGGGTCAGGCTTGTTGGCTGCACCAAGCTCTTGAGAACAGGAAGAGATAGGGGCTAAATAAGGCTGCTCATTGAGCTCTGCGGTGTTACTAGGCTTTTGGGGGAGCAGCAGCATCTTTTTGGGCTTTGTCATGTTTTTAATGTGTGCATCTAGGTAATTTAATTTACAGAGTCTCTATAAACATATGAAATGTGAGTGTTTGATATCGCCTAGTGTTTCTCTTCTTTTTGAATCGTGACTGCCAAAATTGGTTAGTTTTTTGTCTCCCTGCGCCTTTCTCCCAGTGGGTGAAACAAGATTAGGTAAAATCTTACTGGTGTTTGGCTATATTTTTTCAGTGCTGTATATACAGTTTGTTCCCCTGAGGTCACAGGGATAATTTAGTTGTGTAAAACTGAGTGAGTGCTGGCAGGATTGGTCTTGAAATTATGAAATGTATTCATAAGAAGCATACTCGTTTTCATGCCTATTATATTTTTAGAAGTGGGATCTAAGCTTTTTGTTTCTTATGTTGATCCTGAAGCCTTTTTTGCTGTCTTCTTCGAATGTTAATCAGCTATAGATAAGTAACTTTTAACATATTTGAATGTATTTCATTATTGTTAACTTTGCTTAGAATTAATGCTATTTAATGCTTTATTGTGATTTCTTTTTAAACATGTCCCCTTATACTAAGGGAATATTGTATTCTAAAACATCCACATTGCTGCAATTTCTCTTCATGGCATTGCTGCAACAGGGAGAAAAGCAGTAGCTGAATTCTCTCACTTAATTTCCTACTGTGTTGCGATGTTTAAATTAAAAAATAAATGATTTAACTGCTTTTTAATTGGATGGTTAACTTGGAAGTAGATTTTTGGACCCAGAGTTCAGACTTTAAAGCTCCCTGCAAGAGCAGAAAGGAGCTTCAGCTCCAGCAGCTTTATGAGCAATGACAGGACCTGTTTTCTGAAACTGTCAATGAAAGCAGTGGGGACAGTCACAGGTGACTGTCACCTTCAGTCTTGAGACATGCCACCCTAGGTCTTTCACTTTTCACTGCAGACATGGGGATGTGTATTTCTTCTGGGGATGAATCCGCAGCACCAGTTTTGTTCTGATAACAGCATCTGGCACTAGATTGATTTAACAGGCTATGAGGTTTGCTCTTTTCAGATATGCACTTGTACGGCAGCTTCTGTGCAGCTCTGACATGGCCACACGCTACTGTTGTTTTTTCTGCCTCCTAGCACCACGTGTGAAGCTAAGGCTCTTTGACACCTGCCATTTGGACCCTTTTCTTACTGAAAAATGTCATCGTTTTCAGACAAGATGAAGACAGATATCTGATCATTCTTCCCTTTGTAGGGATGTGCTGAGGGCATGGTTCATACACACATGAATAAAGGATTCCAGGCCATAGCTATGCAGTTAGTTTTATTAGTTTAGTATGGCAAGTAGGTTTTTATTTAGGGATTTATATACTTATGTCTAAGACATAAGAAATTAAAGCATGCTAACTCATATCTTGCAATAATTCTCACACCTATTTCATTCTGCTGAAAGTAGCAATTGTCTTACTGTTTTAATGGCAGGAAATTTTTTCACACCATTCTTCTTTGGGGAGGGGAATGATGGCAGTTGAGGAATTAAACCAGAGAATTTTGAACCCTTCTGATACTGTAATCAGTGAAATGTTTTATATGGAATATGTTTTCTGCATTCATGTTAACAGAACTGGGCTCATTTTCCAAAGAAGTAACTTTTTTAAAGGAGAAGATTTTTAAATCCTATTGTACAATTACTTCCCCCGTATTCTTGAAACACGTTTTATTCTAACAAATAGGCAATCAGGTTGTGTGGCTCAGAACACAATTGTCCTTTTGTCTGAAGTATCCTGTTACTGTGGCTGATTACAGGCAAAATGCTCTTAGAATGTGAAATCAACATGTAGCCCTCTTACACTAGAAAGCAGCGAAAGTTAAAATTGTTGGGCTTTGTTAGTCCTAGTAATTCCCACCTTGCAGGGAAGTGTGTAATAATACTTGAAGATAACTACAGAAAAAACTCAGTGTGTATCACTGCTTATCTTGATGTGCTATCTGAAGGCACTTTGTGGACTTAACTTTTTGTGTGCTTGGGAGCTTCTGAACAGCAGGAACTTGTCTTTACAACTTGTTCCTTCCTCCCTCCCTTTCCACAATTGAATGATGTCACTGAGTTTTTTCTGTAGTATTTTTGCAAAAGATGACCATAACACCCCTTGTCTAATGTGACTGATTTTAAAAGGTGGACTTCCCTATAAGTAAAACTTGTGTGGTATGTAGTGACTAAAAGTTATGAATGAAGCAATGGAAATTCAGTGAAAATTCCATTCCTATCTAACTGTATTTTTTCATTGTAAGATATATTTAATACTGGAATGTCTCCCAAGTTCTAGATATTGTTAAAATTTAAAGCTAAATCCTTAGATTATTTAAAAGCACAGATGAATTGTATGGGTTTTGGCTTGATTCTGTTGAATCATGACTGCTTTCTAGTATAATATTTTTTCATGATCCTAACATCTTCCTTTGCCATACTCCTAGCTCATAGGAGTTGGGGGAAAGACTAGATTTTTAATTTGAGCTCATCTGTCAGAACGAACAGGCTATTAAAAGTCTTCTCAAGCTTTTTATTTTTTGAATACATTATTGTGTATATACCAGAACCTTTTTATCTTGCACTTCCATGACATATGTTCTTCATAAGAAAAAAAAGAAAGTAATGGCTTAGCTGTGTCAGAGCCAGGGTCTGTCAAGTCTGGTATCCTATTGTTCCTGTGGCAAAGCGTGTGTGGCTGAATAAATCACAGCATCTCTTTTAGCCTGCCCTGGACTGCAGTCTCCAGTTGGCTGTATTCATCACCTCCCCAGCAGAAGGATCTGTATAAGGACCAGAGTGCTCTCAGACAAATGTGAAACCCAGAACCCAGGTAACTGCTGATGCTAGTGAGAAACTTGCAGCTTGACCTTGGTGGTGATGAAGCATTGGAGGGGCTGTCAAAGTTGCTTCTGCTGTAGGCAGTGCCCTGCTTGACAGGAGAGGAAAGAGTGAGACACAAGTCAAAATGCAGTAAAGGGGTTTATGTATTGCTGTTTCGTATGCAACAGCTTTGGCCTCCCCTAGGTAGGTTTCATTAGTCACCAAAAACGGATATGTAGGGAGACATAAGATCAGACACAGACATGCTGTTTCTCTGGTACTTCTGTAGCTATCAACCTTTTTTGGTTTGAAGCTCTTCTGGAGGTAATTGTGACTTCTGTATTTTCAGTATGCATTTCTCTTTCATGAAAAACAGCCCAATCTTCTTTTGAGCCTGTACTTAATTAAGTCTTCCCAGTCCCTCTTCAGTTTGCTTTTTATCACTAAATCTATCAACGTAATTAAAGCTTATAGCGTTCCAATAGAGCTTCTAAACATAACATTCTTTTATAATAAATATTTTATCGTTTTATTTTTCTGTCCTGGGTAATTTTTAAGCCAATTATTTTATTAAGTACGCTGAATAATCCTTTGACCCTTCTGTACTTATGCCTTTTTTGGGCAGAAGCTTATGAACAATATATTTGTCAGTTAATATGTAAAAAGTTGGGTTAGAGGAGTTAACCACAATTAGTAAATTTTGATTGGGAAGGGAGCTATATTTTGGCAGATCATAATTTTATGAACAAATACGAAAATCTGGACCCAGTTTGAGGTTGACATGCCCTTTGCTTTTAAAATGACCATAATTTTCTTCCAAGTATTAACACTGTTCTCTTCTTTGTGCTTGTATTGTTTCTTAAGATGTTATTTTCAAGGCTTCAAGTTGTAAATCAGGGTTTTAGAGATTGTAGGAACAGTAAGTTATGTAATATTGGATAAAGTTACTTTTTCTCTCTGTAGGTTATTAAGCCAATGTTGCATTTGTTTGTGGGGAAATGACTTCAGTGTAATAAAATAGTCTGAAATGTTGGTAAGGTTCATGAAAATGTCGGGAAGCTGCATCCATCTTTAACCTTAGAAACCTCCAGCTTGATATATCTTTTTCATTGTACACACATTAGATTTTTTTCACATAAGTTTTCAGTGAAAATTTACTATGGAAGAACCTTGTAAATTTAAAAAAATGTGCCATTATATGCATGTACATAAAGTAGAAATATCTGAACAACGTTGATACCTTTAGTTTGTTAAATTATGCTTTTTTGTAGGTATGAAATAGCTTTAAATCAGAAAAAAAAAAAACTGTTCCAATATTATTTTCTTTTAACCTTTTTCAAGAAAGGCCTATGGCTTTTTTCCCTGTAAAAATTAAGAGATTGAAAATCTGTGTGCTTTCAGTAGGTATTCAGATCATCTTTTCATACTAAATATGTACTGTTTATTTCAGTTGAATAAGGAAATAACTTTCTCTAGTAAATGTTAAAAGGCTCCTTAAAGCTTTTAGAATACAGCTGACATGGTCTCTCGCATAAAGCTGAGAACCCACCAGGTGGTGCTAGTGGAATATGTTTCATGTTGTTTTAACAGTACTTAAAAAAGGTATTTTAACTAATGTGAAGGAGACCGGTGCAGTGTATGCAAACTTACAGAGTTGCTGCACAGAAAGTACAGTTAAAAAGATTAAATTGAAATATTATGTCGCGGCTTTGTGGTTTGAGCACTTTCGTTTTAAAAAGTTGAATATAGATGCTAGGGAAAAAGACTGTAGGATGGCTAATGTGGCAAGCAGACAGCATGGAGGCATGTTACCAGATTCATTACCTGCTTTTTTTGTCAATTCAGAGACCAGTTTATAAAACTTGTCATATTTGCATATAAGCATATTGTATCATGACCTGTTGCTTAGTTACCTATTTTTTTTCTGACTTCATTAAAATTTTATTTTGCTATTTAATGTAAGATTTTGGCCAGTGCAAAATCTTTCCTCTTAAGAAATGTACAGAAAAAAGGATTTCATTTTATGTGGGGGTGTGGGGGGGGTCTAATTTCGTGCTTTAATACATACATGTGGCTTAAAAAGTCAAATTCTATTTCTGAACATACGCAGATTTTTTGGTATGGTTTTTGCCAACACTTATGAGGGCTTGCTTTTGACTGTCTGAAATTTGAATATTTAAAAAAAAAAAGGGTGAGGAGATTAGGGAACAGTGTAGACTGCAGTATTTTGGACTAAATTTCTATTGCCTCCTGATTTGAGCAGGTTTGGTTTTATTTCCATGTGCTCTGACATAAAATATGTATATTCTTTGAAAGCACGATGCAGAGCAGTTTGCAATAATAAATTAGCATAAATTATCCTATATAGGTTTTTTTTTATGAAGAGCATTAGAATAAAGGAAAACTTAATGTCTCTAAACCAAAGTGACTGTCTCCAGTCAAACAAGTAAAATCCAAAACAACTGCAAAGAAAAATCTGCAAACCTAGTTTGCTCCTAATCTTACTGTTGTGACCAAGTTAAATGTTTTAGTATCGTATGTGCCAGTGTCACATTAGTAATCACCTCACTGGAGCTAAAAACAAACTAAATAAAACCACATGACAGCCACTAATAGGTCTGTAAAAGTTTGGTTGACTGTGCTTGAGCGAACCAGAGGGTGGATTCTTTGGAGTTTGTGGCCCTGTGCCCCTTTTGCTGGGTAACAAATTTATTTACTGTCCTAGGTGCAGCAGTACGGGGTTCTGTGTGAGAAGAAACTTTTCTCCTCCTTTTCCAAGTCTGCTACACCAAATGCTTCATAGAATAACTGCATGTGTACACAAAACCATCTTAGCACAAATATCCAGTGTATGCTGTTTCTCAAAGTGATTTTTATATCTTTTTTTCCTCCTTGAAACAATTTTTTTTACTTGGCTTCCCCCCTGTTTCTCCCCTCGGTTTATAAATGTTCTTGCACTTGAGGAAAGGAAGTGTGCTCTTTTCAAATGTTTCTTCCTCCCATCCTGAGTTTAATTTTATTTACTCATTTTAGCGAGGAGTTTTTGTGCTATCTGCATTAAAATTTGGCACAAGTCACTGACATAGAATGATAGTATTATTGCATTTCTCTCACCTCTCAAAATGTTTAGTGTGACATGAATGAAAATCAATAAAATGTCAAGTGAGTTAGAATTCCTATCCATGCCACTTTGGTTTTTTGCTGCACAAAATACTGGGGGGGATGAAGCAATAATCTGCGTGCAGTAACACAGTTTATAGTACAGCACTGCAAAAATGTGTGCAAAACATGTTTGTTTTATCAGAGTATAACATCAATTTCTTAACCTCTCATGCAATTTATAAGTTTAACTTTTTTTGGATCTGTTTGAATACAAAAAGATTGGAGAGCAATTAGTTAAAAGCTGTTAGAAGTATGTGCTAATGTGTGTGGTTTTTTGGAAGCAATTTCCAAAATGGGAGTGCTTGCCAGATGCTGCCTTTATAGGGTGTGAACAGGTTAAGAAATACATTCTACTGCATTGTTCTTTAAACTACTCCATCAGGAAAACCAGTTTGAGGAGGCTTCCTCTCCCTTTTTCAGCAGTCAGGTTTCTGTGATATAACCATATTTCCAAACTTTTTTTGCTGGTGACCCTCAGTTATTGACTGTCATGAGACTGTTTTCCGAATGCCATTTATAGTGATGGAATGCCTTCTGATACTGATTTTTATTTTATTTCTAAAGAAAATGTAAATAGTTTCATTTTCATTTGTTTTGTTCAGCCCGTTGACCAACTGGTCTGAGTAATTTTTCTCTCTTGTAAACTGGTTGTTTGAATAGGACTGGAGTTAGGATAAAATCCTTTTCTGTATTACCATCTGTATTTATTGAAAGGTCCAGTTTGTCTGTAATATTGAAATGTTTTGAGATTCTAGTAACTATAAAATATGTACAGCACTCTACCAAATTTCATTTTGATTTAATAGATAATTTATATATTAAAAACCCCAAGCAACCTGTAAAAACAACAGTAAAAAAACCCCATACCTTTTTGTATCTGCATTTTACACTATTTACTGTTAACATGCTTGGAACACTGAAGGGGGATGTGTTTTATCGACGAGCTCTTCTCCAGCTTTTTCTGAAGCGAGGGGTTTCTAGGTATTAATTTCTTTATTTAAAAATGTCACCTACTAAATGTTCTTGAGAGGAAAATTTATAGTCTAATTTTAAAACAATGTAAAGCAGAGTTATGATTTTTATTGAAAGGTCTGGACTGTGGTTTCCCTCCTTATGGCAAAGATAAGGTTGTTCTACGAGTGGAATAGTAAAAGTAAAAATAGTTCTGTAACTGATAGTATTCCTCTCTGGTGCAGTAGCTGTGTGATGCCTTAATTATCAGTCTGAAATTCAAGTTCTGTTTAAGTTATTTGAAGAAATATACTGTTTGATCCAGTGGTGTCAAAATTTCACAGCTGAAAATAAACTTACACTGTGAACAGTTGATTGCTGTTTTCTCTTGAGTGGAACTAGAGCGCTCGAGGGTTTTTTAATTGCATGTTGTGATTTGAATTGGTGAGTTTATCATTATTACTGAATGAGTTTGAGGTGTGTGGTAGATACATGAACTGTAGTTTAAGTTACTGAAGACATGCAGTCTGTGTTATTCTTTGGGGATGGCAGTGAGAGCAGGGAGAAGACGGTATTAAATGCTGCTGAGAAACGAGCTGCAGCTCTGTGTCTCAGTCTGTACCCAGTTGGTTTTTTCCTGAGCCTTTTTAGGCAGCTAGCTTTAGACAATATGTGTGCACCCTCATGACTTAGGTTCATGTAGTAGTTCAATTGATGTTTAGAATATAGATGTTTTGAATGAAATTGTCCGGTAGTTTTCAGTTTTGATTTATGGAAGCTGGTTTGCTTCTTCTGGTAACACTTGTTTCTGGTGTTTGTTTTCTCTGTTGGAAGATTACTACACAGTCTGATATCATGCACAGTGTGTTTTTATACACAAAATTGAAAAGAATGGATGTTGCAGGTCAGGAAGGGCTGTTTTGGCTTAAACGGAGACCGTTTGCTTTGTACTGCCTTACTTCTATAACTATTCAGTTGATTCAAAATATCTTTAAAACATGAGGCTTTAGAAAAAAATCCAAATATTCAATTAAGTCATTTGCTGAGTTTTTAAGTTAGGAGGTGTTTTGATTATTTGCCATTTTATATTTCAGCATTGTCAGTGAAGCAGGAGCATCTATCTACAGCGTCAGTCCAGAAGCATCAAAGGAAATGCCAGACCTAGACCCCAACCTAAGAAGTGCAGGTGTGTAGTGTATTTCGATTTATTACCATTTAAACGTGGATCTTAAGTCTCAGTTCTCAGATTTTACTGTTTATAATATAAAGTATAATAATAGTAAAAAGTATAAAAATGGTTGTGGATGTTTCGTTTCTGAACTTTAATTTTTGCCATTTCACATTTTAAGTCCTAGGTATGAAATGACATCTTCTACTAAGGCTTGTAATGTAAAGGTCCTTGTGGATGTATTCTTTCAATAGGCCAGTACAGGGGAATTTATGGGGATTAGTATAACCAGTGAATTGCATAAATTTTCACAGTTGGACATGTCCATGCCCACAAGAGCAAGACCCTCTCTCTCTTCTTTTGTCCCTTGCATGTACGCAGATGTATCTAACAATAATTAAATGTTGAAGGGCTAGAAAAAAATCTAAGAATGGAATAGATAATTTAAAGGTGTGCATTGACTGTGATCAGTTTGAAGTCTTCATGTAGATAAAATATTACTTAATTGTAGCTTTTAATAAAACCATCTACTTCAGCATAAATGTCACTGAGATATAATACACCTCAAGTTCTTAAAAATTTACAAGTGTTTCCACCGTTATAATTTTCTAGCAGCTTTGTTGGTGTCCAGATTCTATTCGTGGAGTTGGTTTATTGAGACAGCTGTAAGGGCAGGTCTGAGGTTATTTTGGATTACTTCATTTGGGTATTTTTAATTGGGTGTCTTTGTAGTTGTTTTTATTAACCCCTGGGTTTTATTTTCTTGATTTACCTATAATTTGCTCTCATAGTCAAATAAAGCACATTTGGAAACAGTAAAATTCTCATACAGAAATCCTTTCCAGTCAAAATGATACTATTCTTAATTTTATTGTTAGTTTAGCAGGTTACTGGTCTGGAAATCCTGAGGAAGGTGTAGAAGTAGGTCAGCAGAAACAGTTCTGAAGTTACAGGGTATTTGGAGGTAAAACTTTCTAGGATTCCCCATGTTCTCCTTTCTTCTGATTTCTACAAAGGGAAAAAGGATTTGTGTTGATTAAATGTTTCAAGGGAATGATTTTAAAGGAATATTCTTTAAATATCTGTACCAGCCCTTCCCTTTGCAGGACTGGCCTCCAGCTCCTTTTTGTCTGACTCTTTCCTCCCTGACTCTCCGTTGTGATTATTTCTTCCCTGGGACACAGGTTTGAGTGTGTCACAGCATGGCCAGAGCGAGGATTACACATTTCTGAATTTGTGACAGATGCTGCTGACTTTCTCTTGGTTTATTATGTTGCTGATATATTAAATGTGGGTTTAGAGCAGATGTAAATGAACAGAAAAACACTGACGAGGAGGAAATCTAGTTCAATATGCTTTTTCAGATGTACATGATTTTCCTTGTTTCAGAAGTTGATTTTTTAAAACTTCAGATGCTGTTATATAGTGTTGTGCATCAAATACAGTGAATGAAAATCAAACTTGTAATATATGACCAATATCTAGTATTAATTATCTAGAGTTTGTATTTCTCCAGTATTACTAGGAATTGCTTCAGGCATAACTTAAGTGCTGTTGCATTTGGTTTGAAAAGCATCAACAGTTTTGACATGCCACAGCAGTACTGCAGAGTGGATAGAAATTAAAATGGGTAGGATAGAAAGTGAAAAATAATTGATTAGCTACATGGATGTTCATTGTTATGGAACTGCCAACTAGAAGTATATTTATTACAATAGAATTTTTCTAAAAGTTTTAGGCTTTCTTCTTGATGTCTTTTGGTGTTGATTTGTAATTAGCTGCATTGAAGCTGTGGCTTTTTTTTTTTTAAAGATGAACATAAAAATCTGACATAACATTAGAGAGGATTTTTAACTGATGTTTGGGATTTTTTGCAAACTTTTTTTCTTGACTAGGTTTTACTTTTATACTTTTGATTTTCCTTTAATTCGCAGCAAACAGAAAAGTGACATGGTGTCAAAGCTGACTTGCTTTTTATTTTAATTGTTGCATTACATCATGTCAGGTTCTGTGCTTACATGATAGCATTTAGTACATTAAAGGAAGCTGACAGCTGCATGATGAAGTGTGACATTTATAGTTAAAATAAAAGGTAGAACTGATGTGAGATATCTGTGATCTTAACGCAGTTTGCCACTTTAACATTTTTCTCTACACAAACTTTATGGAAGGGGTTTGGCGTTTTTTTGAATTACACAGGTAAGTATCTATCAGTACATAATGCATATTGTACGAGACCTTACTTTCACATCTTGTGATATCTCTGTCACATTTGCAGTAGTGTTTAGCAATTGTTTGTAATAAGTTTTTACTTCATTTAGAGAAATAGAAGACATTGATCCTGATTAAAAAAAATAGTACCTTATACATTTCTCCGTGGCCAAGTATAGGCAGTATACTGCCTATATACTTGGCTAAGTATATAAGCAGAAAAATAGCAACTTTTAGCACTTCTTGGTGCTGCTGATGAAATACATTAGTTAATCCAAGAACTGAAATGTTTGGATTTTTTTCCCTTTGAGTTATCTTAGAAGGTCAGGGATGACATGGGTTTGTAACAACTAACTGAGAAAATGTCTCATTATAAACTGATTGTGAATGTATAAACTATAGTAGAAAGTCTTTATAGTCTTCATACGACACTTTCAGTCAAGCATTTGCTTGAGAAAAAATGATTATTTCTTACAAAAATTTACTGGTATCTAGAGTGCAGAGAATAGAATGGGGTCTGCCCAATTCTAGAATTATCTTCCAGAGTTGGGTACCTTCTTTCTGTCCCTAGGCAATATCAGCTCCTAATATAAATTCTTTACATTGAACTAGGTTATCTAAAACTTTTATAGCACCAACTATGAATATTTCACAAAAGTGCAGAAGCTGCTTTATTGCTTCTCCAATTCCTATAAAATCTTGTGGAGTAGAACTCAGCTGAGTAGATAGTAAAGAACTTGATGAAACCTAGTAACTCAGATTTGAGTGAGAAGGTATATATCCCCTGCTGACACTCATTGTAGGATTAATGAGCTGAACAGCTATTTCTCAGCCTCACAGAATTAGGAGATAAGAGGCTTATAGGCCAGAGCAATAAAAGGATTTCCTACTTGATAGGCTGAGGAAGTTCAGCCGCAGTAGATAAGGAAGGTTCTGCCTAGAGAAAGAGGCATTGGAGTTCAATAACTAGGGGTTTTGGATGAATATGCAATAGGGTTATAGCAGGTGTCAGTGCATTGACACTGACAATCTATTTTATCTCTCAGGTAGCACTTCTTCACTTCTACAGTTTCTTGTTGCAAATGCTTTTTGGCTTGAACAAGTTTGGCTAGGCAAAGTGGGAAGACTGTGGAGGGACAGGTGAAGTGTATATGAAGTGTATAGAAAGCGTAAGCACGTGTGATTCATGTTAAAGGACTGACACACAGCAACATGGAATTTATGTACTTCCTGGATACCTGGAAGCTTTTAAAGGTATGGTCAGCTAGTGCTGGTTTTGTTGTTGTCCTTAGTACAAGTAGAATAAAGGATGCAACAATTGTTTTGCATGTGTTCACATCCAAATTTTTTTCATCTGCCACTTTGCCACCTCTTGAAGTGGATACCATGATGAAATTAATTCTCTTAATAACTCTAAGAACCAGAGGAAACTGCTGAATTCTGGTGAAACAGTGGTCTGATGGTGGAGAATTGCTTTCAGGCAGTAGTCATGCTGGGATTTTACCCTGGTTTTGATATATGCTCAGTTATATTAAATGATAAATGCCTTCATTTCATTGAATTTACAAATTACCTTTTATTTTGAGATGACTGCTCTAACAAATAAACAATCTGTTCTTTATTTCACTATTTGAAAAACAAAATAAAAACCTAATGTGCTTCATTGCATTGATTTATAAAAATGCAGACAAACCTGAATATGTAGAATTCTCTAAACATAGGATGAAGTGGGAAAGGGGTTTGTCTTTTCAGACATGACATTTGTATAAACACTTGTTAGAGGAGATCTCACAATAAGCCTCCGTGATTTATTTCCATACCTTAATGCAATCGTATGTATTTGGTTTTTAATTTGCAATTCTGTGATAGGATGCCGAAACAAGGACAGCATAATTGGACTTGTCTAATGCAACAACTCCCAAGAAATGCTCATTTTCCTGTCAGACATGATGGGCCTGGTATCCTCAGTCAAAACCACATAGCTGTGTCACCAAATCAGGAAAGCAACAAATGTAGACAAAATATTCCCAAAAGTTACTTTTTCTTCTTTTTTTTTTTTTTTTGCAAAGATTTGGAATACTAACAGAGCAAACCTATGTGTCATGCTGTGTGCACAGGTATGATCCAATATAGAAACTGTGCTGCTTCTAAAGGATGATTTCTCAGTATAAAGAAGAATCTGAGAGAGCAGAAGGTCACACAGCGCAGCTTGCCTTAACGTTGTCAAATCCCATCTGCTTGTCTCCTCTCCACAGGGCAGAATATATTGGATTATTGTACACTCAAAGTTCAGCACACCACTTGCACTTTTCCTTGCAAAAGAAAGCCTTATAGGCTTTGGGGGCTTGTTAGGACTTTGAGACTGTCATGCTACAGGGTTTTCTTCCCTGGGGTGCTGTTAAAGATAGAGACGTACAGTTCAGAGCTGTCATACTGGCCAGCAAGTAGAAGGTAGAGATTGGAAAAAATGTAATTTCTTTTGACTTTATCTTAAGGAAAGTAAAACAATTTGATGATTAGATGTGTGGGACATAGTGCCTTGATGTCTACTTGAGCTAATTTCTTTATCTTCTTAAAAGAGCACTGCTCCCCCTTGGCTACTTACGAGAGAAGGTCATTTTTTCATTTTTCAAAAACTTTATTGGACAGAAGTCTTACGGTTAAACCATTCACACTACTTTTTAAGTGGAAGCTTCCTTCTACAGCTAATAGTAGAGGATTGGTGCAAGTTCGAAAAGTTTTCAGAAAGAGTTAGAAAAAAGGAAAGTAATTCTTATTATTAAAATGTTTTGTTTTGGCTACAAAATGTAACCCGTTTAGTTGGGTTCTGTGCAATTACATCAGTATAAAATAAACTTCCATTCTGTCCTTCACCTGATATTGCTATTCTATAGCAATTCTATAGCTATCTATGCTATTCTATAGCATTTGAGAATGACTGTAATAATGGTGTTGGAAAGGGAAAGATGCAGTGGTAAGAAACAAAATGGATGGTGACCTCTTAGTGCTCTAAGAGCTAAAGCAGACTTGTTACTTCTTTACCCAGAAGACCCAGTTCTCATCAATGAGCAGAAGATCATCTGAAGGTATAAATTGTGCTCTACAGTTTGAACAGAAGTTGTAGCAAATATATGGATAATCTTAAATAAAAAAAGTATAACTGCAGTTAATCTGTAAATTATTGGGCATCCTACAGTTGTGCATGAACATGTGTGTCTGCGTCAGGATTTTGAGAGAGAGAAAAAAGGGCTTGAATTGCTCAAAACTAGTGGGACGATGCTGAATGGGTTGTTATGCAGGTATTGGACATGCTTGAAGTCTTTACTTTCTTCTTGTTCTAGACAAGAATCTGTTTTCCAATCTGTGCAAACTTCATGGCGTGTGTGAGAGATGGTGTATAATCATCAACATCTTGCTCATCAGGACTGTATTTCCTATGCAGCTGTAGAGTCTAGCAGTAGGCTAGTGTAGAGTTTGATATATAATCTGACAGATCAAGACCCACTTAAATTCCCCATGGCTTCTGCCTTGTCACAAAGTTAAAACAGATTATTTTGAGCTAGGTGAAAACTTTTCTGTCTGTTTTGCATCAGTATCTCCACTATGCTGAGATTAGTGTTTGTGTGTAGCTTTTAACTGAGCATCATTCTCTGTGCATGTGTTAGTGTTTGCAACTGACGTGTAATCTTTGTGCACTTTGTGGAAAGATGTGATGTTCACCTTGCCTTCCTCTCATTTACCAGTTTGTTATATCCCAGATGGGCATGAGTTCAGCAGGTGGACGTGGCCTATTATTTACAGAGCATCACTTGCTGCACTTCTGAACAAACTGGAAACAGCCCACCAGTTCTGCCCAAAAGCCATCTCCAGAAGCAAAGTATTAGTCCAGGCTCTGCTAAACTCCATTTTACTTAGCATAAAAGAGTTAGAAATATGACTGACTGACTTCCCTCTGGATGCAACTCTCTGCATACGTGTGTCTGTGTATTTTCTTTAGATGACTGTTTTGCTGCTTTGAAGTGTGGAGGCAAAGGAACAATGCGTACAAGGATGCTCTTCAATTTGAGGAGTTTTTGGTTGCTTTTAATATAGCAGTATGATGCATTACTCATCAATGCTGCTTTTCTTACTATAGATGTAGGAAGGGACATTCTGGTCACTTACAAAAGGTTAATTTTTATTGTTGATTTAAATGAAGTATTGTAAGTATTGAACTTCAAGTAATATTTTTTTTTCTTTTAATAGCAACAGTAAGTGATGCTGTTCAAATTGGTACCAGTGGTCTGAATGTGAAAAGTGTACTGATGATTTCTGTCTTTTAGGCTGAGCAGATGGGGAAAGATTTTTCTGAATCTATACCATCCTGTAAGACTAACTCACTTTTGCAGCAGAAAAAAAAATCACATCGGGCTTCAATTAAGTGATTTTATGTCTCCCATCTCACCCTGGATAAAAAAGTACTATTATATGTGTACAGAAATACACAGAAATAACTAATACTTGAGTATTTTGGAGAGTATATTTCTAAGAAGAAATACTGACTTTAAAAGCTGCATTGTAGTATTCACTTGTTCAGGTTTTCTTTATATATATTTCTTAATTCCTTTTTGTATTCAAGCCATTTCTTTTAAAGATTTTTGTAGTAAGTTAATAGAACGTTGTCATTCATTATTTCATTAATCTTAGGCAAATAACAGATTATCAGTTTTATGGAGTTAAAAGTAAACTAAAATGTAACCTTTTTAAAACAAAAACCTTCTCACTTGCCACAGAAGAATTTTGGATGAAATGCAGCTGTTGAGCAGTTGTTTAAAATAAATTGCATACTTTAAACCCACCAAGAAGATATATGAGGATTCAAAACTGTGTCACAAATCCTGACCTACTGAGAAAGAATGCTTAATGAAAAGACTACTGTACGTTTCACTGTATCCTTTGCAAGGAGGGTGAAATTCAGGTCAACAGGATAGAAAGCTTCCAGGACTCAGGAAACCTGAACAATCGATCACTGAGTAAACATTATTGCAGATACTTATGGAAAGTAATTGATCTTGAACACAATAATAGGCTTTATAAAAGGATTTAAACAAGTTGTAATGCTTCCATATCTATCCTGGTATGATATATTGGCAGTAATTACATATGCATTTGTGAGTTAGTCTCAATTACCTTTAATATATTATTTTTTTATTTCATTGAAGTTTCAACTCAGACTTTTAAGGTGTAGAGGTTAATTTAAAATGGGAGGGGGGACAAGTTACTTGAATGTTATAGTAGCATGTCTCAGCAAGAACACAATACTGAAGTTTTGTACTAAAAATACAGAATGTTGTCATTTATGACAAAATTGAGGTTGAACTAGTCATAGACTAATGGCTTGTGTTTTGCCATATATTTATTTGCAAAACACTTGTAAAACTACCCACTGCCTTCACATCTGGAAGCTTCACATTGTTACAAAACAAGAACAAATGCTTCCACTCATATGAGGTAGCTAAACTGTCACAGTTATTGACTGGGTTGTATAAAAACCCTTTCATTTAAAGGAAGGAATTGGAAGTCTTGGACTCTGGGCCAAAAATGTTTTCCTGGTTGCAGTGGCAAGCAACATTTGAATGCCACTGTAATTGAAAAAACCTGTTTTTTTAAATTTTTTTCTCCTCTTCCACCCATGATAATTCCTGACAGTGTCTCGTGGTGCATTTGGCATGACTTTGTGCATTTTTGCTCTTTCCCTACCTACAGCCATTAAGCTTTTGCTTTATGGTATGGGTCTTACATAGTGCAATGCAAAGGGACAACATTTTAATGTGATTGTCTGAACAAATAAGTTGGCCTCAAAGTAGGCACAATACTTGGAACTATAATAATTTTTATTATGTAGTTGACAAGATTTCTTGCATCCTAAATAGTGTGCGTATTCAATTAGGCTATAATGATGGATAGATCTGTTCCATTACTGTCGTTGCAGGTATTGCAATAATTTTTTTTCTTAATTGACAACTTGAATTTTTTCATCTATCAGGTGTGCAATTATTGTGTTGATTTTAAAATAGAGGGCCAAGTGATTCTGATCTTAATACTCTGATTAGTATTGAATAGGTTGTTTTTCACATTTTATTAGACTAGCATAGTTTATGAATGGCACCTCAAACATTTTATGTTTGTCCATGCTGATTACTTTTGAGAAACCTGCTTTTCTAGTTTTGCCCTGTATGCTGTCAGATAATTTGTTTTGTATTTGCTTGAACAGAGGTGAAGCATATCTTAACTATAGAAGTGAGGATCCAGTATCTGTTTCATTGTCAGTTAGAAAAATATTTGGGTTTTAGCCATTCCTGAAATGTAGAATAGGTAAAGAAGAATCATAGATTGGTTTGGGTTGGAAGGGACCTTAAAGATCAAGTTCCAACCCCCCTGCCATGGGCAGGGACACCTGCCACCAGACCAGGTTGCTCAAAGCCCCATCCAGCCTGGCCTTGAACACCTCCAGGGATGGGGCATCCACGACTGCCCTGGGCAACCTGTTCCAGTGTCTCACCACCCTCACTGTAAAGAATTTCCTTCTGGTATCTAATCTAATTCTCCCCTCTTCCAATTTAAAAACCATTGCCCCTTGTCCTGTCACTACACTTCCTGACAAAGAGTCCCTCTCTGGCTTGAGAGGGACTGTACTTCAAGTATATAAATAAGTAGTATTAGACAATACCTGTATTAGACAATACCTATATTAATGTAAAATAGTTTAATAAGAAAAAAAGCTTTGAATTGTATTGATTCAATTTTTAAGGGGAAAATGTAAGACCATCAGGTTTTACTGTCTCTGTCTGGTCCATGGTAGCAGACCTTGCACTTCTGCAGATCCCTCGCTATTTCAGTAAGACTCTGCTTTATTTGCAAGATTTCAGTCATGCAGATCAAATCACCAAAGCGGAGCCTCATTGCCCCCTAAGAAAAACTATCTATTGCAGCGTGCAAGTAACAAAGAAAAAGTGGTTTTGCCTGTACAAGAGAGAGCAGATGCTAATCTTGACTGAATTTGTGCCTAGAGAGAATGTGGACAACTCTTGCCTTTTCCCTATTGTGCTCTCTTTTATTTTGAATTTGAAGGGTTCTGAAGTAAAATTGTGACTTTAGTGGAATTGTGGATTTCTAGAGGTCAGCTGTCCTGCTGGTATTGGCTGTAGGAGCTGCATCCCTTAAGTCATATAACTGACTGTTATTTGATCTTCACTCTTCGATATTGTAACTATTAGGCCTCATCCAGGAAAGCACTTAAATGTCTATGTAACTTTATGCATTTGAATAGTTTTGCTGGTTCCGGTGGGAATACCGACATGCATCTGTGCTGAAGTGCTTTGCTGGATCAGGTCCTACACCTCCACTGGAAGCCTCCTAGGGATATGACAGCATTGTCAACCTAGCTATTATGACAAGAAGAGTCTAAATTTTATTTCTTAATTGAAGGTTCCCATGAGAAGGTTATGCTTAGAAAATTCCTGTATCAACCTATTCATGTTTTCTATTTTTAAAAGATGTAATGAAAGGAGATATGGACAGTGAGAGATGTTTGCTCTCAGCTTATCTAAAGCGTATCTTTTGAAAAGTGTTTTGCCATTAGATGAGACTAAAAGAAAATTCTCTAATACGTTGTATAGCTATTAAAGAAGTTGAATTTAAGAAAGCTTGCTGAGAGACAAATACAGTACATATACATAGGCATAAAAGCATTCAGAAGAAATATATAGTTTGAAATGTTTCTTGGTTTGGATCAATACTTTCATTGGTGTTTTGTTCTACTTTTGTTAGGTGACTGGTGATATGTACCACTAGTGTTTCAAAGAAATTAATACAAATGATTGCGATATGCAAAAATTTCTGTAGTAAGCTATACTTGTGTAAGCAATAATCGGTGTACTTACGCTGTAAATTTTTTTTTTGACAAGGAGTATGTGATTGCCTTTGAATTCAGAATTTCTCTATCAGAGTGGCAGGAGTATCAGATGTCCCCAGCACAGTGCTGTCTGAACCTAGCTAGCAATTGTTAGCATGTGTTAAAATGGATAATAAAGGATATGAAAAGCCTTGCATGACTGAGCAGCAAACTTCATGTTAATTGTGCATTTAGTAGTGCAGAACTTTAAAAACAAAATCTCTAATGCTGTTTTTAATCAAACTTTGCATCTGTGGTTTGAGAAGCCTGCATAGCTAATAAATGTTAGATCTATCTACTGGTTTGGCTTCAAGTATCGGTGTTTAGTCAAGTCCTTATCCATAATGCCCTTTTTTCACACTCTGCAGTAGTGGTGGTTGTTTAAATTAGGGCTGCAAAGACAATTAATGGACTGAAGCACCTTTCAGACATGGAGAAACTGAGAGAACTGTGACTCTTCAGTCTGGAGAAGAGGAGGCTTGGGAGGGATCTTATGAATGTATATAAATATCTGATGGGAGGGAATGAAGAAGAGAGAGCCAGACTCTTCTCAGTATTGCCCACTAACAGGGAAAGAGGAAATGGGCACAAATTGAAACACCAGAAACTCTATCTGAATACAGTAAAACATCTATTTACTGTCAGAGTGGCCAAACTCTGGAACACGTTGCCCAGATAAATTGTGGAATCTCCATCCATGGAGATATTCAAAACCCAACTGGACATGATCTAAGGGAACCTGCCATAGCTGACCCTGCTTCAGGAGGGGAGTTGGAAAACATACCTGTCCTCAAGAGGTCTGTTCAACCTAAACAATTCTGTGATTCTGTAAAGGTGCTCATAGATATATCTTACATGTATATGACAATCATGCCTGTGATTTTTATACATATCTGTGTATAAAACCAGCTATTGAACGCTACAGATAGCTCCAGTTTTCCTATTTAAACATTATGTATGTGTTGCTGACCAAACCACCATGCATATACACGCTTACTCCAGATTCCTGTCTATTCTTGCTCTGACTATATCTTGTTTTTCTTAAAAATGAATTTAAATGTAAAATAAATTTTAGGAAATGTCTCTTGGAATGACTGATGCCAGCTGTGAGGGTACTTCTGGAGATAGGTTATAAAGCATCATAGCTTTGAGAGAAATTTGCAAGAATGTTCTGTCCCACCCCAACTGCATGCAGTAGGAAAAGCATCTTTAGCAACAATGCCTGGCCTCTGGGTTTTTTGGGTTTTTGGGGTGGGGGGTATGTGGTTGATTTTGCTTTATTGGGATTTTGGGGTTTTGTTTGGGTTTGGTTTTTTGTTTTTTTTTGCAAAGACCTTTGCAGTACTTCCAGACACCCCTATTCTTCAGCAGTGTTTATTTCACTAGGTAGAATGGATGTTCTAAGAGCTGTTAAACCAGCCAACCTTGTTTTTATTCAGGAGAATAAAAGTTTATAAATGTAATATTGGTAGAGGTGAAACCCTTCTAGTTCAGTATATACAGGAGGGAGCACAGCTGCAAGTAGTGAATGAAACTCAGTATATCCACAGCTACACCAAGGTTGAGAATTTTCAAATTGACACTCTGTAAATAAGTATTTGTTCTGAGATTTGAGAAAGCGAAGGATTTATCAATAAATATGGGCTTAAAAAATGAATGCAGTCTGGGTTCATTATTTGGATTTGGAAGATCAAAAGTTCTTCTAGTGTAAACCAGTGATGTTGGAAATTGCTTTGTTTTTTTCTAAGCATGGTTAATAACAATGACAGATCACAAATTCATGTGCTTTAGTATGCAGTTTAGACTAGTAAAGTCTAAGAACCGTTTTCAAAGTGAACATTGAATTTTATAGTTGAATGACAATTGTTAGGTATACCTTACATATTTATTCCAATACTTTTTAAATGTTTGTTTCTATGTATCTTTGATTTAAGGTGAAAGGATATTTCAGACTTAAATTTTAAATGTTACATGTGCATTTTAGTATGGATACAGGGGAAAAATCTAGTCTACACAGTTCTATTTGATAACTATGGCGTGAAAAAGCTTTTTTGTCATGATTACAATTTAACATCTCTTTGGATCTTTACTTGAATTACTCAAAGTTTGATTAATGTGCATTTCATTGTCTGACAGTGAAAAAGGATTCTGCCATGTTATTGATTATTTCCAGGTTAAAAAAAAAAAATATGTAGAAGATTTTTTAAAAAATATAGCAGAAGCAATTACGTGATTCTGATTTTCAGATAAAACCTATAGTTGTTTTCCAATTCTATTTTTCAGTTTCCATAGCTAGACGTGTCCAAGATCCATTAGCTGAGCTAGTGAAAATTGAGCCCAAACACATAGGAGTTGGAATGTATCAGGTAAGATAATACATATCATTTAATCTAAGTAATCTATCATGATATAGAGCAACACCAAAATCCTGCTTTAAAATTGTCAACTATTTACGTCTCCTTTTAAAAGACATTTGTCGAGTTGATAGAATGGTAGTAAATACTTAGAAGTTGTAGACTGCCTCTTTTTTAATCTCTACTTTTAATGACTGTGATTGAGGCTCTGAAATGGCTGTAGCCAGATTTATAGTCTATTAAAAAACATCAAATCAGACAGTAACTTGATCTGTAAAGCTTTCTCTTCTTTTGTATTGTTACAGCAATAAGGTTTTAGTTCTTTGTGTAAAATACAATGAGATATTGATCCTCCATTTAGAAGCCATTAATTTGTACTATTACATGCATTCCTTCTTAGAAATTTGTAAGAAAAGCATTTGTCTTAAAGTTTTTCATTTACTAAAGCTGAATTAGAAAATGTTTGACAACTCTATTTTTTTATACATTCTTATAGACTAATTCTGAGAAGTTACTTTTACCTTCAAAGTCTTTACAAACTGAATGGTATTGAGAAGTGGTACATAAGTTATTTTATAATATATTGGCATCCATTCAGGAAAGCATTTATGCGTGTCCTTATGTCCCACCAAATAGAGAAGGAAAAAAAAATAATAGAAAATCCAGCATGTCCTTTTTAATATGTTTTAGAAACTGTAGAATGTGAGTAAATTTGTAAGGCTGGAGTAGAAGTTGGAACACAAAGCACAGAACTGTCTGGATCTGTGCTTTCAGGTTAGAACATGAGAGTTAATGAGATAGAATGTAATTAGCAGCCTAGAATCCCTTACTGCTACTGCTACAGGTGGTGTGATAAAGAAAGGTGCAATGAAAAATTTCAAAGTGTGTATCCTGTTTTTTAAAGAACTGTTTAATATTTTAGTTGGTTAAGGTCTCGGTACTGCTTTTGCAAGCCATACTTATATTGCCACAGACTGTATGATATACTCATGTTGCTTGTGAACTGCAAAACTTATCAGAAAAACTTTTTCATTATGAACTATATCATAATTTCTGAAAAGGGCTGAAGTATTGTTGATTTCTTTACTGAAATCTAGATACATATGTTAAAAACATGCTTTAATGATGACAGCTATAAATCAGGGGGTGGTTATCTGACAAAAAGAGGTGCCTCAGTCTGAAGCTTCCTTACTCGTGGAGACCCACTGCTTTTGTTTATAACATTAGCAGTAAAACCAACAATAACAAAAAGTGGTACAAATTTTTTGTTGGTTCTTGGTACAAGGAAAAGAAGTATTTAACAAAAAAAAAAAACCCAAACGAGTCAAAGGCAACACTTTAAGAAGAAGTTTGTTGAATTTTTTTTTTTAATGAAATTTAAAAAACGTAAGTTCCACAATAGAATATTTTACTATTTGAAGTATACTGTGAATTTGTATTAGGAACTTGCATCACTGTGGCTAGAAGGTCTTCATTCAGAAGCACACTATCTACACTACTGACTATGGCCCACATGTGCACTGTACAACCATAGATCTAAAGCAAAAAACGATGGAGTCAGAATTTTGGTCAGGTTTATGGTTTTGGGAGCATGATATTATCAGACAAGTGTTGCAATGAACATGTTTCAGCAGTTGACTGCTGCCTCAGTGACTGAAGCTGGCATCATTTACTTTGCACTGAAACAGAGCAGGGCAAGTATCATGTTCCTGCCCCTTTCAGGGAAGCTTCTTGATCCACTAGATACACTTTACAAGTAAACACCCAACTGCTTTATTTATGTCCAAATTGGTTATATGAAAAGTTTCAGAGAAATAATTTCTAAAAGTCTGGTAAATATAGTCTTTGCAAGTTGTTCTTTACCAGCTATTTGCACTTTGAAGTCCCATCATCTTATCATCTCTGAGATAGAAGACCTCCTGTCATAATTTTTAATGATCGCCACAGAAGCTATAAGGTGCTTATTCAAAAATAAAGAAAATTCTGACGTCCATTAGAGCTTTATGTGACACCATTGAAAGCAAGTTTGAAAGCCAAGTTGGAAGCTTTGCTGCCCTTTGGGTGTGAGAGCTCTCTTGTGGCAGGGGAGGGGAAGGGAGGAGGAGAAGAACCAAGCTGTTACGAGTGTCCTTCAGAGAGAACAGTCACTTGCTGGCATCTTGGAGGGCAGGCATGAGAAAAGCTGATGTGTCATACAAAGAGTCACAGAGGAACAGCTGATATAATACCTCAGATTGAAGAATTTTATTTTATTCTATTCTATTTGAAAAGTTTCATTATGCTTTAATGTATAACCAAATTGCTAACAGCGGCTTTTTATTAATTTCTGGGATAAAATGTGTAATGTGCAGTCGGTATCAAAGACATAATAAGCTTTTTGCAGAGAAAGCGAATTTCTTAGCCCAGTGTAACTATAGACCTAGCACTTAGGCATGACCTTTCCTTTCTTAAACACCTTGAAATTAATACTTAGGAATGTGACAAATGCAGGGTTTGGTGTTCTTGTCCTGAAGGACAGACAGTGATTAGTCCTGCACTCAAGGCCAAGGTGGAATGCTGCTGCTGATGGCTGTGGAAGCTGCATAGCACAAGTTATGTGATGGTTTCATGAGGGATGGTTGTGCGCTCCCTGTGTATTGATCAAAGAGTGAACTCCCTGAAGGAGTGGACCTGCCTTTTCTGCTCCTCCTGCCCAAGTGCCCCAATCCTTTTTGGGTGATGGTAATGGCTACATGATGACCTGGGTTGGCATAAGAGAAGAGCAGCAATGCATGGCTTGGAGGAGTCATCCAGCTGGGGCTACTGCTTTTGCAGCAGCCTGAGTTTGGATTGACTTGGGACATGGCCTCTCTATCAGTGTTAGATAGCCAGAGGCCCCAAACTACTCTACTTGAAAGGCGATGGCAGAAACATTAATTTCTGTCTTTTCTGGGAGTTTTTTCTCAGAGGTTGAAGGGAGAGACTGGTGAAGCAGAACCTGTCTGACAAAGGCTGTATCTTTTCTAATGGGACTGTGGCACAGGAACATTTTATGTTCAGCTGAACCCCCTACATCCTTCAGCAGAAGTTGCTGCTGCTGCTACCAGCAGTGACAGTATTGCTATAGAAAAGTGAAGTGGTTGTGTGTTAAATCTGCTACTTACAATATGAGCTTTCTCAAAGCTTGTGTGGCGTGTGGCCACCCCACCAAGCACTCTGTACAAAGGGGCTGCATCTGCTGTAGTCACTGCTTCTATGGGATGTTTGGATCCTTCCCACCTGGCCACTTAGTACTTCACATGCAGGTTTGTGAGAATATTGGTGCTGTCTAGTTCTTCTAGTGCAAGAAGTCTGCTCATTTGGGTATGGAAATATGAGTTTCCAGATAGCAGGAGACCTCTGAAGGTTGAGTCCCATCAGTTGAGATTGTGTGCTTACTTATCTTAGATGACAAAAAATTTGAAACTTGTACTTAACCACCTGCTATTATTCACATTTCAAGTTATGATTCTGAGTTTACACACTACAAGAAAATCAGATTTGTCAGAGAAAAATAAACAGGCCCCAAATCTAACAGATATTTCCTTAAACAAAGAGAAGCACAACCTGATTTATTAGGGCTTCTCTCAGACCAAAATTTCAGTTGCCTCGAGGTCCTTGTTGTCTTTCATCTTTATCTCATTAAGAAAATTGTTCTTTTCTTCCAGACAGGAACCAAGCCAAAATTATCACCTTCAGGCCATATTACTATTATTTCCTCTGTAGTTGAACATGAAGATGATGCCCAGACTCTTCCTGATACAGAATATGTTTGCCTTGCCACCTCCCCACGCCAGTTCAGAGCTAAATTCCTATCAGGGAAGAAGTACTTAGTGACTCAGGACTTTATTCTGGTAGTTGTAATGATCTAGGAAGATACAGATAAGAGCTGAGAACAGTGCTGCTTCACAAAGATTGCTGTTAGGGAATTGAATTCTGGAACCAAGAAACTGAATAAAAAGTAGAAAAGGTGCCTAAAGAAGAGGAAAAAATTCCTTGCTCTCAACTAGAAACGGAACTTTCATAGGAGAATATAGCAGCACTAGTATAAACTTTCTGTCCACCAGTCCCATCAAAGACAAATAGCCTGAAATAAAGGGGGAATTAAATTAATAAACTTTAAAAAAAGTCAAAACCTGAATTTATATTATTAGGCAGAGAAAGGAGAAATTATGCAAAGTGACTGTGTTAAGTTTGGTCAGTTCTTTGCTGTTCATTTAATGTGCAAAATCCCTAGGTGCTAACAAAACAGTAACCTTTAGAGAAAAAGCTAGGTGGAGCTGGAAAGTCATGATCAAAGGAGAATTTCATAAAGCCTAATCAGAAGGCCTAATAATAATTCAAAAAATTATTTGAAAATATTGAAAAATTGGAAATGCTTTTTCTGTCCCTCTTGTCCTTTTTCCTCCCCATGTTGCGCTTATTACTGAAGTGGTTCAGTTTTGCATTTAATGCAAAACCTGTAGGACATTTTATTGTTTCAGTCACAATTTGATATGCCTTTTAGACTTGGGTTTTTTCCACCCAAAGATGGGTATGTTTTATTAAATGACAATGCAATTTTCGGGAATGCTTTGGATCAGATACGCTCCTTCCTTAATAAGACCAGTTCTATCATAATTATGCTAGTGTAGATATAGACCATTTTAAAATCTGTAGCCAAATAGTTAGTAGCAAGGCATCTCACTGAAGTCATACCCCAGTTCCTGTTGGAAAGGAGGGAGGCTTTTTTCCTTTCTACTAGAAGACCGTGAAGAATGCTCTCTGCTCTCACAGGCTGTCCCTGTGCAGGTCCTTCCTTCCTTTCCAAAGTGTCAATCAATACTTATGCTGATGATGGGACAACTGGTGGGCAGTGGTGGAAGGATGCTACTGGTCTCTCCTGCGCATAGCTTAAACTGCATGTTGCCCCTTTTAGGTTGTTGCATTCTTTAATTTTCCCCTTCATCCCTCAAAAGACATACATGACATCTTGACACTGTCAAATCTTTCTAGACCTCCAGTGGGTGCCTGAGTGACTGGATGAGTATTAGAGAAATGTGGCGCTAAACTCATTTTTGACAGCAGTAGTATTTAAAATCTAATTATTCTTCTGAACACTCATCATGTGAATTATTTACTTGAGGCAAACTGACTGTATATTTAATGCTTAATAGTTACTAAATTTGGAGATACTTGGAGAGTGAACTATAGCAACATTTTAGAAATACAGCAATCAAAGGCACCTCAAGGCTATGTCTAAGTGTAAAAGTAATATCAGGTCCAGTTGGCTCAGGCTGGTACAACTGTGGGCTGGACAAACCTGTGCATTAATTCTTTCCTGCAAGAAGAATGCCTTAAACACCTGCAGTGTACGGGATGTCAGCCTGTTCTTACAGCCAAGCAAACTTAACTTAATAGCTTTGTTATGCCATTCTGAGGCTTAACAAACTTTAGGTATATTTCTTTAGTATCTAAACCAATATTTTGGGTAAACAATGTTGCATTGGAAACACTGACAACAACAAAGCTGCAATTGTAAGCAAGCATTGTTGTAATCTGAACATTGGCCATTGTGAAGGATCTGTGTGTGGTTTAGGAAAATCCTTGTCTTTGTTTTTCCTTAAAATAGGGACACAGTTTTTAATGGTGAAATATAAGGTACTCTGTATCCTTCTTGATGTGTGATTTTGGTTATATATCCTTCACGTAGTATGCTTTCATTTAATAACTTGGAGCAAAGTACTGGAGCTGTCTGGTTTTCCAGTCAGAAATGTGCATTTTTCACCAAATATTTAAGAACTTCATTTCACTTTTTTGGGGGCTTAATTGACCCACAGGGTATATGAGTAGTTAGGTGTGTTACTTGCATAGCATAGGAGAATCACTCCTGTATGATGTGAGAAATATGATGACATACAGTGTGCAAGAGTGTCTTTTTTTTTTTGAATCTCTGAGGTGTGGTTGTCAGAACAACCTCAAACTTGAGCTTGCTTTATTAAGCTTCTTAAAACAAATTTGTGTGGGTTTGCAACTTATATTTTCCTGATTAAGAAAATGTAATGTCATATTAGGTGAGAGCGCTTTATGTTGCGTGATTCGTGTAGCTCCTGTGGAAACTTGGTTCAGCAGGAATGTTGTTTGCTGGTCACAAGTAGGTAGGTTGCAGGTTTCAACACCCAGTCGAAGAGCCTGTCTACAAAGTGCTTCAGCATTCCTTCTCCATTACTACACTGAATTTATACGTAGTTAGGCATAGTCTGAATCTCCTATGATATAATTGCATTTTCGTGAGCTGGCTTGTGGTTTTTAATTGAAATGGTTGAGTAAAGAGAATCCTTGCTTGAACATTAAGTGACAAAGGATACCAGTGTTCATGTTTGTGTATCTCACAGTAATCTGACCACTTATTAATGAATATGGCAATGGGTTAATTATGGGTGTAACTTAGCTTGAAAAAAATTACAATATAAAATATGCTCGTGGGCATGAGTCTGGCTGAAACTATGGGATATCATGAGAGAAACAGGGTTATTACAATATTAAGCAAATTCATAAACTAAAGAATATGTTGCCACTTCTGTAAATAATAATAAAATAACGATAGTAATAGGAGCAATTCTGGGCTGCTTCTGTATTCATCGTTGAATGAATTCGCTGGGATTTGAAAGACAGGGGCACGTGGGATAGTATTTCACAGTGTTTTCGGTGAAAGGTAAAGGAAATTTAAACCTTTCCTGTGAACCTGTAGGCTCCTGCAAAGAGACTATTGTCGCAGAATTTTTCTTTGCAGCATACTGTGAGGAACTGCTTGCTTTGAAATCTGTGAAAAAGGGAGAGGAGTACTCAAAGTTTTAAGGTGTAAAAAAATGTTTTGAGGGATGGGGTGTTGTGGCTTTACCTATAAAATATTGTTAAAGGCAGGGAAAAAAAAAGGGATCTTGTCAGTCGGAAAAGATGTATTTGAGGAAAAAAAAGTGGATAGGTAGGGTAGTGAATAGATTTGTGCTTATTGCAGGATTTCTAACACCCAGCAACTTACGGAATCCTTAATTGTCATGTAGTTGTGGTAAAGCATTGGCTCTGTGAGGAAACCAAGCAAAATATCACGTGTGTTTTTGCCCAACACCATTTTGGGGCTAAATGATGTACTTTTTCATTTGCAAAAGTAAAGCTCTCCTGTCTGACATCCATGTGAAGAAAATCTTTGCAGACATCTTTGTCAGGGAGAGGTAATCACCCCAAAATATTTTCTGGGTTCTTCCCTTCCCCCCCCAATGAAGTAGTTGTGCAAAGCCAAAGATTCCTTTCCAAAGAAGTTATACCTCTGGCAAGTTTGTGTAATCGAATCTTCAGCAGCAGTTTTGCTGGCTGCCAGGGATGGTTTATATATCCTGTAACTTGGCAGAGTCTCTCTGGTTGTTGTCTACCTGTTCTCTGGCTGGCAAAGGGAAATCAGCTGTCCCACCAGCACAGCGCAATACACTTTTGCTGGTTGGTTATAACAAAACAAAGGGATATATAAAGGTGGTAACAGTTGTGTTACTGATGCTTTTTAGCTAGTAGGGGATATATATGTGCTGGCATCTCTAAGAAAAGATGCCAGAAAAGGGGCGAGGTGCGATGCTGCCCCTTTAAGGAAATGAAGGCACATTCATTTGTGTGCATGGGTATGTGGAAAGCGTGTTGGAGCACAGCGGTATCACCGCATCTGCACATGTCACTCACCCAGCTGCCCAGGGACTGCATCTCTTTGGGCTGCTGTCACCAAAAATGCACTCTAGACAGCATTCGAAAGCTTGTCAGAGATGTGCCTTTGTAAGCAACCTGAACTGCAGGTAAATTTTGGACGTTAACTGCTAAATAATCCCCCCTCCTCCTTGCATCACTGCTATTTATTACTAGGGAGCTTGTACGTGGGGTTTTCTAGAGCTGCTGAGGGTTTAGCAAAAGTAGGCAAGTTTCACAGGAAATGTTGGTATATTGAGGCGGGATGATCGAAGTGTTTTGATAGGAACCAGCTGCCGGACAGATGTGCCCTCTCTTGTCAGTTTGTTTCTGATTGCTTAATTACCAGTGCTGTTGGCAGAAGTTTGAAGTTTTTTTGTTCCCCTATGACAATAGACTTGTTGCAAACTCTCTCATTTGATTTCTGCTCTAGTTGCATTAAAATTATACGTGTTATTGTTTGGAAAAAAAATAGGTATGAGGGTTGTTTACTCCCAGACTGCCACGAGTGGCAGGTGGGATCTCCTGAGCAGAATTGCCCAGCTACAGGGTATCCTCTATGCAAGCCTGCTTAATATTTCACTTTTTTTTTTTTTTGCCTTTCCATAAATATACTTGGGCAGAGCTAGTTCAAACACAGGCAAGCTGAGTTACAGTCCAGCCAGGCAGTTTCAAACTCTTCTGAGAGACTGCTGTTATGGGGGAGACAAGTGGCAAGAGGAGCGAAATGGGAGTTGCGGGGCTGGGAGCCTGCAAATCGGATTGATTTCGGCTTCTGTGCATCAGTTGGGAAACACTTGGTTGACTAAAAGCTCAAACAGAACAGAGGATGCTGAAATTTATCTTTACAAAAGGATTTTGATTGAACAGCTTCAGAAATGTGTGAGATGCTGCTGGGTTTCCTGTTTACATTTCAAGTGTTTAATAACTTCAAATGAAAATACATAATTTTAGCAATGAAAAATTGTTCAGCTCCTTTCATCAAGGTTTCACTTAAATTTTCATAACAAGTTCTTTACATTTTTGAAACATTCTTAAAAAACCAGACAGATTACTCTTGGCATTACCTGTCTCCATAATATTATATATGTGATCGTAGAACTTACGTTTCAGGCTCAAACATTCATCTTGTATGCGAAGTAAGTTCATATGTTATGCTATATTATGAATTCGAGTCAGATTTTACTGTAAATATTATAAAGATAAAATTGATTAAACTAGGACCATAGTAAAAGGATCTCTGCAGTGTCCAAAGTCAGGTAAAAGTGGCAGCGTGTATGTGAATCGCTTGCTTTGAATGTATGTGGGGGGTCAATTTAAACATCATGAATGTAAATATTATTTGTTAGTGGAATTCCATAGTCACTGCTTGCTGTGCAGCGGTCATCTGCTGCATCTGTTGTTTTGGTTTCATGAATTAACAGTATATTCATTTGACTCATAAGGAAAAATACTAATATTATTGTACTTTTGAGTGATTCCATGTGACTTCATAGCACAACAGCTGTAGACTTCATATGCAAAAATCCGGAATCAGCAATAAATTTCGATTCACCTTCAGTAGGAGACCATAAGTAGAAATTAAAATTCTGATGATATTTTAAACCCATAAATGATTTGTTAATATGTGTAGACCTGGTGGTAGCTATTGTTTAAAATAAGAACATGACATGTTTCACACTGCAATACAAAAAATAATTATCTTAGTTTGAACAAATAAAAAATTATATGAAAGATCTTGCAGCATTTCGTATTCACTTGAGCAGTGGATTTATTTTTCTCAGTAACTGTTTGCTATAAAATATAAGTATCTAATAAAAATCCTACTTATTATGTTGAAGCTGTAGTGTGATATTGGTGTACATATTTGTTTAAATGTTGGATCCATGATCAAATTTTTTCTCTCTTCCTTAAAAGTAAGATGAATTAAAATTAATGTAAAATGAATTTAAATTAGTGTTGCTGTTCGTCAATAATCCTGTGACAGTTATGTCACACTGTCACTGAAAATTGTAGTCTCTTTTCACGGAGACAGTATAACATGCAAGACTTCTCTGATGTTTTGTAATTTGTTGCTTTTTAGATTTTTATCTTGCTAATAAAGCTTTTTCTAACAAACAGTTTTGAAAAAATAATTTTAGAAACTAAAATCGTGTTTCGCCAGACAGTGATTAATATCTGTGACCTTTATTTTTGGATCAGGAACATAAATATACACTTTTTCCTGTGTCAGTCATTGTCTAACATTTCATCTTTGTTCTGCTTTCCATTACATACCATGAATTATATGAAATTAATTTAATCGCTACTCTAAACAGAAATTAAATGTGCCCTAATCCAGAGTTACGTTGTTTGCTTTTACAACTGTAAGTCATAAGTAATTAATTTTCCTTGGAAAATTAATTCACTTACCATTCCCAGTAGCATCATATGTTGACACAGGGTTATAGATAGTTTAATATTTTTGTTCAGCATGTTGGCCTCAACTTTGGAAGACCTTAAAGCAAAACAAATTCAAATTTACTCAACTGTATATAATTCAGGGTTATTTAAAGTGAATGTTGTCTTTATTGCTGTCAACCAGCTGACGATGATGATTCTAAAATTATATTCAGTCTTCCAAAAACCTAAAGTCTACAGACAGATGTGAGTTATTTCTTTAAAAAAAAAAAAATATTGTTTCACATCAGACATTTGGATAACATGGCCACTGGAATGCCATCAGTAGTAGAAAAATTTAGTCCTCGGAGAACATAACTATATATTACAAAGCCTTGGGCTAGAGATGATTTTTTTTCAACATGCCTTATGTTGCTTGAGATGCTTAGTAGGTGATTCATTACTTCTGTGGCACTCAGAAATTTCTTAGTTGACTTAATTTGGAAGATTGTTTTGTTTCCTGTATTGTTGTGTACAGAAGGGTAGCTCTTTGCAGTGCCAAAGGGCAGCACTGACTCTTGTGTGGGTGGCCCTGCTACCCACAGCTGACTGTCCTTTCTGAGGTGGCATTGAGTAGTGTGGGCCAGCAGTCTTCCGGAATGAGAGAGGCAGCTTTTAAGTCTAATCTTTCACGTTTGCCAGGAGAACCTCTTTCTTTTTTTTTTTTTTTTTCCCTTCTTCTATGCAGCTCCATAAAACATGGTGTTTATTACTTTGGTTTATTTTTATTTATTTAAGTCTCCCGGGTGAAACTCCAGTGACTGCAGTGTTGCAGTTCAAACAAGCGAGGCTTATTTTATAAATGTCCCTTTGTGGGTTGGTGGCTGAATTTTGCCTGAATGCAGGGGGTCAGTATCAGTGGTGTTTAATTTAGAATTTTGGGGGTGGAAAGTAGAAATTGACATTTAATTCCAGTGTAAAGTTACCACTAGATCAGGCATAAAAATATTATTGCATTAGCAATCACATGAAGAAAATAAACTATGAGCAAATTGTCAATATACAGTGGTATGGCAGACTTGGGTAAAATAGAGCAGTAGATGGAAGAAAATACTTTTTCAGAAGCTTTTTTTCACCACACTTTCTATCAAGTAGAGGGTGTACACAAAAGTATTTTATTAATAGAATTAAGACCCAATGATAGTGCCAGTAAAGGTAATTTCATGTGTGGATAGCAAAATTGTGTATAGATAAATATTATGCATCTCCTGTACATGCATGCATGTATATGCAACATCAGTGACAGAGATCTCAATTAAATTCTGTATCTGTTTTTTTCAAATTCTATTTTTTTAAGTTTCCTGGTTCTACAAATACACAGTGGCATTAAGTGTCTTATCTGTTAATTTAACACATCTCAGTAGGTATTACTAGCTGTTTCATTATTATGGTTTAACTACATTCAAAAGGCTTTGCTATGATATATAATAAAACAAAATCCCCTGCAAAGCAAACGTCAGTCTGTTGAACTGCGTTTGGCAGCATCCTTCTCATTGACAATCACAATTGTCACGGTGGCTGCATCCCACCTACTGCACCAGGCTCTTCGTGTCTCTCTTACCTGGGCTGTAACAGTACCTCAGCTCTAACAAAGTGCTGCTCTTATCGAGCCTGCAAAAGTTGTTAATTTCTTTGTTTTCACCTACTCTGGGATACGATGTACCTTCTATCTCAGAAAAATAAGAAGAAAGCACAAGGTCTGTCCTTCCCTTATCTTTTTTTTTTTCTTTTTTTTTTCTTGTGGGAGCATTTGCTGTTTGCACATATCTGCAGCAGGCTCAGGACACCCTGTCCCACTGTATTGGCATTCTCAATAGCTACCCTTCTGTGGTACTGTTATCTATATAATGTATGTAAAAAATGGTGTTGTATATGAAATATTTTGGGAGCCAACCAAAAGCTGTTGCTGTTCTTACAAATTTCTTGGCAGCAGGAGTTTGTGTTTCTTTTGGGAATATTCCCATTCATTTTATGATGACAGTGATTGTCTAGATTTGCAAGAAAAATGAAGTTAAAATAATTATTGTTTAAAAAAACCTGCAGAAACTATTTCTTCAGGCAAAATTTATATTTTGAGCTTGACTGCAGTTTTGGGTTAGATAATTCAGTTAGCACTAATTCTGAAAAAATACATCGAGCTATGAAGTACAATAGCAAAAAGCCCAAGAAGCATGAAGAAATGTGTACAGTGTCTCCTAATGTAAGTGCCTGTCTCTTTGGAGGCCACCAAGAAGTCTGCGGTGATTGACATACATTCTGGAGAAGCTTTTTTTTTTTCCTCCCCCTGGCCCCCCCTGCAACAGTGTTGAAGTCAGTCAAAGTGTATAGACAAAGCTGAGTGAATACCAGTTTCCCCAGTACAGGGGCTATTTTTTCAGGAAGTCTAACTCAAACCAGATGTTTTGCTTAGACCTAGAGTTTGTTGCTGCCAAGCATCTCATCAGAGGTCAGAGTTCTGGGCTCAGGGCCCTGCTAGAATTCTTTCACAAATTGCTATTCGGTGAGGTTTTAATCCTAATGGAAAGAATAATGTGCTTGTAAAATCTGCAGTTATTACAAACACAGTATACATATTGTGGACTTCAAATGACTACATATTTCATTCCCATAAACAGGGAATGCAGATGAATGCAGTGTGTAATAGTTTTAGACATTCAAACTTAAACCCAGTATATAGTTTATACTACTGTTAACCATTTGCATCCTTAACACTCCTGTAAAATGAATAGTAATCTTGGCTAACAATTGGCAGCTTGAAACAAAACAAAATGAAAAAAACTCTAGCACGTTTTGACTTGTAAGCCGTTTCCTGAAGTAAATAGGAAACCAAATGCTTTTGAGAATGTTCAGAAAAACCACTCTGCTTGCTAAGGCACTAGGTTTGGCACTGTTTCTTTCTTTCTTTCTTTCCTTTTTTTTTTTTTCTGTCTCAGTTTTTAAATAGCTTGGTAGCAACATTTTATGGTCAACTTAATCTTACTTCAAGTATTTCTTCATACAGCTAATTAGTCATCCCCAAAACCTCAGAAGTATATAGAGAAGACTCTATATACTCCAGCTTACTTAAAAACAAATGCTTGTCATACAAAGTGATAAGAACCAGAACTAGTGATGAAAAAATCTCACATTATTTTTTGTCATTATTGATAAACTTCTGCTATGATTCCACTGGAGTGAAGTTTGAGTGTAAAGAAAAAAATCTCAGGTAACTGCTAGGGTGCTGCAGCCTGCAGCTGGAGAGATGCAGCTTGATATAGTATGAAGATTGAGACTGAGGATATCAGAAATCAACGTATGCTACAGAAAGCAGTGCAACAGTGTGAAATTTGGTGATATATCAGTACAGTGAGGCTATAGCGATGAGTTGATTTTTATTTTGTGCAGCATCTGAGTTTTCAGCAAACATTGCTGATGAATCACATCTGTTCTTTTCCAACTTTGCTAACTCTTCAAACTTATAAGTCTTAAATATGTACAATTTTATTTAACTGTGCTGCTTCATCTCATTATAATTTGTGAATTTTATGTATTTTATGTAATGTGTTTTCACTTGGAAAAGTGTAGCTGAAGAAAAAAGTGGTGTCACTCAAAAGAGTTAAAGTAATTCTTTAGTGTGATGGTCGTAGCTGGTGATAGTCACGCTGGGAAGGAGGTAAATATGTATAAGGCATTATGTGTGCATTAATATTTGAAACATGGACGTGTGCTAGGGTGTTCATCTACTGTGCAATTATTATTTTTTTTTACTTGTAATAAGAAAACTGCCTAATGAATGTTGATACTCAAGTATCAAGGCATTACCAGTCCCAAAGCTGGGAGGGAAGAAATCTTTTAAAAAATAGTATAACTCTTCATTAAGCTTCCCTATGGGCTAAGTTTGTTTCATGGCATTGAATGTAGAGATTTGTGAAATAAATCACTACTACATCAGTCTGGTTGTCGAATAAGAAATTGATGAAACTGGTATTTGGACAGCAAATTCATTTTCAGAAACACTATGTATTTTTCAGATAGCAGGAACAAAGCTAATTTTCTGTTGAATTCTTTAGAAAGGAGAATGTGGTCAAAGTGATATTGGTAAGTTTCTTTTCCATTATAGTGTACACTTGTATAACTAATGTTTTCCCCTTTGTTCATTGAGTAAATGTGACTTACATTTGGATGTAGAGAGTTGAATTAGAAAACTTGAGTTCTTTCAGTAGGTAGATCATAAAGTTTAACTTTGTTCTCTTAGAGCCTGCATTTTGAATAACTGAGACTGTTTCTCTTGTTTAATAAACACCTATAACCCCATAAAGACATGCTACTTTTATTGCAAGTTGGATGATCTTGGAGCAAGCTGCTGCCTCAAGGTGAGAAAGCGAGTATTAAACATGGGTTGAAATTAATACGTACAACCTCATCATTCAGATGCAATAAGAAAAAGTGGAGACAAACTGCAATCTTATAAGAGAGGCTTTTTCATATTAATGAGTTTCCATTTGCCAATAATTCTGTCATTTGTAACTTGAATCATTCATCACCCCTGCAAATGGTTCTTTCAAGACGTTATTTGCAATTTTGTCTTGTGTTTTTGTCCTTGATGTTGTGAAAATGACCGTCTACTGTTACAGGAATGAAAAGAGATCTCATTCAAACATCTTTTGTGTTTCCACTTTCAGTGAAAAATGTTTTTCAAACCTGCAGCTGGTTATTTCTGCAGGAGTTCCCACTTATATTCAGGTTTGATTGACATTTTGAAATGGCAGCTTTTCATGAAAAGCTGTTAACTTGTAGAATTTGGTTATGGTACTAAGACAGACTGACTTTGTTCTACTGTTGGGGCCTGTCCAACCTAAACACAACCCTGCATCTGAATTTAATAGTGCTACTCGGCACAGGGAGCGCGAGCTTTTTGCTTTTTTCTTTTCTCATTTTTTTAACGCTCGTGCTTCTGATGTGTTTTTGAACCTGACCTGATAGGTACTCATCCTGATATCTTTTCTGTCAGTAATTGGGTTAATCGGCATTCTCCTTCTTTCTCCCTCTCTTGGGCTAGCAGGTTTTGCTAGGTTGCACTTCCATAATTTGAGTGATGGAATATATTTTCATTTTACTTGATGAAAATAAGTGGATTTTTTTTTAAAGACTATACAAGTGTTACAATTTCTGTCTTAAGATAAAAGCGCCTATCTGCAGCCTTTATTACTAGTTTTGAAGTTTTGAGTGTGAGGACAAGCTTATGTTAACAAATCTTCTGAGCAATGGCTACTGATTTTATTTCTAGTCAAAAACTGAGTAAGCAGTGTATAACATTCTGCCCTCATCTTTACTGAGGGTAAAGAGGGTGAGACATTATGCAAAATTAGTTACCCTCTGCGTTTCTTGGCCAGCCCTCTAAGTAAGGATATATAAGTACCCATATACATTGGCTGAAAGGAAGAGGAGTACTTTTAACTTTGAAACAGATTACTGTTTGTATAAGGAACTGAGAAAAAGTAGAGATATGAGCATCTCGGTATCCATTACTGATGTTTACTGTTGTTTTACCCAAGTGTGAGAAGTAAAACAAAGGAAAATTTGGGGTTTTCCACTGGTTAACTCTAAAGTCCTCTAAGACATACAAATTTGTGGGTTTGTATGAGGGAGCATTTGAATCTTGGTAAGTAATAGTCTCATTTGATTACAAGAGATTGTACATTGTTGAGCTACTGATTGATTAAAAAGAACCATATTTTCTGCATGTAGTTAGAGAATAGTTGATCAGAAATTCTTAGCTGGCTAATTGCTGTTATAAAACCTTCTCTATAGATGTGCACCTACCCATGGTGATAGGCAAACTGCTATACTCATCCAGCCCCAGGCCAGTGTAGTTTGTTTAGGATGCTGAGATAGTAAAGTATGTCCTCTTTATGCTGTCTCTGAAAATGCCTCCCGAGTCATTTGCAATATGGCACTGGTACAGTTGCATTTTAGTTAATATTAAAAACCATGTGTGTATTTGCTGTGAAATAAAATTTTATTTGCTTGATCCTTTTCTTTAAAATTATCTAGACTAAGTGAAAGTGAATGTTTTCTCAGATGGCTGATCTGTACCTTCTCAATTTAAAAATTAATTTTTGAGTACCAACCAGAAGATAAATTTTATGTCGATGAATGAATGTTTACAGTTCTGTCCTGTAATTTTGAATGAATGCTTGGGAGCTTCATGTGAGCTTTCAAAGTAAAAGCAAAAGTGTCCTAGTTGCCACCCAGACGTTACTATGAAAAGCTAATACACACTACCACTCTTCCTCCAGCCAAAGGCAGGATACATGGGTACAAGCATTTTGGTATACCCTTAAGGTCACTGTGAAATACTAGACCAATTGAATTAAATGGCAAACTGCCCACTGACTTTAAATGGAGCCAGGATTTTGCCCTTTAACTCTATCAAGCCCTAAGGGCAAGCAGATTTCATTCTTAAACAGACCAAAATGGTCTGTTTAAATGTTTCAAAGGAAAGTCGAGCTGTTGTGAAGTTTGACCCAAACTGTGCAAAATGCAGAGGGCAGCATGGGAACCTTGAACTGCTCTTGGAAGTACATGGGGTGCAGGTAGATGGCTACTGTTCTGTTGGATGCAGTGGAAGGTGGCTACCATTTGAAATTCTGTCCTCTGTCATTTTCCATAGGAAAATATTCTTTTGGTGTGTTATTGAATGTAAACGAACATTCTTTGTTTAAAAATGGGTAGGAAAATACAGTGAGCAAGAGAGACTAATGTGCTACTGCTGCACACTATTCCTGTGCAGAATAAACTAGATTTTATTACTTACTTCATGGTAACCTTTTCTGGCATCTGTTAAGACAGAATGTTTATCAATAAATTAAGGACTAAAACATTAGGATGATTTGCTGTCATGGAAATCTTGGATTGCAAGATAACACTTTAAAGAAAAATATTCATTTCAACTAGGTAAGCATACATTTAGGGTCTGCAAGCTCACAAACTCAAGTGTAATACCTATTTGCAACAGTGTAAGTGCTACATATTATTATTACAAAGGAAAATGAAATTTGTTTGGTGAGCTTTTTTCTGCCACAGTTATTTAGGCAGACAAATTAAGCATCCATATAATACATTTTCCCCCCCTCTAATTCACTGTTTTAAGTTATCATGCTTTGTTTTAACTTCTCAGGCTTCTTCAGTTTGCATAGAAATGGTGCTGCAAATCTTGTACCTATTAACTACTTTAAGATTAGCATAAATTTGTGTATCACAAGCCTTAGATTAGGTGGGTTGATAATCTGAATGTTTTTTGTAAGAATTAAAACCTGTCTGTTTGTGTTTGTTCCCCCCCCTCTTTATTCCTGCTGTGTAGTTATCCTTATTTGTATTGTAATTTGGCTGATGGATGCAACTCTGTTAACGAGACGGAAGAAAGGAGTTAAGGAAATGTTATTTCCATTATGTCCTCCTAAATTTCTGTCTCTTCAGTGGTAGAGGTTTATATCATTGACAGGTCCCATTTTTCCTAAATTATAGCAAAACACCACTTTTAATTTCAATTAAAGCTGTTCTACAGCAGCATTCCTGAACATGCTCTCAGTCTTACCTTCTCAGAAGGTGTAAGTTGGCAGAGTTGCTTACTTGTTTTCTGTCTCTGGAACTGCTGCTTTCTACGGTGGTATAGTAAAGCCATGTTGATGAATGTTATGTATGTTATGATGAATGAATATATTTGGGATATCTCCCAATATGGTTTTGCCGTAACTTTTCTTTTCCTTGTTTACCTTTTAGAAGTGTTTTACTTGGAGTAGCAGAGTTAAAGAAGTTTCTGTAAAACACTTGTAAATATGGGCGAGAAGGGTAATGGTACAGATTTTGGCCTGAAGTGTGTGAAAAATAATATGCCTGTGCCCTTTATTTTTGTAGCATTCCTTCCCTCTGTGTACACATCATTAGACTGTCTTTCTGCTTTATCACATCCTGAGATCTGATCCTATGTTGCTATTACTAGGTACCATATAATTTCCCAGCTCTATTTAGTAAGCCACTATGCTTCTTCCATGATCTTTTCTGAAAAGACAGTGTCCCAAGTAAATGGCATATCTTCATGTATTATGGGGTTTAGTTTTTCAAGGCTGTGGGAAGAAGTGTGCTAAGGCTTCTGTCTCTTTGAGTGTCTGCATCCTGAATTTGAGACATACCTTTCAGAATGGCTTTTTTACCTGTGAGTGGGTTTTATGCTTTTTTTTTCTTCCAGTCATAAAATACAAGGTACATAACTAAGACAAATAGAAAATAGATTCATGTTTAAGTGATTTAAAGATATGAATGCTTCATGAAACCTTTGAATTGGTTGGAAATGAGAGTGAATTCTGGGCAAGTGCAACAGTCTTCTGAAAATGCCAGTGTGGATTTACATTCCTGGTACCCCAAGAGACAGCAAGCTGGAACTGGATTCTTAGAACACTCTAGTACGTGACAAAGGAATTTTATTGCTAAAATTTCAGGCTATTGTGTAATAATGTAATGTTTGCATAGCAATCTGTTTGCAGAATTTGAGCTGCTTCTGGGTTAGTAGCTATTGAAAATGTTCTAGCGCTGCAGCTCTCCAGAAGAACTCTTTCAGTGGCTAAAACATGGAGAAAGATTTTCTGCAGAAAAAATGTGTATTTCAGTGCAATGGGGTGCAGTGTATGTAGATGAGAAGAGAAACAGGAAGCAATTAAACTCTCCTAAAAATTCTGAATCATGAGGTATCCATTTCTTTTCTGAGGCATTAGAATTGAATGATGGAGTAGACTGAAAGTACTTAAAGAAGATGTCTGCATAAACTGTCATGAGGAACATTATCGGTTGTAGCTCCTTGTTTGTTCCAAGTATAAATGTCAAAATAGGTGATGTGACTACGAGCCTTTTGTCTTCCTTTAAGAAACATTTGCAAGAGGAATTAATTATTTCTTTCACATGATGTGACATAGTGTAGAGTCTGTGTGCAATGCTCTCTTCTCTTTTTCTTAACTATCTGTATTTCAGTATACTTGGAACCAGGTTTCTGTACCTCATACCTACAGGTCATTGGTATGCATATAACCTGAACCATTTAGATGTTGGTTTCCAGGTTTCTTTTAGAAGCATACATGCAATAATAATGGTATTCTTGTCATAAATCCTATCTAACTTAAAAAAAAGAAAAACAAAACAAAAAAAACCCACCCAAAACCAAAGTACAAGCCATCTTTAATTTTTCCACATAACTGTTTTACAAAGTCAGTATTTTAGGAATATACTTAACCGAAACAATTTTGGAGCCATTCATCCTATTTGGTTGTGCATGTAAGGTGGTCTAGTTGATGTTGCTTGGCAGTTAAGTAGCAGCAGAAGAACTTGGGAGACTTTTTTTTCCCCACTGCTAGCATTTGACTACATCTGTGGTATTAAATCTGTTTTCTAACATCTTGTCCAAACCTTAAATCTCTTAGTCTGAGGGGATGGCCTAGTTGCATCTAAATCTTGCTTCCGACCTGAAAATAATTTACAAAGGAGGGCAGCTAAATTTTTATCACTGAACTGCGCCTATGAGCACTTCCTCTGGAACAGGATATAGTGGATCCAGTTACAGCACTATTTTTACTCCAGCTGTGATAACTAAGACAATTGCTTAGTGAGAAGTGATTATTAGCTTCTAAAGTGAAGGGTATTTAAAGCTATGTTTTAATTGTTTCCCACTGATGCATGGGACAACTCCAAAAAAAAATAATGTGAAAACACTTGTAAGCTGACCCTGGACTGTGCAATCAGAGAACATAGAGATCAGTGAGCGAACATCATAAAATATTGGAGAGGTAAAATGAGTGCTGTTTGCTTCTGGGTAATTATCCTCAGGTTGCAGACAGGAAATGAAGAATTGTAGTCCGTTCTTTTTCATTCCCTACTACTCTGGTTTAAAAGAAGTTCTTGTGATTTTGATTTGTCATCTGTAAAACTGGGACGGTTTTCAGGTACCTGTATCTCAGTAGTGTGAAGTTTAAAGGTTCTGCCATGTCTGTGCTTGCGTGGCTGTGGCAGGGGGAGGTTATCGCTCCTCTAATTTTGCATATCCTAGCAAAACCAGAACTGTTACTGTAAGAAAATATCTCCCAGAAGTTCTATCACCTACAGGTCAAAGAAGTTTGACTAAGCACACCAAAAACAAAAGTCACCACTTTGTATCTCTATACAACCAGCTATGTATTTTCTGCCACTGAAAGTTTGAGAGAAATTAGAAGTACTTCTAGTGTTTTATGAAAGGACTTCAGAACTTTTGGGTTGAAACTTCAGAACTTGAAAAATGCACTACTGTTATGTGTGGATTTCCTAGACTTTAAGGAGCGGGATCTAGGGAATCAGTAAGTGGTAGCTAGAGATAGAGGGTCAGTGACTGGTTTGCTCTTAGTTGCAGGATGAGTAACTGGAAAACCACGATTTGTATTCTTGTATACTGCAGCTGTTTGATATGTCTTTTCAGGTATGCCTAATACCCCCAAACCCAAATCTAAACCTGTTTTAAAAAGTTGTGTACAGTTACTGATAACTTTTTAAAAGAATAATAATTAATTGAATGACTTTGGATTTTACATTCCATCCTCAAAACCTTCAACTGTTTATAAATACCTTACTTAAATGCTCTCATGAATCACAGAATTATCAGAGTTGGAAGGGATGTCTAAAGATCACAGGAACTCATATGTTCTTGTGAGCTTATTTGGTGCTCATTCACTTGTAAAAATTGACATTGAAGTCCTGAAGAAGACAGAATTCAAGTCAATTTAGATTTTTTCGTTGCTAATGACAGTGAGGCACAAATCATAGAACTTGTATAACTGGATCCTATGTCTATTATGATGGACAAAGTCATACACATGTTATTTCAGACTAGTAGTTTATTCTAATGATAATTATAGACAGTATAAATATAATTATAGTCCTAATTATATTTATACTGTAAAGCACTCAGAAGTCATTCCTTTCTGTATGTAAAAGTCTAACAAACATTAAAATAGAATTCAAATGAAGACAAAAGCGTGTTAAGCAGATCACCTCAGATGAATTCCTTGTGTATGTGTAGAATTATTCATAAGTGTAAAAGTTTAGAAAAGAATATTGAAACATTAAATTCTGGATTCAGCTAAAACCTATCAATATTTATGTCTATTTTAAAACAGAAAAATGATATTGTTGAATATTTTAAAGCCGTGTGTGTTCCAACTGTGGCATGTGAACTTGAGAGCTTTGCTATGGTAGAAAACAAGGAAGCTGAGGTTTGATGAGCTTCCACATCATCTCTGGCCTCTGATCTCTTTCTGTTATGATGTGATGCTAACACTTTTCAGCAGATCAGGACTAGGTGCTGAAAAGCATTATGTCCTTGCCTGTGTGAGTCAGAAAGGCAGTGTCTTCTGCCTGGCACTAGGATGTACCTGAAGACAGAAATGTCTGAATATTACAAGTAAAACACCCTCTATAAGTTTTCTGGTTTTTTTAACCTTCACATCAAGTGTTTAGGGGAAAAAAAAAATTCTTACAATGTGGGCTGATGTGGTTATTTCTGTTTTTAATAGGCTAAACTAACAACTTAAAGATGAAATTGTTCTGGCTTTGTGATGGAAAAGCATTCCAAACAGCACAGAATCACCAATACTATTACTTTTTAGGCTGCGTTTTCCTCTTTGCATTCTTGACTGCTGAGTTTATAATAGGTAAAAAATAGAGCGGTTTTCTGAAACTTTTCCTCTAATGGAGCTTCGTATTTTGTCTTTCTTGAACTTTTCTTAGTTTTTACAATCATATGAAAATCTAATTATTCTGGTTGTTCAAAGTCTACTGAACTGTCTACCATAATTACTGAAACATTCTGATGTCCTACTAGATTCTCTTTTTAATTAAGATAACTGAATTCTGCAAACATATGCAGGATATGTTCAATATTGAAGTGTCTTACTGGTAAACTTTCATAGGTCTTTGTTCCAGTTGAGTAAACTTAGAGGCGTGTATTTGCAGGAGTGCCTTTGGATGCAAGAATTACCTTTGAATTTGGTACAGACCAAATCTTTGTGTGACTGTGGTCTGCATCCTCAGTTATGTTTCACTCTGAGATGAGTTTTCAGGCTGGGAATGGCTCTAGCTGACCACGCGTCCTGCTTTTGCATCAGAGGGTAGGAGTTGCTTGGGCCAGTTAGTGATGATGACTTGCCAGGCATAGCTGTCTTTCTCATCTCACCATGATTTGGAATAACTCTGCTCCTTGCATCAGCTTAGCCACCCGTGTGCCCTAGACATCACTTAAACTCAGATTTGAGCTTTCTTGCTAAACGTTGTGTGTTCAAGAAGGTGAAGCTTGGCCATAGCTGATCTAAGGTGTTTCAGTTGCCTGATTTCTGATCAGAACAACTTCTGCCTTGTGTGAGGGAAAATCCTCACATCCTTCGTGCCTTAATCTAGGCTATTTAGAAGAACTGTCTTTGGGTGTTCTGAAAATACAAATCCCATACAGAAAAGAATATCCAATAATAAAGATAAATTCTTTTCATATTTAAAAAATTCTGTATTCTTGTATTATAAGCAATAATTTGCCAAAGCAGACACATTTCAAATGAGGCTATCTAATAATTTTGTTGATCTGATACCTCATATCTTAACTCCCAGTCCTGCAAAGCACATATAAAACTTGTCCTTAATTAGCAGAGTTGGACATCAGCCAGTGATTTCAGTGGAGCAGGCCTTGATTCTGTATTGCTCCTGACATTTTGAAGTGAGAATATACTTCTGAAAATGGTGGGAGGCAGATGTAAGTGCTGCAAAATCAAGAGATGGTTTTAATTCCCTTTCTGCTTGATGATATACCAGCTTACAGTTGTAAATGTTTGTACAACTAGAGACATCTATTCCCTCTGCCTTACAAACCTTAGCAAATCCAAACCTGAGGTGGTACAGTTGCTTTTGGGACTAAATTGTTTTATAATCAGAATTCATAAAGATACCTGGTTTTAAAATGGTAGTTTTTAGGAGTTTCTAAACACTTAAATTCTCCAGTAATTTATTTATACAATTTGCTAAGCTTGCCAAAAACGTATTTTGGTTAAGCTTTAGATCCTTTATTAAAAAAAAAAAATTTTGCAAGGGAAGTAGAGGTCAGTCTTTAAAATGAATGATGCTGTAATCTGTGATCAGATTACACATTTGCAATTAATATGTTCATATGTTAATACATGTGCAATACTTAAAGCTTTAACTTTGTCAGTCACTTGTAAGCTTTGTAAGTCAGTAATAGTAGCGCAATGATTGTTTACAAATCTTACGCTGGAGAATACCTAAGAAAACTTTGTTCCAAGCAACTTTTATTAACTTGCTGCACTACAAAAATTTATATGTTATATATTTATAAATAACTTAAGCACTATATTTATGTAATGTTTTAATGAAGTCTTTTGAAGGAATTTCCAGACCTTGAATAAAAGTAAGGGTCATATTATGAGGCCACAAATCACAGCATCTGTCAGGGATACTAGGAAAATAAGTGGTCTTTGATTTGTGCTTTTTCCTCCTACCTGCTGAGATCTTATTTATTTAAAAAAATATGTATATTGCAAGAGTAGTCAATTGCTATTTCCATTTACAGAGTAGTATGTGCATTATTCTTGTTTGTGCCATTCTACTAGTTCATTTTTATTTCTCACTTTCTATATTATGCTAGTCACTTCAGTAGTAATGATCAGATACCATCAATAGTGATGGTGGTTCTGAAATGTTGCTTAGTTGGTGCTCATTCACTTGTAAAAATTGACATTGAGCACTTAATTTTGTTAGTGCTGACAAGTTAGTGCAGCTAATTTATTATTCAGCCCTGTCAGCTTTTCAACCTCCAATGTGCAAACATTTTGCTTGTGCTATATATGTAATGGGAAAAGTATTAAGTATACGTTTAAATGCAAATTTTGTCAAGCTTAGTCAAGCAGACTTACTACATTAGAGATTTTCTTTTTACAGATTAATTATTTATGCTTTTGCTTTAAATATAACTTGCTGTTATATGTAATGAGTGGTGCTGAAATTGGTTTTCAGTATCAAGGATGTGAATGACACAATGGACGCTTATGTACTCTGCCTGTCAAATACATAAACACTGGTACTGAACAAACTTCTGTTTTCCCACATGTTTCCTGGTTTTCTGTCAGCCTTCAGTCTTCCATGGGTCATTCAATAAACACTACCCTGGGTGACTTCTTTGAGCTGCCTTGTGTCAATCAAAATGAAGTGCATGCTTTTTAGTAGGCAGAGAAAGTAATCTTGCTTTGAGTTTGGCTGTGTCTTCTGCAGGACAGTGTCTTGCATTTTTGTTTCATTTCTCATTTTTGCCTTTAGCTTTGCGGTGGAAGGGGCTGGGGATGCAGGGGGGAGAAGTGCCTGATGAAAGCAAAGAAGCCAAATAGAAGAGAGGAACAGAACTGAACAGCAGGATTTGCAAGTGTTATTTAGACATAATCAGTTCGAACTGATCCACTTAAAATTTAAATAAAGCGGGGGGGAGAGGGAGGTGGGTGATGAAGTGAAGGGATTGAAGAAGGTCAAATCACCTAAAAGTTTTTTCCAGCAAGCATTTGAGAAGGTGGTGTCACATTAAATACATTTTATTCCCCCCCGCCCCCCCCCCCTTAATTATATTGTGACTAAATTTGTTGGTGTGGGATTAAAAACCTGAATGTCATTGTTTGGTATATAGATTTTTTTTCTTATGAGGGAGTAGATATATCATTGTATTAAATATATTCTTAGTGCATTGCTGATGTGAGTCACACACCAGTTGCTAAGTGTATTTGTGTACTAACTTTGAGAAAGCCAGTGAGCACGAGAAGTTGCTTATATTAAAAATCTGGTATCCAATAAAATATGTACCTACTATACAAATTTTTCCTTTGTAGGAAAATACCCTTAAAGGAATTTGCCCTTTTTTTGGTAGTTTTTAAAAATATTCCAGGTAGTATATTCTTCATGAAAGAGGAGTGAGAGGAACCCCAATATGTCTTCTTCAGTGGAGCTGGAAGAAATGTGTGTGCTTTCAACAGGCTTTTACCAAGTTCCCTGCACTTCCTGGGGGTTCCCTTTTGCTCTGAGTGAGACCAGTGGGACCTCCATACCCAGGAGCTGCTGTTCCTCACCTGTTTGCTGCAGGGGGATGAATGGGCACTGACTCCAGACTAAACAGAATTCCCACATATGACCAGACTCACTGCTGTATGACTTCTGTCTTGTCCCAATAGAAATGTACTATTCCTTCTCCCTATCTCTATCAGTATAGTCTTTTTTTTTTTTTTTTTCCTCTTGTTCTTTGGCACTTTTTAGGAAGATCCCCAACTGAATTTGTTGCCTTTCAGAGATATGAAACTACTGCTGATGGTCCTTGCTTTATCTTTCTGTAGTATTGCAGGGTATCTGCTGTATTTGTAGAGCCTTAACAGCTGTAAAATACAGTTTTGGACTCAAGTTGAAATGTAGGCTTTCCACCTAGCAGCTTGGGCAGTCATCTTTGTTACTTATTGGAAAAAGAAAATATCCCACTGAAATCTCCAGGAGTTATGCAGTTGATTATAATTGCAATTCAGTGTCCCTTAGTCACATAACTATGTGTTGGAGCAAACCAGTACCTGCTCTGGAAAGAGGAAGATGTTTTTTGAATATATGTCATTTGCTGCTAGCTTGCTCATGCAAGAAGTTAGCTTTAGAAATCAGACATTCAGCAACCAGTTTGAATACTTGTAACAAGCTTAGCAGTATTACTGTTCTGTTAGACACAAGCACAAGTAAATATAAGATGAATTGCAGCAACTTGCAAGTAACTTGAAGCATTTACATGACCAAGTGTGCATTTTTGTTTTCTTTTTTTAGTGCCAGAGCTGACAGACTTTGTTTTTGTTTTATCATTTTCTTTGAAAATATAAATCCATTTCTCTCTCTGGGGATATTCCAGTAACAGTAGTATGCTGTTAAAATAAACAGAACTTGAATTTCTGAAAAAAATAAATGAGTCAGAGTTAAGTACATAGGATAACAATATCTCCTATAACAATATAACATTTGGAGAAACCACAAACAGTCCTCAGAAGAAGTTCTTGTAGTTATGTCCTTTTATCAAACATCAGAGGGATAAGCTTGTTTTCTTAGAATTTAACTGAAAGGGATTTTCCAGAGGATGCAAGAGATTAAAACACCCTGCCTGAACTTTCCAATGTTTCCACCTGACATGTAAGGTGCATTTTTAATTTTTTTTTCCTAATTCTGCACATGAAAAGCTACTTATCGTTGGATTATTTGTGTTATGTCAGTCCTGTTGTATGTAAGGGCTTGCCCTGGATGCGTTTTGCTTTTGTGGTTTCACAAGCATTTGGAATGCAGCTGATTGTATGTTGGCCACAGCACTAGCAGAGAACGTTTTACCCTTCTTTTAAATTTTAAAACGCATTTCCATGGATTGAATCTCTTCAAACTAATATAGTTCTGAACTCTATTTAGGATGTGTTGTTCCACCTAATTTCTCATTCAGTAAATGTAATTCGGGCTGCAAAGTTGTACCGCTTCTTAAAGAAAAAGAATATTTTTTTTCAAGAGGGATGTTGGCTAGTCTCACATGCCAATATTAAAATTCATGAATATAGAAGTTAAAGGTAGGTACCAATAAAATAATGTTTTATGAGGTGTTAGAAGTGTTTCAGGACTTAGTTAAAGACAGAAAAAATTAAATTGCATTTACTTCATTGAAGGTTGGCTTTTGGACTCAAAGGACAAGTGAGGTATAACTTGATTGAAAACTAAGATTGTGGGACGTGCAGCTCGGTCTTATATAGAACAAATGTTTATCTTGTTATCTACTGTAATGCTGAGCCTGGGTCAAGAACCTGCAGGTTGCTGCCCAGACTTAAGAACTCTTCCCCTCCTCGCTGCTTTGTGACCAGCGCCATTAGGCCATGTCTACACTACATTTGTAGCCTCTGCAGAGTATGAATACCTCCTGTTCAACTGCATTGTAAGGTGCCTTGCTTGGCTCTTGTAACACCGATGCACTGGATGGCCCTGTCAATGTCTACTAATGTTTGTAAATGTAAAATAATAAATATTTAAGAATTGCTGTTTGTTGCAGTAGAAGTTTAAGCTGTTTGAATTTGTCTTTCATAGAAACATAGTCATACCATATTTTCTAAATTTCATAGGGGACCAAGTTACCAAATGCATTACATTATGTCTATTGTTTTAGTATTTGTTGGGTTTATTTAGGTTGCCAAAAGTAAAGACAGGTCAGGCAAAGTCAGTGTACTGGTCTATCATCTATCCCCATGAAGGCTAAGTACAGCCTCCAGGCTGCATGTGAACAGCAGTTCTTTGGGTCGATAAATTTGATATCCTAATGACAAATGTATTTTTACAGTGTCTGCAGAAAGTAACTAAGCTGAGAGGCTATTTAAAATACTTTCTTTTGTGTACATTAACAGGTTTTTGAAACTGGAAGTTGGCTTTAAATTACAGTTTTAGTAGCACCCTCTTAAGGAACAGATAGTTTTTTAGTAATGTTAATTACTAAACATGAGTGTTCATACCTCTTGAAATGGAGTAAAACAACAATCCTTGTTCCCTGCTTCATGCCATATAAAAAGAAAAGATAGTTGAAGTATTAGGGAATATAATAATAGGACAAAACTATAATGCATAATAGACAGATGTGCTTGAACACGGTTCTTTAGTGTTAAACATTCTGTGATGTGGTTACTGAAGGTATATGAAATGAAGTTATATTGCTTTTTTTTTTTTAGTGTGGGTTTGCAGAATGGTGGTTTTCAAGTGTGCAATATAATATTCTTTTTCTGGTAATTTTAACAAATTTACCACAGACTAATTTGAGCAGTAATCATGACCAGAAATCAAAACAGCAGCCCTTGATTTTCTTCCAGGTTCATGAGTGTAAGTTACACTTGGGATACTCTTTATAAAAATAATAGGAAAAGATAGTGTTTTAATTTCATTTATTGTTCAACTACAATTATTTACTGTAGCAGTTTCAATTTATCAAGTACTTTAATTTTATGTATCTTGTTCCCTGGCTCACTTGATAATTCTTTGGGAAAAAAAAACTAAATATGGTTAGGGCCTGGTATTTCTAAGGGCAGATTAATATAGTTTTCTCCACAAAAAAAAAAAAAAAATCCACAACACAAAACCCTCAAGCCAAACAGATGTCTAAGTACTTCCTAGTGCTATCCATGAAGCAAGGTGGCTTTATTTTCTGGAGACTGATGATAAATGAAGGTTCTCTGATTTGCACTGGACACCTTGCAGTCTGTGGAAAATCCCTTATTTCTGCTGGCCTTAGTTTCCATAAATTGGGGGTATCAATCCTTTTTATTGCTTGGAGATAACCATAAAAAATTAAGTCTTCTGATCCAGATTTCCTATTCCAGCAGTGAATATTCTAATGACACTCATATCTGAGTATTCTTTTAATGAAACTGTAGTGATTTATTTGGGTGGTAAATTCAAAATGATGTTTAAAAATTGCACCGAAGGACATGCTCCTTACTGGTTAGGTATAGCTGCTGGGGCACCTTCTGTGCTTGACTCCGAGGATGATGCTTGTAGGAATGGTTCAGGTGGCTGAGGGAGCTGTCTTCTCCTGGTTTTGTGAGGGAAACTGTGGGTGCAGTTGTCCACAGGTAAAGTCAGTTATTAAAATAAGAGTATGCTGTTTAAAAAGAAAAGACAGTACTTTACAGTTTCAGTGAGGACACTGTTATCATAGGGGCACATTCAGAGTTAATAGAAAGATGTTTTATTTAGAAGGATTTGCAGGAGATGAGCTGATGTGACAATGTACTACATTGGTGTGTGGAGGGGTTGTTGGAGTCCACGCAGCATAAAATTCTGCATAAACACACTTTGAAAGTAGCTTTGCATATTGGACTTGGGCTTTATTGCTACAGGTTTTATTGTGATGCACTTAATTGTAACAGTTGAGAGGGATTCCTGCCTTTACAGATTGTTGTAGCAAAGGAGTAGCTTGGAGTATATGTGCTTCTAGTAGTGTCTGAAAAATCTGATACCACTCCAGTGCATATAAATAGTACATGGAAGTATATAGTATCATCTAACCGCTGATAGTAGAGAAGATGAGTGAAATTTTTGGAATACTGGAAATTGGACTGCCCTTTAACTTTTCCGAAGTGTAGCCTGTTAGCATTAAGAAGTGTTGACAATGATACTGAGTTAATAATGTACATGGCTTTTTGCATGTGAATTTTATGTAGGAGGAATAGTATTGGCAAAATTTGTGCTTCCTGTTTGTAGGTAACTTTATTATGTATTGCATCATGAAAATACATTACCTTACCATTACCTGAAATGAGGTGGTTATGAAATATATGGCCATAAGTTTTACGATTACTTCAGTTCTTAACCACTACTTGATGAACTGCCAATATTAGTGTATTGGGATTGATGTTGGTATGTTAAATACAACTGTGAAATCTTTAAAAGATCTGAATGGCTTAAAAGGTAAAACAAAGTAGTGGATGAAGCGTTTGGTGTAATGGCTTGGATCCTAAATGAATGCATCTTGAAACCACAACAGATCAATGCAGATTTACATGAGTGATGTATAACAGCCCCAAAGCTAAGCAGACATAGTGATTGAATTAGCTCCCTCCTGCATTTAGAGGCTTCTCCCTCCAGGTCAGACTTCTAAGCACTGATGGGCTGGTGTGGGGAACCAGAAGTTACAGATTGAAGTATGCCTATGTTGTGGAGGAAAAGAAACCTTAAGAGTGTCAGAACTTTTATCTTTGACAAGTGTGACTGATTTTCTTTTCTTTTTTTTTTGGAGGGGGGGGGTGGCAGAGAAAAGGGGAAAAACCATGAACAATAATGGAAAAACTGGAAGAATTTCTATTAGTGGTAATTCAGTCAAGGACCTGACAATCTTCCCAGAAATATCTCTTCAAAATCTGAAACATTTTGTTGCTGCAGGGCTGATATGTACCTTATGTATTGCCCACCCTCACACAATACTTGGCTTGTTCTATTCATTAATGATAACTACTGTAATGTGATGCTCATAAGTAGGACAATTTTGCAAACATTTGTGTGTGCAGGTACAAAAGTACATTTGTCATCTTTTCTCTAAGAACCTTATTTTTAAAATACTGTCTTATTTTTAATAAACTAATATTATAGGTAAAGAAATAAAGACAGGTTAAAGACAAGACATAGTGGATGAACAGAAGCATTACTCCTTTGAGTAATCATTATGTTTAATATGTTTTGGTTTTTACATGATGCAGGGAAAGTTATTTAAAAAATACAGTAATTTGAAGATTTTCTTATTTTAGGGATTTGTATCATGACAAAGACTTTCCAAAGACATACTGGAGACCTTTTAAAAATGTTCTACAATATATGTCTTTCACATGCACCCTCACATAAGATATTGATAAGTTCTACCAACTATTTCATTAATATTAGTATTGTTTGCAGTTCTTATTTATGTGCACTTCAATATTTCAGTAACCTGATATCTCCATTTTTGCTTCTCAGCATGATGTCTCACAGACTTTGCTCAAAGCAACTCTGGACAGTGTGGTTGAAGAGTGTGTCAGTTTTGTTGGAGTTGATATTAACATCTGCTCAGAAATACTATTAAGGTGAGTCAAACATTTTCCTATTCCAGTAATTGCATGGCTCTGGATCACAGAGGTCTCTGTTTAGTCTGCCATCTGACTCAAGCTCAGCTGGAGCAAATGGCTCTTGTGTTAAACTTCCAATTACATGAAAATGACACATTAAGGCAGTATTTCACTGGATCATTAAGAGTCAGTTTTTAAGGTTATGTGTGATTCGCCAGGGCAAAACTATTCTTCAGAGAAAAAAAAATATTTAAAAAATTTGAACCAATGCTGCAATTTTAGAAAATTTTGATATAATTAATTCATGTTTTTACACTGAGAAAGGGATTTTCAAATGTACTTTCTGTCTCTTAGCATTTTTATAAGTACTGCTGAGTGGAACAGGTTGTAAAAGTTGGGTGAGGAAAGGAGAAAAGGAAAGATTTAAGGTGAAATTGCAGAAAAATGTATCCCCTTTTACTGATTTTTTTTTTTTTTTTAAGTAATTATGCGATATTTACTTAGAAAATGTTCTGGATTTTATTTTTCTTGGTTAGCAATTAAAAGCTCATTCTCTCTTTTGAGTGTGTGGAATTGAGAATCATTTAGCTGAGCAGCCTTTCAGAGGAGTGAAGTTTTGCTGTCATCTTCTGTAGTAGGAGGGGAAGAAAAAGTATGTCCATATAATGCAGCTAGTAATAGTAATAGTGACATTAGGTATCAAAGCTAGGAAAAATCAATTTTTTCTAGCTCTCTTTAATTTTTTTTAACTTGTTTTAATTCCTGAACAAGTCTTTCCATAGTTTGAAAAGGCTCTCTGTCTATTCTTTTTGTTTTTCCACTTTGTCTTCCATATTCTTTTTCTGCGTGTGTATCTAATTATTAGCCTGACTCCCGATTTACCTTCTGTCTTACCTTTCAGACTTAGATCAGCTGTTAATAAGAAAGCAAGCAGTACCTATTGGTAAATGGGGCTGACCAGGTTTAATTTGTGTATAAGACCCTACCTGAGCAAATGCAGTGGGTGAGCACTGTCAGCCTTCTACAGGTGACAGCTGTATTGGGCAGTTCAGCAGAGGGCACCAGCCTGAGGTGCTGATGTGTCTCCACAAAATGGTGCACACTGTCTAGTCTTCGTTACTTGTAATAACCATGTTGGCTCAATATTTTGGTCAAATCAACCCAGCTTATGATGCTCATATGCACGTGCCTGATCTTCAGCATTTCAGCTCTGCTGTTCTGTGTAGATGCAATCTGAATTTCCCTCAGATGTGCAGTGTGTGAAATTGTCACCCTAGATAGAATATACCATGAGCAGCGCTTCCTGGTCCTGCTTTCTGATGCATCAAATACACTTGTTGATACATATGACATGTGGAAGGTGACATGGCTACTTACATTACTGCTGAGTATCGCACTTGAACGACTTGAGATCATTAGTGGGAAATTTTGTGAACTGGGTGTCATGTTCCTTTGTCAGTGTGAATAAGCTGGATTTCATAATGTTTCTAAGAGAAAATTCCACTCCTAATTATTAATATTTTGTCTATGTTAAATGGTGTGTCTCTTCAATTTAATTCTGAGGTTTCACCAACTTCGGATTATTTTTTTAACTTTTTTTAACTTTTGCTTGGGGGTGAGAACAATGAACAATGGAAAGATATATTTTTTTATTATTTCTCCTGATTTTTTTTTTACTATTCTTGCCAGACTTGCTGGTGGTGTTTTTCTAGAATCAGCCCATGCCGTTTCACACACAGGTCTCTGCTGCCATTGACTTCAAGCAGTGGCATCTGATATATGGAACCAGATGGGTAACATTTCCTTCTCTAGTGCCAGGAGTAACTGCCCACCACAGCTCTTTTCCCTCTTGCTATGATTAACGTACTCCATACACAGAAAGTTGTACTCACATGTTCGTACAGAAAATGTGCAGCAAACCCACTGCTTCCTGAAGGAACTTGGCTAACTGCAGTTGCACTTCACAGGTGAGTTCTTTGCCAGATCCGAACTGCCCTCAGAGCAGCTCATGCAGCCTGTTCCCAGCTGCTCTTTTATCTCAAGAGCAGCTGAGAGAAAAGGAACAAGCTGTGTGGATCTGCTGAAGTGCGTGAGGAAGGCAAGCTGCTCCCAGCCACTCTCCTTCTGGATAGCAGACATCAGCCCCTCATGTTGGGGCAAGGTGTTGTAGTGCCATTGGAGGAGAATAGCTGAGAGGGGGCTGTTCTCACAGGAACAATTTATCTGTCCTGAACCTTCCTCCCACATCGTTTCCTGAAGAGGGCAGCTGGGGGCAGACCATAAGACATGACAAATTGAGTTGGCATTACAGAAATAGCCAACAGATCATAAATTACATGTCCCTGGCTTACTAGTTAGGTATGTGCAGAACTGTATTGCTGTACCAAGTTTTGTTGACTTGAGTGGATTCCTTCCACAGAACTAAGAGAAGGGATTCTTTTTCAGAGGATGCCTTTGGTCTGGGAGTTTATTTGCAAATTTCTTAGCTGTTTTTAAGTTTTGTAAACTAGTTTTTCTACAGAAATGTGTATCCTGGTAATGGATAGGACTTGTACTAATGACTGTTCAATGGTAATAAATGTATTCTTTAAATTTTTCTCTTAGACACATTGCAGGACTGAATGCTAACAGAGCTAAAAATATAATTGAATGGAGAGAGAAGAATGGACCATTTATAAACAGAGAACAGCTCAAGGAAGTTAAAGGTCTGGGTCCCAAGTCCTTCCAACAGTGTGCTGGCTTCATCAGATTCAATCAAGAATATATAAAAACTTTCTGCAGGTAACAGAGATGTTGGCTATCTTGACTAGATTATCCAAATTATTATGAGAAGACTTCTTCCCTTTGTTTTGTATTCAGGATTGAGATTTGAGTAATCTTAGGGCTTTTCCTTCTGAAAGACAGTATCTTAACAAATAAACTTCTTTTAAGTCAGTTGTTGAATATAGATCTTCCACTGAATAATCATGGTTTATTAGCCTCATACTTGAATTCAGGATTTCTGTAAGTATGTAAGTTCAGTTACAAATCCTGACACCAAACCAGTAGAAGAAAATTGGTGTGCCTCAGTATTGTCATATGGGATATTAAAACCAGTCTTGTGTTTCAGGCATAACTTAAAGATTTCTAAATTCATTTTACTATAGTAAAGATTACTCTGCAAAATGTAATGGCAGTAAACTACAGTGGATTTTCAGAGAGTTTCCATTTCAGTACCTGGAGAGAGAGTTGGATAAGCTGCCTGGACTAAGTTCTGTGTTACACTCCTGTGCTTAGCCAGCGTGATGTGACTTGTATCTCAACACTGGGTCATCCTTTTCCTGCCATTTCATTCCCTGTATCTGTACCAAAGCTTTCCCTCCTGCAACCATTGTGCTTCTCTTCACCTGAAATCCTTCCTGTCCATAACTGAAAGTGCCTTTGCTAGGGCAAAGTCTCTTCTTCTGTCTTTCCCATGTCTCTTTCCAACATAAAGAACTAAGAAAGGGCACAATGGTAGCACCATCCTCACTTTTTTTGCTGCTGACTCAAAAAATATTTTCCTGGGAAGCACAGGGTATTTTTTAGCCAACCCAACGCTCAGAAGCAATACTGTATTCCCAGTTGCTGCTGGCCAAACAGCACACACGTAACTTCCAGGCAGGAGGTAGGCACATTAGGCCTGGCTTACTGCCCGGGTGGAAGGTATACAGATTGGTTGCCCATCTGGCAGGGAGGTACATACTGCAGGCCAAATGGTGCACACTGTAAGCACCAGAAACAAAAGAAATTGTTTTCAAGGCTGTGGATGATCGATAGGTCTTGTACAGCTCTGTTCTAGTGAATGCTGCTATATAACAGAGGAAGAAAAGGCTGATGCCGTTTTGTCTTTTTCCACAAGTTCACCAGTGAAGTATTAAAGAACATTGTATTTTTTTTCCCTTGTTGGAGCATGCTTCTGATGTTAGTCAGATTCCATAAAACTTGAGAACACGCTATAACCTATGAAATGTGCTATAACTTTGGAGTTTGAGGCCAAAATAATTTCGGCCTCCACAATATGTCTTGTAGGCCCAAGTGGTAAGACCAAACATTTTTGAAATTAACTTTGAGAAGGTTTCAGCTTTGCTCTCTCTGATCATGTTGATGGCTGTAGAGTGCTGTGCAAATTAGGTTTTGTACTTGGAAGCTAACAGGTAATTGATTACTTAAACTGATACGGAAACAGAAAGTAATGTCTGCATTTCTGCTGATGGTCCATGCATAGGTAGAGCCCAAAGTGCGAGTGCTGTTTCAGTGTTCTTTCAGTGCATTCTCTTCTGTACTGTAAAAGCATGAACCACTTGTGGCCAATTGTAAATATGCCATACACATGGAGATAGATCTCTTTCTTACCTGTCTTCTGTAAAGTCCTCCTACCAATGTAGGCAAGTCTGTCTATGGATATCTCAGACTTTGGAACTTTTTCATTATCCAGCAAATTGAAGGAAAAATAAATAGCCCGATCCAAATTGTAACTGAAACTAACTGACTAGGAGTCAATAATGGATTCATCAAATTTTCTTTAAAACTGTATTAAGATACTTTTGCAAAAATGGTTTATAAATTCTGAAACAGTGGTAGGTTTGACCTTTACCTTTTTGTGTGTTCTGAGCAAATCTTGGTCTGAGTTACTTTGATTTTGATTTTTTGATATTTTGACCATGTTTGAGAAGAATTGTTCAGAAATTTAAGTATAGAAGGTCAATAAATGAGGTTTAAGGAGTTCTAATATTTAAGCATTCACATACTTCCTTGTTCTGTTCTTTCTTCTCATATGCTTGAGATGCAATTTATTTATCTAGATAGGATGAATACTAAATTTTGTTCATAAATTTTTCAAATTTAAAATGATGCGGTCTATTAACTGATAGTTAAGTATGAAAGTCTCTTCACAAGATCTCTATCAAGTAGATAAATGCAGTTGTCCCCATTTTACATACAGAAGATACTATCCAGATTGCAAACATACATTCATGAAGAAATTTTGATGAAGTACAGAATCCCTTTCCAATCTTTGTTTCTATTTTAAAATTTATGCATACATTGATATATTTTTATGCTGTAATCGTATTGCTAAGATTCACCCACAATGACCTTGTAGGGGTGTTGTACTTTTTTTAAAAAAAATTAGCATTATATAAAAGTCTGTATTTTTTATGTGTGGACATTGGGCTAGGATCTTGTTCATTAGAAATGACATGTCCATTTTTTATTTCTGACAGTAATAAGAAAACTGAACTTGGAAGTCATGGACTTCTGACTAAGGCAGGTGCACAGGGTAAAAAGAAGAGCAAACCAACATCATGTGCCTTGCAACAGCCCAATCCTTTGGACCAAACTTGTATTCATCCAGAGTCTTACAACATTGCAATGAGGTAGGTAAGCAGTGGGAAAGCTTTTGAATCACTGATGCTATTAACTTTTAAAATGGAAGTACTAACTTTTCTGAAAACAATCTGCTCAGCCTTTTGAGACAGGAATTACTTATATTAATTTGATTCTTTTTCTGGTTTTTTTCAAGACAAAGGTATGCTTCAGAACTTCTTTATAAGTGAAGGGTTTTAAACTGGTGTGTTTTGCCTCATATGCATGCAAATTTTTAGGTTTATTTTTGTTTTTTTCAGTTTTCATTATATTTTTCAGTGCGAAAAATTAGTGAATTTTCATAACTTCTCCAGACTTTCCTCCCATGACCCTGTCATCTTCGTATCATCACTTTGCCCCTCATTGAGGCCACGTTTCTCAATCTCTTTTCTGTTTGACAACTCTTTCAGCTTGGACTTATGGTTCACAAAGTGCACAGACAAATCATTTGGTTTAGAAATGTCTAAAAACTGATTTATTTTTTTCTTCTAATTTGCCTTCATGTATCATATAAAAGACCATAATTAAACATAACTTTGTTCTTAAAAAGCTAATTGAACTGCCACGTAAATTTTCAGTCAGTAGTAGTTTAATACCTCTGCATCATTAAGAACTGCTTTTATATTGTTGCTGATGTTCACCATGTACCAAACAAACTTTCTGCTTAGTGAATTTTGACCACCAGAGTTTGTTTGTGTGTTTGGGTGTGCTTGGTATAATGTGATCTTTTCTGTCATCAGCCATGCTTGAAATTGGACTCTGTTTGTCCTCTTGAGAAGCCAACACGTTTATTTTTTAAGTGATTTGTGGTGAACAGGTTCTGTTCTTCAAATGTGCTGGAGCTATTTTCAACAGTAGCTAGACACTTTTGATTTCTTAATGATTTCTGTTGAGAATATAACTCTTAGAGAGTTGTGCTTCCTGTTTTATAAACAAACCCATCTTTACATTCTGGAGAGATGTGCTGAATTTCTGAATTCGTGAAGCTTGAGCTTCTTATCTAAAAAAGTCTTATAGGACCTTGCATTTTTAGGACACCTTCCTTACAGTGTATGCTGATTTGTCTCCAGAGGAGATAATTTCATATGCAACTTCCTACGCATAGGTCTGCACACCTGCCTTCTGCTCAGCACGCAGTGCACTTGTTTCCAGCCTCTCCTTGACACAGTTTGTTCCTCTTTGTGCCTAACTCTAGGACTGCTCTACAGTTGCCTGCTGGAATCTCTGCTCTTTGTGCAGTGTGTAGGTCACTTTGGTTTCTCTTTTTCCATGCCTATTTCCCATTATTTTTCATGTGCATCAGCATTTTTTCACTAGTTCTCTGTCCAGTGCACAGCTGTGGAAAAAATTAGGCAAGATCCTGATCTTACTGATTTTGACATTTGGTAGGTAGCAGATAGGGGGAGGAAGCTTGGTCACCCCTACTGGACATTATTAAGACTGAGTTAATGTATTAAAAGAAAAATAAATTTGTTATTCAAAATTTAATGATAGCTTTCAATAACTTATTTCATTTAATTTAAATATGAAATAGGATTTGGTTAATAGTCTGTTTAGCTTTCCAGCCCTAGTACTCTAATAAAATAATTAGTAAAAGTATTTTCAGTGTTATCAGCTTCACTTAAAGACTGATGTAGAAAGATAGCTTCAGGGAGCAGAGAAATACAGCTGGTTAATGATGGAATATCTACACACAGTACCATTACAAAGGTTGGTCAGAAAACAAAGAATTGCGATTTAGTTTCCAGAGCAGTGGTGAGTAAGATTGTTACTGCAATAGAGTAGCTCAGATATTTACATAGTTGAAATTCTGAAGAAAATTTTAGCAGGTATCATAAATCATATAATTGTGATCTGGGATTTGGCTGGGTTGTTTCATTGCAAATAACTACTGGGAAAAAAAAAGAAAAAGCAGCTCTGCAGCAAACTGATAAAAGCGAAGAAGTGTAGTATTAAAAATTGACACAGATGACATAAGGGCTAAATATAAACCAGACGTTCTCCCCTCAAGCAACTAATGCTATAATTTAGCAATGATTATATACTTAAAATTGCTTTTCAAAAAAAGCATATGAGCTGTTAAGCTTCTCGGAACTTATGGAAATGGCTTTCCAAACCAATTTGCTGCCTAAATATGAACTAAGAAAACATTCTGCTAGGGATACAGGCTGCATGACGATTTGGTCCAAAGCTTATCAGGGCTGTTGATGACTTTTGCTGACTTTGATAGGCAGTGGATGGCACTGGGCTTGTAATTCCTTTTTTCTGAGCCTACATTCATGAAAGCTTCTGAGAGCCTGAAGATCAAATCATGTTAATGTTGTTGATTTGAGGCATCTGCTGAAATCAACCAAGTTTTGAAGGACTTTTTAACATGCTAGAAATGAACAAGTTTTAAAGCCTAATTGGTAATTCTTACAATTGAAGTTAATGTGCATGAGAAAGAGTGAGACTGTTACAAGTGGGTTAGAATCAGTATTTAATACATATATTTTAAAACAATTTCTATGTTAAAGGAGTTCTGATTCCTTACAGCTTAAAAGGATTTCTTTCTTATTTTTCTATGCTTACAGAGAACTGTGTCAGGGACCATGTCAAGCTCACAGGTGGATCTGTGCTAACAAAGAGGAATTGTTGTCTTGAAGATGGGCAGATCTGATTCTAGGCATCAAAATACAGTGTTACATACCTCTTACCACAAAAATTGAAATTAATGGAATAGATGCTACATAAATGAGTCACAAAGGCTTCCTCATGCAATGTCTACCACATTGCCATGAGAAAATTGTTTGTGAAAATTTTATTGGATTAAAAGTTTTCATGGGAAGTTACATTTATTTTGAAACAAAATAAGCTGGTGATTTTTATTCACTGCTTCTACCCAAATTACCCAAAACCAGCAGTCCACATTACAGATTTATGACATACAAAATTATCAGTTTTTAAAACAATGTTTTTGAGGGATAGAAGTTCACCAAAATTTGAAACCACTAATTTTCTTTTTCTGAACTATTCTGTAGCTTGAAAGACCAATCCATTTAAAAAAAAAAAAAGGTTAGAAGAATTGCTCCCAAGTGGTAACTTTGGTTGCCAAGCTTTAGGCTGGAGCCAATTTTTATGGCTGAATTAGAAACCCCTGAAAAACAGGGGTTTTATAATGGAAACACTGATGTAATCTTTACTGCAGTGGCACAAATGGTGCTGGTATGATTGATTTATGGCATTTAAACATCTTAACTGAAAATCTGTACAATTTCTGTAAAATAATTGGAAAACATCCTACTGGTGATTTAACACGCTATGCAGATAACCAAAACATTTTTGTTCATGGTTTCCACACTGTCAAAGCTTGGCTTTGTCATGTGCAGCAATCAAACTTATAAACACATCTAAATATCATGAATCAGAATTTCCTAAAAGTTAAATAAAAAAAAATTTTTAAAAACCCTCAAACAAAAAAACCAGAAACCTTTGTAGGCAAACAAAAAACCAGAAACCTATTTTCCTGCAAAGCAGAGCTATGTTTTAAGTTTCTGAAAAGTCTATATGTGAAAACCAGTTTAGAGTGGCAGAATCTTCTACATACAATTAATACAACATGTAGAGCATATCCAATTTCTTGGTACATACTGTAAAAGAACTGCTAGGAAAACCAAGGAAACGTTTAGGAAGTCCCAAGAAGTTACAGCCAGGTTATGCTTATAAACCAAAATACTGGAAAGAAAACGCAATGTTTTTTCTTTGTTGTATCAGTCTGTTGGGTGCAGTTGGTTTCATGTGACTGAATCTTAACATTTAGTGATTTTTATTTAAATCTCATAAAAATGCTCTTTGCTAAAGGTCGGCACTCAGAATGTGTATTTGCTGTTCACAAATTGCAGCATCTGGCAGACAGGTTGTATTTCAGTCTGACTTGGAAATATTTTACCAATATTTCTAAAAGACATAAAGTTGTGATTTAGCATAACACAGATGGGGATGTTCCCTGGGTAATTACCCAGGTTTAGGACCTTGCCTGGTAGAGGATAGCACTGCTTACTGTGGCTTGTTATGCCTTAAGAGAAGTTTTTGACATGGTGAGCAGTGACTTGCAGTGAAAATTCATGTCTCTTTACTGTGTATTGGCAACGCTGTTCAATATCCCCAGGACTTCAAAATCCCGAGAAGATTCAGCAAAGCGCTCGTTCATGTGCCTATTCTTTACCAAAATAAAACATTTGGAGTTAAATCCTTTGCTGCAAGGAGCATCATGTTGATAACAGTTTATATTTTGTTGTAGCCTGATTGATATCTTCAAATATTTCTGGCCTTTCTGCCACTCTTACACGAGTGGATGTAGCAGCTGATCAGTAGTGTCTTGGTTGATTTCCTGAAAAGCTGCAGCAAGTAGTTGCAGCAAGTTCTGACATGTAAGAAAATGGAGAAGGAAAACTGTTGATGAGGGAAAGACCACCAAAAGCAAGAGGTCTTCTTCTTCTGCCCTTTATGCAGCTGCACACTTGTCCTTTGACAGCATTACCTCTGGCTGGCATGGTTCTCTCCTCGAAGGGGAGCAGAAATCTGGGAGGGAATAGATCAGTTACTTGGTATGGTCTTTGAGCAATGAAAACAAAATATTGTATTCTATTTAATAAGGCACGTATGCATGAATATTTTACAGAGGATTGGAGTTTTTATTGTGGTAGGATGCCTTTCCTTAAGTTCACTACAAAGTCAATCGGAAGCATCTTTTGTCCACATCAATGAGATTGTACTTGCCTGTGTATGTGTGTGTGTATTCTAGGTGCTTAATGTGCAAATAAGGCTTTTTAGTAAAGTCTGTAGTTGCTTTTAAAAAAAAAAAAATTAAGCTTGGTAAATTAAGGAATCTTTATGACTATTTCTAATGGCAAATGTCTAATTAAAGAGAACAATTGCAGAATTAGGTTCATTAAGCCAAATAAATTATAGTTCATATTCATATCTTTAGAAGGCCAGTTCATTTGGAGGTCTCACTATTAGCTGGATTTTTAGAGGATGTGTTCTTGAAACTTATCTTGTCAATAAGCAGAAAAACAGGAAAGGCTTTCACTTCTAATTCCTGTCCAGTAAAGAAATTTTAAAACTTTTATGTGATGTAAAATATACAGTTAACAAGAATGATTAGAAGAACTTGGAAATAGTTCTTCTAATAGATAGATAACAAAGAATGGATTCCAGAGAATATCTGGAATAGATAACAGAGAATTATCCCCTAATTACCTTATAAATACTAGACCCATAAATCAAATAGTATTTTTTCTTTTGTTGCAAATTCTGAAATAACTTTCTACTGGTTAGATTTTAGAAAAAAAAAAATCTGCAGAAAAAAATATTGACTTTTTTTATGTAACGGTCTCCTTTAACTGTAGTACTAATTCTTTGTGGATAACTAATCATGTTTCACTATTTTGTATCTCGGGTTACAGTTCAGCTATGTGATATATTGGTAGTCATGAAAACAGCTAACAACAGCATGCCTAGTGGTATGGCAGCAAAGGGGCTATGCTGCAATCTAACCATGTCTGAATTGCTTTCCTCATCTAGAAGCTCATTGTTTCTTATATATTTACGTTCAAAATGTCATAAACTGAGCGCTTTCTGGTCTTCTGCGTGCGGTCAGATAATATATAATATTAATAATTTATGTACTTGAGGAAAAATATATTGGTTAAATATCCTTATCTGGCTAAACCACATAAGTAGTTTGAAATATATTTGAAACTTTAACTTTCTGTGTCCAGCAACTAATGAGAGAGAGTAATGTACAAATATTGTTTGATATGTAATCTGCATCAGTAATTGAAAACTGAGGATCCCTATCACTAGTGAGAACAGGAACAGTCAACATCTACATTATGCAAATAATGCTTTTGCATTTCAAAACATTACTAAAACATAAATGAAAGTCTGCATAATTGGAGTTTGCTACTGTCATGAATGTACGTTTTACCTAACAAAGCACATGCTAATGCAAAGTTGTTTTGTGTTGAGAGTGATTATGTTGCATTACCATTAATTCATGTGTGCCCTGTGACAAGATGTAATGGCATATCATGTTGCTTTAATGTAATGAATCCAGTACTCCCAGCTCTTAAGTTGTGTTGCTGGAAATGATTACATAAAACAGAAATGACTGTGACTAAAACCCTTGCAAAGCTTTAGAACTCCTGCACATCATAAGAAGGTTTTTGGGGGGTTTAAAGGAACTTCTTAAAATTTACTGAAGGCTTCCTTTGGTAATATTTTTATTCTTTTCTGACGGTTTTTTGCATTCCACTGAAATTTGCATTATCTTTTAAGCATTGCAAGGGCTGTGCTATAACTTTGTGCAGATGTGTATGTTAAGTGAACATGATGTGGTTATTTGTTACATTTATGCTACTTTTCTTTCTTTATCTGGGTAAGATGGATGAAATTATGTATTAAATAAAAACATCAGTGATTTAGCCATGACCATTCTCTACAGGTCCTGTAAAGACTGCAAATTCTTGCTTTTGAAACTAAGGTGGTTGCAGAGTTTTCTGAGTATCCTCTAAATCTCAGAATCATAAAACTCAAAGTCTCTAAACCAGCTAAATCTCACCCTGTGCTGAAAGACTCTCCTAAGACTGGCAGCTTTTGTCTGAGTTGATGTGCCTTGAAGAGAAAGTTTGCCACTCACTCAGGTGCTCAACGTTTGAGGCAATAAGGATAGTGTTTCTTCTAAGAATGAAACCTACTTCACAAAAAAAAAAAATCTCATCTTTCCCATTTCCATTTCTGTTGACTTTTAGGTTTTATCTTTTTAGTAGATAAACTTAGCACTTGAACTACCACAACAGGTTATTTAGTTCATGTATGTAGCCAGGAAACTACTTGCAGGGCTTTCATTTTTGCACAGATACTTTGTGTTTCCTGTGTTATGCAGCTAGAACTGTCCTTTACAAATTGCATGAGATATTTCATAAACTGTAGTGAGGTAGTTTAACATTACAAAGATCAAAATATGTAAATTTAGGGAAACCTCTTCACTCCCCCATCCATATCGCAGTCTTATTACCAACTATATCTGTGTTTTTTTCTGATCTTGAAATAACTCTTGACGGAAGTTGTTGGGTTGTTTTGTGGGGTTTTTTTATTTTTAATAGGGAAACATTTAACTTTGTTCTTAGCAATGACATTTAAAAATAGAAATGATCAATATAATGTGCCACTGTTCAGTCAGAGATTTGTGCTTTATATTGATTTTTTTTTTATTCTAAGTGCCCTCAGGCTGTGTTCATTTGAGTGAAAATGATACAATAAATGTATAACTAGATCTGTAACTAGACTATAACTACACCTGTGACCACTAAGAAATTGCTTTTATTTGGAAATATTTTAGTGTGACCAAAACCTAACCTAAAAAGGTGAGAATTTCTAAAATAGAAATATATTATTTCTGTTCAAGATTATTTCTTTTGTATGTATGTGCACACTGGGCCTTGTTATAGTACTCTTTTCTGCCTCTAATATATGTCATGATTCTGAAATATTCTTAGCCAAATGCCTGATTTTTTACAACATTAGTAATTCTTCTGAGGTTGGTGGGACTTTTTATGTGCTTAGACTTGGGCATATGTTTAAGCATCATCTTTAGGTGGAGCCAAAATTTTACTCTGAGCAGTTATCATGTTAATAAGTTACTTAAACAACTGTAATTGATAATGTAGGTACCTACCACCCTTGTCTAGATGAGGAATCCTTTTTAATATCAGATAAATACTTCCGTTGGTATTTCCGGAGGGTGGGGGGGGCAGAGGAAAGGGGGCGAAATAACTTTGATGAGTAGTAATTGAGGGCTCAGGCACCTGGGTTGTGTCCTGTTTTCTTTCCAGCAGCCTGCACGTAGCACCAGGCGTTCTGATTGTGTTATCCACGCGGTCAGCAGTTTTGTACAGAACAGGCTTTTGGTATTTTTAATACATCGGTGGCTGGTCCCTGCGGTTGCACTTATTAAGAGTGAAACCTGTTTACAAAGTGAACACGCAAAATCCTAACGGTGAAAAAAATGTTCCTCAGAGGTACTCAAGCTGAATTTCCATTTGAAGTCAAGTAAAGCCAAGTACATGAATGTCAGCAAACTTGTTTGGGAAGGGGAGGGGGGGTGTTGCGGTAAAGCATACATTATTTAGAAGGTTGAGTCATGAGGCCGGTTGGGTTTGTCGCGTTACATCTGGCACGTCAGTCAAAGCTGGGGCAGCTGCCGCCTGTCACTAGGGTTCTGGTGGGGCATTGTCTGTCCATCCATCCAGCCGCCAGTCCCCGGGAGCTCTGCGATATTTATTTTGTTTCCAAAACCACCTCAAACTACACGAAAACGTAATGCCAAAAGTTGAAATGCGTTCAATCAAAACAAAATTCACTAAATCGTACAACAGTATCATCCACTGAACCTTTTATTAATTTTTTCATACATTGCTACATGAAATATCTATATTTGTTAAGAAAATTACTGTGAAAATTACATCTGTCACTCCTAAGTGCCAATACACGTGCTTGAGCTAATGCTACACTTAAATCGTCGTGTTTGCATCTGAATTCAGTAAAAAAGTGGAAGTCCTGACAGTCAGTTTTAATGGATGTCCTCTTTTGGTGAAATCAGTGGACATTTTAGAGTGAAGATTTGCCTGTGTGCTCAAGGATTAATGTTGATTTTTACTGAAAATCAGATATTACTTTAATTATGTTCCTTCATATATATTTCAAAATATATTTTGTATTTCAGTGCATATAATTTCTTATCACTCACCACCTGAAATAATGTCAGTTGGGTTCCTCAGGTTAAAAAAAAAAAAAAAAAGAAAATAACAAAACAAAAAAAACCCCACTGTGTCTCCTGCCAGAAGAAATACTAGCCTCAGGTTTTGATAAAAGGGTGGCATGTAGTTTGAGGGGGGAGGGAGGTTGAGTACTGCGGGCTGTTGCTTTCTTATGGAGCTGGAATGTCTCCCACTGCTTCCAAGCTCAGGACATGAACTTTCTGGTCAGCACTTCTTTTGGGGCTTGTACTTGACACCTGTTATGCTAAGGACAGGAAGAAGGGTTCTCTTCTAGGAATTTGGAAGGAACTTTTACTCGGACTCTGGAGGAGAGGGGCAATAATTCTACCTGTTTGCTGTGGTGGAAAACACGCAAATGCCCATGTGCCTCACTCCAGCAATAAGGAACGTGATAAAGCAGAGTAGAAGAGTAATCGTGGTAAAGTGCAGAGCAGGACATATAACTGAGGTCTATGGAGAAGAGGATAAGTCGTTTCACTTAAAACAATGCGGTTCAGCTTCTATGAGCTGCATCCTCATTTTCATTGGTTTATAGCTATTAAAGACTTGGTTTGCATTTTCAAGTCCTTCAGTAAAATAAGGACTCTTATTCAGTCATAAATAAACATTGTCCGAGGCATTACTGGTGATAATGAGTAGGGTCTGCATGTGAATCTTTCTCATCTGTTCTCTATGCTTCTCAGATATGTGCCAGCATTGCTGAACTAAAAACCTCAGTAAGCATGCTTTGGTTTTCTTCTTTTATTAAAAAAAAAAAAAAAGACATCAGAAATCAAGACACATTTATTTTAAAGTATTAATCTGCAATGTGCGTGGCAATAGGGGAAGATAAGGGTGTTTGTTTTGTGTAACTACTTTGGCTTGATAATTTCTTAATCTCTAAAAAGCTGATTGTTCTTAATCATTAAGTTCATAGACAAAATAAGTATTTTATGTAAAGTTTTTCTTAAATTTGGATAAAGATTTTTCTTAATAATATAATATTTTAAATTATAATTGTTGTTTTACTAAATTGCCATTCATTTTAATTTGCATGAGAATGACAAAAATGTCAGTATTATAGAACTCTCACCCATTTCCAGGGAATTTTCATTCTAAAAGTCACCTTTGTCATAACCAGATTTGTTTTTAACATGAGATGGGATCATTGGTCTGAGAAGTGATTTACATTTTGAAATTTTGCTTCTAGTTTTGTAATATACTCCAGGAGATACAGGTATACAGATAGACTAATTTTCCATGCATGTGTCTGATCAATGGTGAGTTGAGAGGATACGCACTTGGAAAACTGCTCACTGTTTCCATTTTTTATCAGTTGCTTTGTTCGTGCATCAATCCAAAAGTAATTAAAGCTCCTAAACATAATAAAGGTTCAGTTCCCACTAAAGGATGTTAAAATCTCACTTCATCTTTGTTTTATCTTCCCAGGTTTTTATCTTTTATTGGAGGAAATGCAAATGACATAGGAAAACCAGATATGCAGCAAAAAGTAAATGCAGTAATTCAAAAGGAAGGACTGGAAGGCACAGCCAAGAGGCTAAACACAACGGTGCACACGCTGCAGCTAATCATTGATGGTCTGACTCAGCCTGAAGGCTTTGACATCCGAACAGGTAAACCTTTGTTTGAAGGGTGTAATCTCAGTTTGATTGTTCTACATACCATTTTAACCCAGCACTTTTTCTTCTTCTAAACTCAGTGGTAGATTTTCATGTAACTCCCTTTCTTTTCTCAGGCAAGGCAAAGCCTATTTCATAGTCAGATGTTTTTTTCCAGCCAGTTGGTAAAGAGTGTGAATCCTGTCTTAAATCATGGCATTTTCATCCATAGGAAGGGGAGTTGTATGGCTATTAACAAATGAAATAGTTTCAATATGTCAACTCTATACTGATTAAATCTGTGTTGGCTCTCTATCACGGAGGGGAATGCTAAGACCAAGCTGAAACAGTAGTAATAAAGGTCTGTGGAGCAGTAGTGTAGTAGTGTGTAGTTTTGCTCTTTTATTGCACTAGTTCCTGGAACAAGTGTAGTTGGAGCACATGGCTTATGACCTGCCTTGGTGCTGAACAGTTTGAGGTGGAGGGGAAGAAAGATGAGGTAAGCAATGAAATAAAACATCTGGAGATGCTGTTGTTTAATGAAACTTACATCTGGATTATCTTATGACAGTTAGAGATATAGGTAGGCAGCAAAGGTGCAGGCTTGTAATAATAAATAATCAATTTATGCTAAGTTTCTGTCCCCACTTCTTGGGTTCATTAGTAGTTTCCTTGCAGACTTCGAAATATTTCCCACTAGTGATCTTGAAAATGTGTATTTTCTGTGTCTTCATTTGCTCTGGTGGTCTCCCATCTACATTGCAGTAGGATAGACTATTAACATGTGAAGATATAAAGGCAAGAGAATCTTCAGTGGAAATACTCATACTCTGCTGACCCAGTACATTTAGTATCACTATAGATAGACTATGACTGCAGTAGGCAGCCTAATAGGCTTGTATTTCTGTAATTCCTTGTATTTGTAACCCTGTTAGTGACTGTCAGCAAGGAAATGCATCACATCTAAGAGGGCTGGAGCAGATCGGATGGTTTTTACTCAACCTTGACTCGAAAATATTAAATTCACTTGTTGTTCCCAACAGTAGAGATGTGGCAATAGGGAATTACAAAGAGTAGCTTTTCTGTGCCTCCTTTTAACTGTAATAGAAATTCTATGGTGTTTATTTTTCCTGAATAATTTTAGTACAAAGGAAAGCAGAAAGAATTTTATAAGAAAAGGGAAATAAGAGAATATTTTAACCATATTATTTTAAAAATATTTTTTTAGCCAAGGACTTGCAAGGCAAGAAATTGTCTTCTAAGCATTAAAGTTGAACAACTAATCAGGATACTGATTACAGTAACTGTAATGAATCTGCCAGGATAGGGTTAAAAAAAAAAAAACAGGTTTGAAAACATTTCAAAAGATTTTTATCATTCCCCTGAATTTTTTTCTGCTCATTGCCCTAAATGTCTCTTTAGTTGCTTTTTTCATTGAATTGCCACTGCATAGTATAATATTACGAAAGGGTTAAGCATTTTGGACTTGAGCAATTAGGTACATTCCTTCAGTAGTAAATTTTATGTCATTCAAAGCTTGTATACTCGATTTTGGTTTGGTCCAGAGCCTGGTAAAGTTACAGAGTGTCTGATTTCCAGTGCTTTTTAGCTATGAACTTCTTCAGAGTGTATTTTATTTCTCAAAGGCAAAGATAGGAAAATTCTTGCAATCCTGGTTCAGTGACGTCCTGTTACATCTTGGAAAAGGTAAAAGAGCAGTAAGAAAAGGTTGAAAAGGAAGTTGTTGCAGTGACCACTGCAGGAGCAGAAAGTAGTAAGCACGTAACAAAAAAGAGTTTAAAAGATCTATCTGTGCCTTTGAATGCAGAATGCGAACTTCATATATAATTGTGTGATGTTATGGGAAGCAGTTGGTCAGGTGATGTCATGGTGTAGGTGAACAGCAAGCCCAAGAACAATGTATTGTTGACTTTCCTGTTTAGTATGTGATAAGACTGAATCTTTCAGTCACTGGCTAATATACTAGACACTTCTGATCCCCTTGTGGTAGTTTCATACTACAGACTTCACTATGCTTATGGAAAACAATGTAAGCTTTTTCTCCAATGTCTTATTTTTGTTTCTTGTGTCTTAAAACAGATTTTGATAAACCTGACTTCAAGAGAAGCATAGTCTGCTTTGAAGACTTAAGTGTTGGTACTGTTCTGACTGGAAAAGTTGAAAATGCAACACCATTTGGAGTTTTTGTTGATATTGGTGTGGGAAAAGCAGGTTTAATTCCAATGCGAAACATAACAGAATCAAAACTTTCTAAAGTGAAGAAGAGAAGAAGCCTGGGTTTAGGTCCTGGGGAAAGAGTGGAAGTTAAAGTGCTTAATGTTGATATTCCTCGATTGAGGATAACGTTGGATCTTATTCGTGTTTTATGAGAGTGTTTTTTATGATTGAGCCTTCATTTTAAAAGTTAAGTAATGTCAGCAAGCTTCTGGAAATTCAGGCATTTAATGAAAGTGTTGAAAACAAGTGGATTTTGAAATATTAAACTTCTTTTTCTTTTTTTTTAATATAAGAGTTTTTCCACATTTCTTGAATATTTTCTGTTAATAATTGTTGTAATAGTTTATTGGATTAGCTCCAAGCAACCTTGTTATTTTGTCTGCAGAGCAAATGAAATTCCAGTGAACTTTCAGACAGATCTCTTGTCTGTTCTGTCTGTGCAAGATTTGCTGTCTCAGTCTTTAGTCAGTAGTGCACGAACAGACACATCTACTGCTCCTCTTCAAAAACAGACATTCAGTTTGCCTGTTTTCCAGATAAGACTTTAAAAGAAGGTACCTAGTTGTAGAAAAATGTGATCTTTTTAAGTTAGTTGGTGATGACATTGCTTCAAAAGTAGACTGAAAAGAGAGCTTTCTGCTAATACTATTGATGGTTCAGAAGTATTCTGCTTTAATTTATTTGAGCAACATTGTTAGGAGGTATGTTTACCTGTCTTCTTATTGCTTGTTCAGTTATCATTGATTAACACACTTGGATGTACCTTGAGGTTTAAGGAACTTTGCTCAAAAGTATCAAAAGACATTTATGTTGTTCTATACTTGTGCAAAATAAAAACATTTCTTGCCATCTTTTCTCAGTGTACTGGTTCTACAAGTAGTTTAAGCGCCATTCTCTTTCTTTCTGACGTGCTCCATCAATAACACTTCAGCCTAATGATGTAGCTCATGAGGATGTTCTCATCTGACCTTCAGAGGGGTTGCACTTTCCTCAGCTTTAATACCGGACTACAGCCCATGGCCTGATGTTGTTCCTGATTTAATAAAATAGTTCTGCTCTGTCTTGGACTCCCTTAACTTGACATTAATTTTTTTTTTTCCTATCTTTGAATGATAAAATTGTCTAGGTTGGAAGGGACCTTAAAGATCATCTATTCAAACCGTCTAACTCTGATAAAAAACCACCACTAAACTATGTCTCTAAGCACTATGTCCACCTCTCTTTTCAATACCTCCAGGGATGGTGCCTCAACGACTTATATCTTTGATATAATGTATTTTTCTGCTTGTTTTGTGTTGAGAACAATTTTTCAACACTTGTCTTCACACACTTGTGAAGGCATGATTCTCCATTAAAAAACTAAGATGTTTAGACATTTGTGGATGCTTGCAAAGCTTTTTTAGACTTCCATTTTAATAAGAATGCTATTTGTGTCCTGATAGCAGTGCTTATCCCCTAAGTTTTTTTCTTCCATATAGATATTTTTTTGTCTTGGTGGTGTTTCAATGGGGTTACCATTTTGGCCAAATTTGCAAAGGACAGGCAATGGTATAATGACAGAAAAGCATCCGGCAACAGCAGATGTATGTAGTGTTTTCAGCAAGTTTTTGGTGTATTGGACATTTATTCCTTTGAAGTCATCAAACTCATCTGTAAGTTGGTAGAAGCAACCTTGATGGCAAGACTTGTAACTATAAGTGTCCAAATAGCTCTTGGCACAGGAACTATATGTTAGTTAGGAAAAGCTTGGTATCATTTAATCTCCCAGCTCTGTGCTTTAATTTTTAAAATTGAGCCAGCTGTAGACAGTGTATTTTGGAGATTATTGAATCATTTAGCAGATGGAAAAGAGCAGACAGATCTTTCTAGCTTCACTGGATTTGTCTACCAAATTAAAAAAAAAAACATTATGTTGAGAAGGTCAGCACAGCTTGGAATCAGGTTTCTCAGGCCTTTTGAAATTTTCATGTAATACTTCTGCAAAGTAGATTTTGTTGGTATGAAATTAGAAACTGTGATACCATGTTACTGCCTTTGAAAACACAGATGCAAAGCAAACAAGCTGATTTTTTTTTCTTCAATTGATATGTTCACTGATAATGCTGCAGTATTTTCTTCTATCTCCATCAGTACAATTATTGAAGTTCTACCGAGCTTTATATCTATCAAGTTTTCTACAATATCTAAGCACTTAGTAAATGAACTGAATGTGGTGGCCTTCTCTAAGGAGATAAACTTGATCTCCTGAAGCTCATTTCAGTTGCTGAGATGAAGAGAATTTTCTCTTTTTTTACTATTTGTTACTGTAATTAATTTTTTAATCTTTAATATTATGACAACTGTAACACATTTTTGTGTATTTCTCTCACATGATCTTAGAATTATCTAAATGAAAGACATCTCCTTGAGACTGTTTTTTTGCACTGTTAATTTACAGGAGCCTTCTTGCTCATTCAGACTACCAACTTACAAATCAGCTTATCTACTCATGAGCTAGTTTGGTTTCTCCTTAGTGGAATTCAGAAGCTTATTCTGTGGCATCACAGGGACTATTGGGAAATGTCATATCTTTCTGGATTTTTTTAATCACAAATGTGAAGTTTATGACTGTAAATGTCTGCAGCTCTGCAGATGTAGTCCCATTATTTGTCAGCTAATTCAGTGCCTTAACTACTTCCCCCAAAAGTATTTTTTCTTTGGAAGTTCTTCTTTTTTCTTATAGCAGCCTAATGAGACTCTAACAAGGATAAATGAGTGTTCATGTGACCTCCTCAGTTTTTGTCAGATCCTTGTCTGGAGATTTTAAAATTATTTCTTCTTCATCAGTCTTCCTATTGAACTTTGAGCTTTTAGGTTTCTGACATCAAAGCATCAAGACTACTTTCTCTAATTCATTTCCCCTTTTTTGTTTCTAAAACAAGAAAACATTACTGGTTGGGTGCTTTTTTCCCATTTGAGATGCTCTTCATGATGCAGTCCAATCTTTGGAACTAATTCTGTAGTGCGTAATGGTGATGACTCCAAGATTTAAAACAAACACACAAAAATGAAAACAACCCTTGCTTCATCCTGATCTTACTAAAATACTTCAGTTTCTCAGAGGAAGAATTAAATCATGAGTCTTTAAGTCTCACTAAAAATTTTACTTTTGCCTTAAGCTGTAGATTCCAAGGCATCTACTCAGCCTTCCACCTCTCCATAAGAGAATCCAGTCCATTGATCTTACATGACAATCTTTTTTTATAGTCCCACCCTCACTCAAATAGTCTGGTATTTTGCAATTGCCTTCCTCCAATACACAGACCCATAAGAAGAGCTTCTAAAGATTTCCTGTGCTTTAGATGTTACACAAAGGAGAAGAATTACTTTACCAAACAAGATGGCACTTGTATGCCTGGCTGTAGTAATGCAAATCAAGAGTTTAAAAGAAGCCATTTGTTTTGGTTTTATTCCTGCCTCAGGCGGTTTTAGACAGCATATATCAATTTTCCAGAAACTTGTCAACTTCAGGAATGATTTAGTATGCTGTTAAACATAATAAAATCAATAGGAAAACAAATAGAATTTCCATGAGGAGCAGACAGTTGGAGATGGTTGTCCATATGGCATAATGACATGTTGGAATTTGGGGCTTTGTGAAGTACTTGTGTTTAAAAAATTGCATACTGAGCAGAGGTAATACATAATTCAGGAGAACAAATAATCTAACAGCTTTGTGTAGTGCGTCTTGAACTTGGTGTCTGTATTTATTTAACAACAAATACACTTAGAAACTCTATGCCTGGAAGCTGCAAGCCAAATATGAATCATATTTGCCTAATTTCAGAGCTTTTTACAAGGAACCTCACCCACTCTGAAGTGAGTGCTGAGTTCTTGGTTTAGCCTGAATAGCATCTTTGGTTTTCTAGCCTTGCTGAGGGTAATTTATACAACTACTTGGCTTTGCTTAAGGACATAAAACTTCAAGACTATTGGTCCTGTAAGAAAGTGGAGGGAACCAGTTGGTTATGCCAGTCCATGTTACTCTGTCACTTACTTTTGTTGAAGGTTTCCTAAAGAGCTGTGGGCGAGTTGGTGTGTCTCTGGGCACGTGAAGAAGCTAGGTAAGTCAGTGATTCTGTTCCTTGCCATTAAATACCTAGATGTTTGAGAGCTCCTCAGTTTACTAGAAGAACAGTCCTAACTGTTCTTTACCCTCCTCACAGGCACATAGAAGCTGTAAGTGTTTAGAAGTGCTTTATCTTGAGATATCCTTGTGAATCCAGACTTTGTAAAGCTTCACAAATAATTGATATGTTTGCATTTCTTACAGCAAAGTTCAGTGACTCATTTTTAGAGAGCTTTTGTTGCCTATTTCCAGTTTAGCCTCTAAATGGTCCCTTTCAGTGGATGTTGTAACTGTGTACTGGCTACAGGAACCTCCTGCCAGGAAGCTGTTGTAGTGCTGCTCATTCAGAGGTGTCTCTAGGAGCTGACCCATTGCTTCCATCTAATATGTGTTGGAACTTTGACTGGCTGGGTAGTTTTCCAGATGGACATAAATGAGTCACTCATGACAGGTCAACCTGTTCTCCCAAAGCTTTTCTGCAACTGGTAGCAATTTCTAAAGAGCTAGAGTTGAACAGCAAATCGTAAGAAGTCTGTGTATTACACTACAGACTTTACTACATCTTCTGTAACTTGGAGATCAACAAAATTCTTCAGTCTGGGAGGGACTGGTGCTGGAGTTTTGCTTCTTTGTGAGCTTGTATAACAGGGCTTCCTGCTGTTAATCACTCTGGTGGTTTTTGTTCTGTCTCTATAGCTGTTGGGTCTCTTCCTGGCATCTAGGTGCCAGGAAGATGCGTTCTAGGTGCATCAAAAATCTTAAGAGACTCTCCACTCTTTGGAAGTGAGAGAGGACTGGTGGCCATGCCCAGAGTGGGATGACCCTCATCGTCTTGAGAATTTTAAATCTAACCAAAAGTTCCAGGTAAAACACTCATCCCACACGCTCTGTCCCCCTGAGTATGAACTAACAAGCCTTTGAATTGGCCTGTTCACTCCTTGTTTCACTGGTTAGAGCTTTTACCTTATTCAGCTTCTTCTGAAACTGAAGAAAATTAAAGCATGCTCTATACAGCAGTCCAATTAATATTATTACAATGTTTATTTTGTCTTAAAGGGACAAAGAACAGAACATTTAGTAAGCTGAGGTACCATGTGGTTTCTTTAGCTTTTTTGAATCTGGTTGAGTTCAGGCATTTACTTGTGGAGAGGTTGTTTGTCCTTAAGTAATCAGGAGACCACCACCTCAGAAAAGTTAACCAATGTGTTATTTTCTCCTTATCTTAGAGATCCATTTATCCTGATACACTTTTATGTTACTAAATGAAAAACGTTCTCAGTATGCAAGCAGCTAAGCTGGAGTCTTGTGTTCTTATATCTCATCATCAGTCGTGTTTCTAGTAAAGACTATGTCTTTATTGGTGGTCAAGCCATGAATTTTTTTGCGTGTGACTCACAATGAGGTATGTGGAAATAATGTCACAAGAAGAACAATTATGCTTGGGGGTCATTTACAAAGATTGAATAGAAGTGAAATCTTAGGAAAGTATTTTCACCTCAGAATTTAATGTGTGGAATAGCTTGGCAGAGAGCAGAAACTGCTGGATACCAGAGGCTGTATATTGGCACCGTGACTGCTTTTTTTGTGATGAGGAGAGGGAGAGGCAGGAAAGGAGAAATGGAAGGAAATGGAGGGATTTGGGGAAGAACATCCTGGAGACATAAATGGTCTTATGGGAATGAAGTTAAGATGATGAAATGCAAATGGTAGTAATGGAGTGGTAATGGAGTCTGAGCCTGATTACCTCCCTGTACCTCCTATGAAGCTAAAAAGAGTATGTATAAGTATTTATCAGAGCTAAAGGAAATTGCATATCATGTATCAGTGTGTGTTGCTACTAAGGAGTAGTACCATTTGCCTTCAAATGCCTTGCCAATGAAGGAACCATTTGCCTTCAAATGGGAGAAACACAAAGTGTGTGCTGTTAATTGATTTGCTTCTCATTTCCCAGTATTACTGCTTCTAACTAGTTTATTACGAATGCATCAATCCTTGCTCATCAGCACTTCTGGCTGAGAGAGTGCAGCTGTCACTTGTGGCCTGTGTCGTCCATCGACACAGCGGGTAGGACTGCTCTGGTGCCACAGGCAGCTGCAGCCACCAGTATTTTTACTTGTTTATACCTAGTGGGAAGAGTCTTTGAAAGACTTGAGTTTGTCATAGCTTTCTTTGGTCCCTTGAAATTAGTGTGCTGCTGTCTTTAGGGTACAGAGGGGTAGATGCAGAGCCAATCAGAAGCTGAATATCACAGAAAATCCAACTATTTGCATTTGGTAGATAATTTATTTTTTTTCCTAACAGCATACAGCATCAGTGATTTAAGATCTGTACTGGTGATTAACATTTTTATGTAATGTATGCTTGTTAGTCTCTAAACAAACTAAATCTTTTCTTACCTGAAAGACCATTTCTCCTGGTGTGCTCCATGACTGAGATAGTTATTCAGTTTTAAGCATGTTCTCAGAGTATTGTCTCTTATGGACTGTCTAGTTTAGAACTGGTCCAAAGTAGTCCAGGTATTTTAATCTTCAATGTGTTTTATGAGGCCTCGTGTTTTCTGGGATGCTCAATGGGTGATAGTCTGAGAGCTGAAGGAAACATCTTCTGATGTTGCTGTTTATGGATTATTAGTTCATTTTGTGTGATGATACGTCTGCACTATCCATGGGAGGAAAGGGCAGGTGGTAAAGCTTATAAAATTAAAAAAAAACATTAAATATTATATAAAAGGAAAATGTCTGCCTGGCAGTAGGAAATCCTTGAGAGTCTGTTTCCCACGTTTCAGAGAATTAAGCTTCTCACTTGGATCAAGTTGTAATTGTGTGTTTCTTGGGGCACCAATGTCACTTTGTGTGCTTTCCATTGCTTGCAGACTGTGCTGGACCAGTGACAGTCTGGCCCTTTTTAGAGACCAGCAAAACAACAATGAAAAAATCCCTCCTATGGAAGTGAAGCTTCAGGTTTTTTCCAAAACCAAGATTGCCTACAGTCAAAATGCTCTGAAGCAGTTCTACTCCTTTTTCCAGTTGTGAGAGGAGTGCCTTCCTCAAGTCTTCTCTTGTCTTTGAATAAAACATCACTGGTTTATCATTATTTCTCTATGGCAGTCTTTTTATTCCTGTTCTTTTTATTTCTTCCTAATGCTCTTCAGTGAACTATTTACTCCTAGGTAAACCAGAGCACTGCAGAGCTTTATTTTCAAATGTAAAGACAATTTACACTTTTGTTATTTCAGCATGTGTTCTATGTCCTTGAAATGTAACTTGTATCTGGATGTGCTGTGAGAAATACTAGAACACTTTCCTTATAATCAGGGTGACAGTTACGGTATAAACTGATTTGGTGGTTATCAGATCGCAACCACGTGGGAAGGCATAACTCTCTACAGACTTTGCAGCCTAAACAAAGGTCCTTTCCAGAGATGCTACAATGTCCTTTCCTGGCTTGTTCTCTAAACAACAGACTAAAAACTGGTAGGAGCAGACAGAAGGTAGGACGTCAGTTCTGAGTCCAGTTTCCACTGGGTTCAGTCTTGATCCATCACAAACGCAGGACCCCTTTAATAATCGTCCTTTCTAAAAACCTCTTTAGCAATGTTACCCAGCAGAAACTAATAATTGTATTCTTTGTATAAAAAAGAAATAAAAGTGGGAGATCCCAACAACACTTAGACCCACTGCCAGTGAACTGGAATCTCGGTTGTATTCAAATGGGAATGGGCCTGTTCAGATGGGATTTACATGAAGGTGAGGTGTTTTGGCACAGGCAAAGCTGAGTTTTGGTAGTATCAGCTTCCTTGTCAAATCCACAGAAGCTGACAATGTGGGCTGTAAAAGTAATGTTAATTACAACGTTAATGTTTTTAGCATTTGAAACTGAAGCTTTGCTGGTCGTAATAAAATGAGGGAACCTGGTCCTAGAGGCAGACTTTGTTAACTTTGTGTTGTATGTAAGTGATTACAGCATTCCAGGAGCTTCTCTGTATCTTGATGATTATTTAAAAAGTACAATTGTAGCTGAAAAATGAATGTCCAATATACTCATTGCAGAACAAAAATACAAATATATGTGTCCATTATTTAATTTGTTTGTAAACTATGTTCATAGGCAAATCTATTTTGTATAATTGCTGGCAAGATAGACATGAATATGTCTAGGAATGGAAATGCAATACACAAACTATCCAGAGTTTTTAAAAAATGTATTTTGGTGTTTTTAAAACTAGGATGTTTTTGTTCAGCAGATCTTCACTGCACAAACCAGCAGATCAACGTGCCAAGCAGTGCTTTTCCACATTTCGTTTGGTGCAGGGTATAAGTTCATAGTTCTCTACTGGTGCAGAAAACAGAGACAAGGTTTGGGGGTTTATTTTCCTAGAACTATTTATGTAAAGAGTGAATTAAATGAAGATATACCTTAGCAAGATTTACTCCAGATTCTGTTCTGATGTTGCATACTCCTCTTGATAGCATCCTAAGGGAGAAAAGCTTATCTCACCAGGAAAAATATAAAACAGGGCAAGGGTTAAGGCAAGAGGCACAAGTGCACTGTGTTGTGTAGGTTTGTGCAAAGTTCCTACTGTATCCTGCAGAAGCACCTTTTTTTTATTTTTGCATTCAAATTCAGCTAAACAGTACAACGCAAAAATTAATCCCTGAAGGAGCTTATACCAAATGGAATAGGAAAATTTTACTAAGTAAAATGTTATCAATGGAACAGAGATTGACTGTTCCTCATGCCGGTATATATTGCTTTGTCTAACAACTCTCCCCAGCAGGCTTACAATTGTGCTCTCTCTGAAGACCCTCCCAGCTGCAAGACCTGATTGACGGAATCCGTGGGCAGATGCACTTGCCAGATTCCAATAAAGACGGGGCCTTGGGAAAATCTAAGGCAATTATTGACGGGCAGCAATCCACTAATCAGACAATTTCAAAATTAATCCCACAGTCCCTTACTGTATTAGCTTTCCTCCTTGTTTGTATTTATACAGCAAATTCATGACTTCAGTGAATACTCTCCCTTCCAGACAATTATGTCTCTCTGAGGGTATTAAATTAAAAACAGAAGAAATATTGAAAGTGGCTTGCAATTAGTTTCTTTAAAAGGTGGTATGGCACTTTCAGACTGAGGTTCTTAATATGATGCCTGATAATAAAAGTAAACGTGATTTTTTTCATCATGGTAGCAAGGCAAGTATTTCTAATGTGCCTTGTTAGAGAGAGGCCTATATATAATGAGAGAAAAATGTGATTTGATTTTGGAGTTTAATTATATTTTCATAAAATTCTTCTAGAGTAACTGACAAGTCCACAGTGTCTCCAAATAATATAAATAGATTTTGGGTTGTGCATTTTGATTTATCTTTCCCTTGTTTTATTTTGATCACTTTATAAAACAAAATTGCATTGCATCTGATTGTAACCTGCTTTGTAAATGAAGACTGATCCAAATAGAACATTTCTTTCACATAAAAATGAAATCTAGAACCAACTTCATGGGGTAATTGTTTAATATGAGTCACTGCCTATGGTCCTTGGTCATGTGCATTGTCTTTCATTCTTTTAAAATTTGGAATTCTGGATTAAGTTCTTTCTGCAGCTGAAGAGTTGTTTCTGCAGATCTGAACCTGAATGTAGATTTTTCCTTTTTTGTTATAAAAATGCACAACCAGAGAGAGATATCCCTTTAAAGGTGTTATTTTGCATCTTTGCACTGGAGATGGCTATTGGCTTGGGTAGTAAGAGCACTGTGCATTTGTACTGTTTCCCACATGCAGTAGGAAGCATACCATATTATTTTTTATTTACTACAGATCAGTTTCCTTTCAATTACAGAGAAATGAAAAAAAAAAAATGAGCCAACCCATTTAGAAGTCAATAAGTGAAATTAACGTACACATGGATTGGAGAGTAGATGGTACAGTGCTAACTGTAAAAGGTTAAGAAAGTGTTTACAAGTTGAGAAATATGTGGGGCACAGATTTGACTGGAGAGGCTTAGGCTCAAAGCTCTCCTGGGTAACTTTGGTTGCTTCCACCAATTTCTCCATATCTCAGATTTCCATCTATATACCACCTTGAACAGATGCTGTGAGGGAAATAAAAAAAGTGATGTGGTTTTTATTAAAGTATAGAATTGGTATAATTTTCGAGTAAAAAGGATAAATAATTCTGTAAGTGACAGCAGAGCTGGTTAACTCTTATCTTTTTAGCAACTATATGTGGAGCTGATGAGCATATGGTTACAAACACACAAACTCATCCTCTACTTAGAACAAAAAGATTGAATGGGCGATGTCCATTTTGGGCTTTTGTAATCAGTCACAAGTTGGAATTGATTCATAGATGTTAAGGATGTATGAGATGAGTTATACCCTAAATGATCCATTTTCTGATTACTCAAATGGTTTCTCTAACTCTCTTTTAAGAGCTATCCAGTTGCTTATCATGGAAAAGAGCTAAGGTAACATCCTTGTGTGGTTTGGTATGTTTACACAAGAAGACAAGGCTCAGGAAATACAAAGGTAAAAGTTCCTGTGCTTCCTTTATACTAAATGTCTAACGACATGCCCGCAACAATGCCAGGCTGCCTTTCCTTGTGCAAGCAAAACCCAGGCTGGAGCTTCTGGTAGGCCGTTTTTTATATTAGTTTTATTTGATTTATTGCAGAAGTTGTTAACACCCCGTAGTTCTTTGACTAAAATAAAACAAGTAAACCTATAAGAATCAATAACAACATAAGCCAGGGAGACTTTCATCTTTCTAATGAACTAATTAAGCTATTGATTACCTAGGGATTAGCACCTCCATATATAACAAAAGGTGCATTCTATGAGGAGGAAGCTCCGTAAGGTAATAGCTCGTGCAATTTGGAATGTTTCAATCTATCTCAGGAGGACAGAGCATGAAAAGTGTGAGACTAGCAAACAAAAAAGCTTATCCAGATTTCTGCCCGTCCTTCTGAAAATATCTTTTAAAATCTATGAATTCATCGAATAATTTTCACATGAAATTATTTAAAAGTGCTTTAAAAAAATCACAGTGCTTGTTAAGAAAGCAGTACTTGATGAATTAAGGTTGCAGTTTAGCGATGGTGGAGCTTTGCCCTTTAGTAAGGGGCTGAGCTTGCAGGTTTCAGAACCTGAAATCCTTTCCTATAACTAAATAATATTTTAGTAAATGAGGGCAGCACTTCAATCCACATCTGCCTAGAGGAATCCTCCTTAGACGTGGGTACAGTTCAGTTCCCTTGCTCCCACTGCAGTTCAGCCAACTGATCATGGGCATTCCTTTGTCTTCCTTTTATATGTGCAGGTGGATTCAGACCACTGGCTTTACAAATGCCACCAGCTGGTGACAACTTTCAGCTACAGTTGACCTGGGTTAAGTTAGATCTGGTGACCAAAAAGTAAGAGTTGGTGTTACCAAAGCCTGAAGTTATTTGTTGCCCTTTAGTGGTTGCTGGTTCTAAAGCAACAGCAATTAGGTTTGTGTGGCACAATAAACAAAAATAGAAAGTGCATTCATATGGATAATGTAAAGATTAAAGCTGTTGCACTCTCAGCTGCACACTGAATGGCTCCCCTTTTTATATGCTTTTAAATAGGAGAGCTGCGTAACATGACCCTCTAGTTGAAAGGAGGCAGAATCGCTATACTCCCATCTGGATTATTACATTCAATTTAGGCCACATGAACTCCTGTGCTGAAGGTGTACATCTAAGAAAATGGCTGTGAATTGAGCGTGACTTGCATAAAAGAGCAAGTTGCACCTATTCTCTCTTGAAAAGCATCTGCTTTTAGTTAAAATCACAGTTGGCTTGGCCAGCCAGCAATGGGGCCCCCATCTTCTCTTCTGTATCACCCCACATTCACATGCTTAATATACTAGTAATTTTATTATGGAGCTATGGTCAAGACTCTGTGGCTAAGGTTGCAACCAGGTTCTTTTATAAGCTCTGCTTTTTGTCTGCCCCACTAGAGCTTTCACTAGGAAAATTGACTTGAAAATTGGCAACATTCACTCTGCACTTCATATCCATACATTTACATTCTCAGGCATGTTTAATTGTCGTGCTCCCTGCTTTACTACTCTTTCAACTTTAATGTTAGTTATTGGGCTCCACTTAAAGTTAAGCCTTTTTTGGTGTCTTTTAATTATAATAAAGCCCTAGGCAGTTGAGTTACTGTGACCACTGCATATTGCACAGTTCTTGGTGGTGTCCCTCAGTTGCCTTGGTATGGCTTATTCATGGACTGGAAGCTCTTTGACTTCTTGTTGAATTTGTTTGAGCACGTTGAGGGTTCAAGTCTGCAACTCAAACTTCTTTCTATTACTGCAGTAGAAATAAGTAATAAGGTAATAAGTATTCAAAAAATTCATAGGCACAACCTGGCTGCAGTTGAAGCTGATGGCAGAATTTCTGCCAACATCAACAGCAGTGGGGTGCAGCTGTGGCTCTCGTTTTGTAAATAACTGTGCATGCTAACTCATCCTACCATCTAAGCTAAACCAGTGATGTTTTCCAAGCACTGCTTCCTTACCATTGTAAAAATTGAAATCACCGTTTTTCGCAAGATACTGAAAGTCTGCACGCTTGAGTGTAGGTAGTATGTGTGTAGAAGAGTTGATCACTCAAAACTGGCAAAGTTTCTTTTGAAAATGATGCTGAATTTGAAGAAGTGTAATTCAAATAGTTCTTTGTTTTCTTTTTTGAGTGACTTTTCTCTGCACTTTTTAAATGCAAAATCCAATCTTGTTCACAGAAGCTAAGCAGTGGTAGAAGGTTTGCAAGCAGTCAGTTGACTTTGACACCTTAGTCTGTGTTCCAATGTGAATTCAGATTAAAACAAGGTGGCAAAGTCTGAACTTGAAATGCAGTAGCTGTTGTTAGTCTATAGGAAGAGGACATTTTCCCTATTCAATCTGGTCTAGTTTCATGCAATTTCTGAATAGCTATTCCTGACTAGATGTACGAAAGCTGTCAAGAATCCTACATCCAAAAGTGACTTAACAGTATCAAGATCTCTAAATAACTGACGTTTCCACACTCGGCATCTTCAGTGCACGATTCATTTTTTTAAAACAAACCAGGATCTTGTAAATCCTCTACTGCTTTCTTTTTTGTGTTTTTTTTTTTTTTTTTTCCAAAGTTTTACCTAGGTTCTTTAAATACATATTCTCTGCAGTCAGAGAAGTTTGAAATTGGTGAAAGACACAAAATTATCTGCAAGAAACAACAAGTCCTATGATATTTTCAAAAGTCAAAAATTTAAAAGCAAGGGGAAACAGAAGAAAGTGCTGCTAGAAGAGAGAGAACCTATTAAAATAAGGTTAAGAGGATGATGGTAAGAGAAGGCAAGTCTAAAAGGAAGCATAGGGGTAGAATGGGAGGCATTTTCAGGCAAAGGCAGAATAGATAGATATGAATGTTAGTTGCTCTGTAATCCCTTATTTTGAAAATAGTAATCTTTTTTAAAAGTATGTTGATTTTTCTCCTCTTCCACCAAAATGTTTGATGTTTTGTTATCCCAATTTGAAATGTGCAAATTTCTCAGGCTTGCAATGTGTTAATTATTCTTAATGTAAACGCAGCATCCTTGCCTCTAAAGTATAAATTCACATCCACTTGGGGAAAACCTTGTCCATTCTTCTAACATAAAGCATACAGTACTACCATAGGATAGAGAAGTTGCCTGAGAAGTCAGTGCAAAGTTGATCATCTCAAAAGTGTAGTGCTGTTATCTGCCAATAGTAGCAGTCCAGAGGGGCCTATCTCGGCACTATACATGTTCAGAGGAACCTACTGCAGACCTAACTGTAGCCTCTACCTTTAAACATGTCATGGTTTTACTAACGATGAAGCCATGAACTATACACTTGCCAGAGAAACTTACGAAGTGATTGGGCTGTAGTTGTAACTGGATGACTCCAGGAATCTTTCTTGTCCAAGAAGAACTTGGAGGAGTACTTAGAAATTGACCATTATTACTTAAAATAATATAGTTAAATATTGAAACTCCCTGGAAATTTCTTTTTCAGGCTTGGGATAGTTCACTCCTCTGATGTGAGAGGTAATATGAAGAAATACTGTGTTACTACTAGCTTATTTATTGAACTGGTACATTCCCTGTCAAATTGTGCTTTGTTTTATTAAATGTAGGAAGCCTTAACATGTTCTTTGACTGCAAAACCCTCTGCAAACCAAGAATCTGTGATATCTTTATTGTATACTTACCACGGAGAGCTATTGCTAGTCTGTGCTCTACAGAGAGGGTTCAAGATAGAAAAAACTCTTTAAAGATCATGCTTTTTAGGAGGCTTCACAGTGAAATCTGCCTTGTTGATTATTTGTGCATATTGCAGTTGTAAACTTAGTGATGCATGTATTAAAATTCATGTAACTTAGTATGATGCTGTTTACTAACTTCATGCAATGTATATCAGTTTTAAAAAATCACTCACATGCATAAATGATAATAAAATTAAATCCCTTAGCAGTCAAAGGAATTAGCCCATATATGAGTGAAATACCAAAGCAGGTCTTGTTACTTTTATGAAACTGTGAATAATATAAGTATCCAATTGATAAAATTTTATTAAAGCTGACAGCCCTTAAGTGATCTAAGTGGTAAATATTGAAATGAAGTTTCAACAACACTGTGGTACCAAGGGAGGCCTAAGGCAGTAATAAGGATTAAACAATGATTTAATGTTGTTCCTTGGGGGTAGGGATTGTTGTTTTAATGGAGAGCAAAAGCTCACTTCCTTCTAAATAATTAAACTGTGATTTGAGAAATTGATCTAAGGTAGTTGTAGTGGTTTGTTAAGTCCGAAAGAGATAAATGAAGGCAAAGTGTCCTGGGGCAAGGGGAAGTCAGGGGAGAGTAGTGAAGAGATAGTTTCGCAGGATAGATTCATGACAAGTGTCCCTTGGGAAGGGGGAAGCTGGCAATGAGCATATTTTATCTCTTATTTGTAATGTAAACAGACTTGTGCTGCCTGAGGCTGGGTAATAGCTAATGAGCAGGGGGTTTCCGTGGGGCGCAGATTTTATTAGCACAACTTATAAAAAACAGAGCTAAATTAAAAATGTGGTGTCTTCTAGATAATCTGATAATCAGTGATGCTACAGGGAGCACCTCCACCTAAGCAGAACGAGCATATTAGCATATGCATGTAAGATTTCCAAACAATTTGTTCAGCAGTTTTTGTGAGCTTAATGTCTTTCCCGTCTTTGGAGCAGAAGGAAGATTTCACATAACTGGGCTGAGTATTTTGGGCTGTCTTAGGAATGCAGGAATGAAGGAATTTTGTAATGTGTTTCAAATCTGTCATTTGTGCATAAGCAGTGGGAGACTTGGCCAGAGAACTTCTCATCATATATGTCTCTTGGGTGTTTGTTACAAATGAGATGGCAGCTAGGTTGGTGGTAGAGATGGGATATAAATGGAAAAAGAGAGAGAGAGAGGGGAAAGCGCTGCCTAATTAGATAATCGCTGAAGGTAATTTCCTTGCGGTTAATGTGCTACACAATCCTGAATAGTTCTAGACTACCAATGTAGAGCTTCCAAAATTGTGGTGGATGGTTTCCAGTTAACCACTCCTCAACACATAACACAGTATAGAAACACAATTAAATTGAGCAAACATCTGAGAAAACATTGAAATTCCCTCTACTTAGTGGAAAACAGAATCTATTCCTTCAGGTGTAGATACAAATGGGCAGGGTACATGTTGTTTGTTCAGAGTAATGTTGTATTTCGGCTATAGTGCATCAAAGGAGGAATGAGCTGAAATATCAAGAGCCCCTGAGGACACACACCACTGTCCAACAAACTGCCAATGCCTCTATTTTTCTCCGCACCCAAGGTAAAGCTCGGAAGGTAAATTTAGTGCAGAGCATGAATGGTGCAAGTCTTCTAGAACTTCAGCTTTATGATATCCATAGTTTCCATCAGTATGAGAAAAGGATATTCCAACGTGGTTATTGAGAGCTTTAGGACTTAATGAAGAGGAACAGGAACAATATTGTCTCTGCATATCTTAATCCAGGCTGTAGGACCTGGGGCTAGTAGTGTTAAAGCTAAGAAGTCAGAAAGATGTCTTTGACAAACCTGTTCCTCTCCATGCAATAAAATGAAAAAATGGAATCAAAGCCATGCAAGCAGATATGTATAAAATGATTTGCTGGTTTGATTTTTCCAAGCAAACTGGTTTATGTTGTTCCATTTTGGATACGTAATTAAAGGAAAACCTCAGGACTACCCAGTGTGCAATCAACCTTATTCTTCCCTACTTCTCAAGCTAGCAGAGACATGGACAACATGGTACAATGACCAAACAGTTGTTGTTTACTGATGGTTTTCCTTACGTGTTAAGCAGATTGCAAGTTCTAGTCTACATATTTTCTTAGAATGTACCCCTTGATGCACTGCAGGGTGCACTCCAGCTGTTCAGTGTTCTCCAACTGTTCAGTGTGATGACTGAAATCCATCATGTGTCTGCACTCATCAGAAGGAAGAAAAACAGTATAGGATGTTATGTTTTGGTACATTTATTTGTCAGCTTGAATTTGGTTTTACATGTGTATATCTTGCTTTTTATTTCTATTGAAGTAAACTAGGCAAAAGAAATGTCTTGCACTTGAAGCCAGAAGTTATTAGAACTAGGTTTCAGGAAATAAGTTTATTCTTTCCATGGGAATTCATTCCATGGGCTTAATCTGTCTGTAAGAAGACTTTTGTCTCCTGAAGAGGCCAACTCTGTTATGGAGAGCTCCATTGAATGAGAGAAGTGATACACACCTGAGGTTTTTAGGAAACACTTTGAGGAGGTGAAATGGGAATTCTGAACGTGATTTAGGATGTATGGAAAGCCAGGATAGGGAGCTGGGGCAGGGCTGACGTGCTTATGGGAACTCATGTTCATGAGGAGTTGTTATCACAGCATCATTGAGGTTGGAAGGCACCACTGGAAATTGTCTAGTCCAATCTCCATGCCCAGAGAAGCAACGTGTTCAGGGCCACATATTTTTGTACTCAACATCAGCTGGAGTTTCCAAAGGTCTGAGTACTTCCGGTGTAGGTATGTCACATGGCTCTAGTCCATACTTGAGGAAAGGATGGTGTAGATAAATGAAGGCTATCACCTGCCAGGATAGAGTAACAGTGTAATGATAGAAGCATTACTTGTTTGTTGTTACATTCAGCTTAATATCCATGTGAAACACCAGAGCATTTCTAAGACATGGAACTAACCAAAATGAAATACTTAAAAATAATTTTCTTTGCCCTCAAGATGTGCTTCTAATTCACCCATGAGCTTATCCTAGGTACTGTCACTTGTCAATAGTAATGAATGCTAATCCTGGTTGAAAAATAACTACAACACTGTAGGTAATCTTGACCTTGCTGGCATGTGAGTTTGTGTTGTCAGTTCAGCTCTTTGGGAACAGGAAGAATTGGTCAAAATGAGTAAGTGAAGCATTTTACAATTAAAAAATTATACTCTGATCCTCTAGAGAGCAAAGACGTCCATCTATTTCAGTAGACCAGTACTATGCTGTGGATAGATTTGGAAGTGTGCCCAAGATGAGACCAAGAATACCTCTGTAGGGAGACCAATATTTTACCTTTGATCTTCTATAAGGATACAATCCAAATTCTTGGATATCATAACATGGCATTTCACAATGTTTATTCAGGGAGAATAGCGCCCTGTTTTAGATGGTCAGGTGGTACATATCACTTCACTAATAGGAAGATCAATAATGGCAGATTATTTGCTTACTAGGATGTCAGTAAGCAATTCCACTCCTGCCTTTGCCCTGTGCTTCCTGAAGTGCTATCAAGGAAGTCAGCTGTATTTCTGGGCTTCCATTTGCCTTATCTACAACAGTAGTAAGAGCAAGTATTTGCTTACTACTTTTCTAGTCTGACTACTTTGTTTAGATGATAACCTCTTCAGTGCAGCAAGTGCCCTACTCTCTGCATCTGAAATGGAGCTGAAATAAGAGCTTGAAAATGAACGTGAAGAGCTTTGTCACTGTTGGCTTAAAACACATTTTTGCCATGGTCAGCTTTCTAACAACAGCTTTTTTGTGGCAAACACTGTTATGTTTTGACTTAAGTAGAGCAAAATTTTCAACATGATGAAATGGCAAAAAATGTCACAGTTCATCATGCTACAAAGTATAAACAATCATCAAACAGGTGAAAAATACATTAAAGAAGAATAAAACTTCAAACAGGTTTTAAGTAGTTCACTTTTATGTTTTAATAGCTCTTTAGGAGCCTGTAAATAGAAAGTCAATTGGATTTCAGACTTGTTTCCATAGTTATATTACACACAGGGAGTATTCAATAAAACAAATCTTTTATTTAGTTCCTGACAGGTGATTAAAATGTGCCTCTGCATTTTCTTGTCTGTTACAGTAGGAACTAATATCAAAGACTTCTGGAGTTTACAAGTATTCACAAATATATTGCGACTTAATTTTATCTTTTGGGCTGCAAACCTAGCGCTAACTGGAAATTACTGGAAAGTCTGAATCCTGTTTGGCATTCTAAACCTAACATTTCTTTTTCCTATAAAGATTTGCTCTCAGCTTCAAAGATCTCAAGTCCTATTTACACATTTTTCAAAGTAATAAACTTTGGGGAAAGGCAAATACGTAGAAAAACAGCAACTAGAAACATTACATTGTGGGGGGAGAGAAGTGAAAGAAGATCCTGTGTCAACATTCATGAAAATATGGGGGGGGGGGGGGGGGGGGGGGGGGCGGTGAGATAATGTTCTTGAGGGTTAAGAAGTATGAAATTATTTTAATTTCTTGGTAGTCAATGAAATTGTTTCTATTTCAAGCATCTTCTATTTTGCTAAGAGCCATTCCACAAAGGACCATTCAGTGCTGTGGTTTCAGTACTATATATATTTTTAGCAGTTGGAGAAGACAGCACCTGTGAATGTCAAAGAAATGCTAGAGAGACATTTCTCTTTATTGCTGACATGCTACCTGGATCAGGCTGGCTAAATCAGAAACTTTCAGGCTTTGTGTTTTTATAAGACTGTATGTGATGGCACCATGGGGTAGGATTTCACAGCTGGGGATCATATAAAGATTAAGTTGCTTTTTACCAGCCTTACTTTTTTTTTTTTTCCTGGTATATTGCTGTAGTCTCTTGCACTTAAAATGGTTTAGTACCCACTATAGGGCACAGTGACCAGTACACCTACCAGGATTAGAAATAATTGTATCAAAATGTCTAAACTAAAGAATAGCTCACTTTTACAGGAAACTGCCTCTGTGCAATTCAATTTCACTGATTAAGACCAAGTTTATGATAGTTAAGATTGGCCACGGTTTTGCATTTGGTAATTTTCCTCTCTGATGAATTTCTGACACCTGTCTTGTCATTTTGGCTACAGTTTGCCCAACTGGATCGATAACCACCTGCCTTGTTCTTTATGCAATGCTAAGCATTAGTTGTTCTCCCATGTTTACCTAATACTGTTGCAATTTTTCTTTGACTGAGCATGCCGAAGGCAATACATCATTTTTCAGGTGTGTTAGGTGGATCTTCCTGTTAACACTGTCTGCATAAGACATGTATTCCATGGTTCTGGACCACCTCTGTACTATTGGGGAATGGTTGATGGGCACAAAGAGGAAAGGTTGAGGGTACCGGGGTGAAAAGAGGTGCTCCAGGAGAATCAGAGCAATGGGACTTCCCAACCCAAAAAGGGAAGACTATATGGAAAGACTATTGCCTTCCAGGTGGCCATGTCAAAACAGAGGCAGCAGTGTCCAAAGAGAAGGATATCAGCTTCTCAAGGATTGCCAGCTTGGGCTGTTGACTATCGCAGGTCTGTTGAGTAACATGGCTTTTGTTATGGCTATTGCTTTACACACAAATGCGCCTCTGCCCCTTGCTGAGGCTTGACATTAGGCAATAAGCTTATGTTTTATGAGTATTAAAATATCATGGCTGTAGTACTAACTTGTACAATTTCTAGTGTAACTCCCCCACACTCGCCACTTCTTTTATGTTGGAGTTAGAAGAACGGTTACAATCTTTATTGTCCTTTAAAAACAAGCTTGGAGAAATTATTATAGAAGTGGTGTAATCTCAACAGAATGATAAGATTTGCAGTATTGCTGATGGGCTCAGTTAGGACAATAAAATTTGAGAAAAAAAGCCTAAGCTGCAGGAATTTACAGGGATTTATGAGTTCTTGGCACAATGGGGAGTAACTGTTTCCATGAATCGCCATTTTATCAACAAGAAAAATTAGAGTTGTGTAGCACAAGATGTTTGCTACAGTGAAAAAAGTCCTTGTTTCTGGGTTACTCTTGGCTCAATCTATTGTCAAAGCTAATCACACTGAGCAGTTCATCTGCTCATTACCATAATATTGTATTTAAAGAGGCATAAATACTACTCTTTTCATATTAAGCCTGATAGCTGCTTTAAATCTGTTTTATCTATTGCTCTTACGTTTCTAAGCCATTTATTGCATTTGCAGATACTGCAACACATGTATGTGTTTTATAAACCTAACAGAATGCCTTGTGTACTGATTGATGGAAAATCAGTTGTTCAGTTGCCAGGCAATGATTGATTTTCCAACACAGCTGCTCCAGCTGTGCTACAGATGCTATTTTTTCTCGGATATCATAGATGGTGTTGTAAGCTATTGAATATGATCCTTAATTGTAAAGATCTCTGAGAAATCAGTCATTCCAGCAGTTAATGACCATTTGGTCACCATCTTCAGCTACACTTTGTGTTTTTACCTAGTAAGCTTGCAATTAGCAGTGCCACTTGGAGGTTACTTTGGAGTATTTTGCCAGAAGCTGGTTTGAAATCTGTGACATAAGTAAATGCTTGTCACAGAAAATTACAGTTCATTACAAAATGCTGTAGCCAATAGCATGTGCTGATGACAGCAAGCCTTTTTCCTGGAATGCATTTCAGATTCCGGTATTTTATTTCAAACCTTGCTCAGCTGTGTATGACTAATAAATAATAGAGGAAAGTATAACTCAACAGAAAATTTGCAGACCTTCTTTTGATCTGGGGAAGCAGACTTTGGTTGCTTGGCATTCTTTTAGGTGACCTTCATAATTTAGTTGTGGGCTGTGATTTGGCTCTGCTATCCATTTTCACAGCAGCATAAAATATTAAAGTCAAGCAATATCAATAATTCATACTCTTATAGTACTGGGGATATCAATGAGAGGATCATTTGGATCCGCTAAAATTAAAAGTGCAACTCTGCTTAAGGTACAAATGCAAGTTTAAGGCTTTTAATGCTCATTATGAGAGAGGAAATTAAATGAAGTCTCATGTTTCATAGAAAGAGGAGCTGCAGTTGGTAGGTGTTCTGTCATTTGTACATTAGCTTCCTATTCACAGCAGGGTAATGTGTCCACTTGCTAAAATAGACAGACTTGTTGGCAGAGTGCACCCATCTTCCCTCCCTTATTTCTCACAGCTTTCTCCCTGGTATGAGCTCTGGTTGTTTTTAAAGAGCCAGCGACTGCTGGCATTGGCAGCATGTCTGGTTACAGAGAACTGAAAACAGGACATGGACTGGCTTCTAAACCTGGTTTTGCCACTGTCCTATGGGCAAATCACTTGGGTGTCCTGACATCTCCTGCATTTAATTAGAAGTTCCTCAGGAAGGAGAAGTGTTTTTCAGTGTCGAGTCCCATAAGCCTCTGATTTCAGTGAGCTGAAGCGCTGAAGTAATATGAGTAGGAAATTAAAATGCAATTCATTCCCACTCCAACTTCTAGAATATGACATTTGTCTCGATGTTTTATCTTTTAAAATTAACTTGATGACTCCTATGTCTAATCTTGTCTTTCATTAAATACATCTCTAGTTGGTATAAAATGTTAGGTGATTTAATAGTCCAGAATTCCATGCAATAGTTTTTGGAATAGTCATTTAAACTTGTCTTGTGTGTTAAGGCACTATCTTCACGTACTTCCATTTCTTCAGAATTTATATTCTTGCAAATTATAAAAAAATCCCCTCCCCTTTTCAGTTGTAATCGATGCCTTTCAAAGCCAGTCTACTAGTGTCATTCTGTGATAAATTCACGCTTCTTTTTTTTTTTTCTCGTACATTCTCCTTCAAGAGAAAAGGAGACACAAGGGTTGCCTCTACTTCTTTTTCTTTGGTAAATCACTCAGCTTTTCAACAAAGATCTATTCAGCAAACGTAGGATGCAATTATGGGAGGAGGAGTCCCAAAAGAAATTCCCATTGGGGTTACTAGTTTTTACTTAAGCAAGAATGAATTTACTTCTAAATTAAATACCTCCCTTTCTCTGTGTAGCTGGTATGGAGTGTTTCTGTCATTTTAGCATTTTGTTACAGTCAAGTAGGCTGTGAGCTTTATTCCCTGCACAAGAAACTAGGATAGACATGATTTCTAGTTGTGGTTGTGTGATGATATCTGGATAAATACTGAAAAAAAAAGACAAACTGAGGCCTGGGTTGTCCTCACATAAGTCTGTGCATGCTCATGTCAGGCATATGACAGGAGGATTCACAATTTAAATTTTGGTTTATGTCAGAAATGTGGGTGAACTGTCACAGCTGTCAGGCTGTCAGAAGGCAGCTTCGGTTCTTATGGAGCAAGCAGAACAACCCAGTTCTTCTGACCTACAGGAGAACCTGAGGGGAAATGAGCACTTCTATGCAGTATTGGTGTTGCAAGGATACATGATAAAATGAGACCCTTTTCATTGCTACATGTCCTGTGGGTACATGAAGGGGTTAACAAAGATGGAGATACCTTGAAATCTTCAGCTAAACCTGTGAATTAGCTGGTTACTTAAGGAAAAGGAGGTTGTTGCAAGAGAACAACTTTATCTTCCTGAGGCCTTGACTCAATTTTGCCCCTGGTATAACTCTTCCCTGGACGTCTCTGCCATTTTGCTGTGAGGACTTTCGGAATGATCCTTATGTCATATTTTCTTCCTGGTAGAAGTGCAGTTCTTTCTTTTTGTGGGGAGGTTGCCAAAGGCTATTTTCTGGCAATAGAAGAGGCAGTCACTGTGATCACCTGATCTGCAGGCAAGACAGGTCTTTGTACAACTTCTCTTAAACTCCTATATCAAGTCTGAAATCTTATTATCCCTATGTCTGATGATTAAAAAAGTCCTCTACTTTCATGGATCTACTGCCCCTACGATTAATTATAGACTCTGACTGACTTCTCTTGTCCTCTGTGCATAGTCTAGCTCAACAGAGCTCCATCAGGCTTTGATTCTGGGGTCCACATGGCATTCTCAGTACTTCTGAGCAATTTCTCATCTTCATCTTCTTTTCAAATTTTATTTATTAAGAAGTTCTCAGAATGCTTTTTGCATAGCCATTTCCTATTCTTTGCCATCTTTTTAAGTCTTGAGAACCTCACAATGGTCAGCATACCCCAGTACAGTTTTTGCTATAAACAACAGAAAGGAAGTCCTCTCTATTTCTACTGAATGCCTAATAGACCAAGACATTATCTTGCGTAGTTACATGTATTTTTAGTCAGTGCTCTTTGTTCCCCTTTTAGACCTTTTGCAACTCACCATCCTCCTTTTCTCAGTCATATATAAAACATTTATTTCTTTATCCCGAGTTATACAGTGTGATGAATATAAGTCATGTGATTTTGTCCTATCACTACTCTCATGTACCACTGCAGCAACTTTGTGTTGAACTTTTTAAGCATCATGGTGGTTCTAAAAATAAATGTCACACAGATCATGAAAGAACTTGAACTATAGCTATTTGTGTGTGTTCCTTTTATTTTCAAAAAGGGTTTCGCTTCCTTCAAATTAGACTACACAAACCCCAAACATGACATAGTGTTTTCCTTTCCCCCTGCCACCAGAATAAACAGAAAATTCAAGCTACCTCCAGCTCCTACCCCTCCTCCTATTCTTTTGGGGATTTGTAACATTGGAGATATGTGGTGACTGCTGAGGAAATTGCCCTAAGTGATATTGGAGTAATTCCCCTTCGTTTTAATAATAAAGGTTGCATATGTTTTATGAGAATAGCACCCCTGCAGTACAGAGAGCTACTGTGATCCATCACTTTAAATCAAGAAATCATTTGACACGTTTATTTCCTGAACAGGAAGTGTTCTGTCGGATCAGTTGGAAACCCTGAAATCTGTACATGTTAAGATGAAAGTCGAAATAGCAGACACTGTTATTTTACTGGGCCAGTTCCGTTTTCACAGGGAGGCCACTCTACCAATGGGATGCTGAAGAAGTATCTCTTTCTTTCCTTTCAAAAAGTATGTATTCTGAAGAAATCTAATAAAATATGGCTTGCAGTTGGTCTCTTTTAGAAGACTGTGTACCTGATAAATTGTATGGTAAAATCTGATCCAAAATAGAAACATGCTTCAAATATACATTATGTAAAAGTGGTTTTAGTAGGAAAAAAAAAAAGAGAGAATTTCCTGTATTATTTTAATGAGAGAGCTGTAAAGTATATTTTGCAACTTCAACGTAAATCATAGTTGACTCATAAATATATACAGAGCAAACCCAAATTTGGACAGTTTGAAAAACGCTGGTAAGCAGGATGGTGCCAGGAATGGCCAGTTGCACTTCCCTTGAAAGCACCAGTTGCACAGTTATTGTTCTGTCTAGATTGTGGGTACAGAAGGGGCTTCCAGCCAGATTGCTAATCATGTATGTGTTGAAGCTAACTGAATATTCTCAGGATGGTCAATTTCAGCTTAAACATTACTTATATAAGAATTACGGTGGAGATGTGTAAGCCTTGGATGCCAGCTGCATTTTTATTGGCCGTCTGCAACTTCAAAGCCTTTCCTGCTCTAAAGCCCAGGCAGGTACCGTAAGCTGCCCTCAAACTGGCCTTTGCTGGCTTATTGATTCTCAACATGGCTTTACCTACAAGTTGCTGTGCTTGTTTTCAATGTTTTCAAAGTAAGCTCCTATTGACCTGCTTAAGATTTTTAAAATTTTTATGTTGTTAATAAATAAGCATAGCTCTTTTCCCCCTTCTTTGATTCTGTCTGTTATTTCACGTATCAGAGAGATCTGTGTAAGTAACAGATGCCTGAAGTATTTTGTCAGGGTGTTTGTTTCTGTTTCCAGCATAAAACTCATGTGATGACAAGCAGACATTAGAAAGAGATTTACCCCAAATGCGCTAGAGCCCCACTTTTCCTCTTCCCTCTCCCACTTGAAAATTAGCTTCAGTATTATTACTTTGGCACGTGCCTTGCTGTAAAAAAAACCCAAAAACCAAACTCTCCCTGCCTGGGACCAGGGAATCCTGATCTTCCCTCTTTTTGAACAGACGTTCCATGGCAAGATGCTTTGTGTGGTCAGGAAGAAATATTAGAGTCTAAGAGTGTTGTTGAAGACAGGAGATTTGGCCATCATCTTGAACATATAATTCTTTAAGAATGACTCAGTTATTTCAGACAGCTTCGCCAAATTCCAGTATTTTAGTTAAGATCAAAATCTAAGCTAGTATTACTTGTGAAATAAACCTATGTTGATAACCATGTGAGATGAACTCACTGCATTTTAAAGTTATCATTTAGAAGTACAAGACGCTTTTGCCTGTGCTATCAATATTTTATTATAAAACTAACTTCAGTGAAGCTCCTTATGGTTAATAGTACCTCAAAATCAGACTTTGTCAATTCAATCATGTCTGCAGTGTTTTGGAGCCTTTGAATTTGTTCATTCCATGCAGCCGAACTGGGTTTGGAGATTCCCCAAGAAGTAGCACTCAGGAAACAGATGGAAAATTGCCCCATGTGTCTCAATTAAATAATCCCTCCATTTTCATACAGTAAGACAACTGTTGTTATATGGTGTTAACACACAAAATTTCTTTACCGTACTGTGGATGTATCCATATGGGTAGATGGCACCTGAAGCGTTACACTGAGGCATAATTCTGCCCTTCAGACTGCAAGCTGTCTGTGGTAAGGCCTGTCCCTTATTATGTCAAAGCAGCAGCTAGTCAAACCGAGTCCTGATCTGGGATGAGGGCTTTAGATACTCTTATAAAATGGTGTAGTAAAGACCAGGTTGTCGAAACTGAAAAATACATTAAGCATCCAACTGAATTTCCTCATTGTTCTCTATTCTTACAAATAAAAACTTGGCACAGCAGCAGCATATCTGCTTTTCTGAAGTTTTTGTCTTAAAGGCTTGGGATTAAAGTATAAGCGACAAAGGTTTACGTGACTACAAAGAACATCTTTACTATATGTTTTCAGATGAACCGTCCCCTGCCTGATTAAGTGTCAGCGCTGTAGCTGGAATGCAAGATGCTGAAATCCATTCAGCCCCAATATGTTTAATGTTCATTTTCAGGCATAAGCCTGCAGATAAAATCAGTTCAAAATCGGTAAGTCAGCATGGCAGAGAGATTTCAGGGCAGCATACCTGTCTGGGCATTAGTGGAGGAAAAGCCCTTTGAAGTCACAGACGGCCAATAAAAATGCAGCTGGCATTCAAACTTTAAATGGCTCCAGCATTGAGCTTTTACATTGCTGTTACTGAAGTGAAGGCTGAAAATTTTCAGAAAGTGTGTTTGAATGCTGTTCCACAGTACATTTGTGTATCTACAGTGTGACCAAACCCCATCACCCTGCCTTCCTTGTCATTAAAAACAAATTGTGAGAAGCACTCCAGATAACTCATGGTGCTGGGAAATATGAAAGCTCTGGGCTACTGTCATGCCTGGAGATGAGGATGCCAAGATCCTGCAGCAGTTCATGGTTCCCTCTCTGCAGGCCAGGATGCTGACTGAAGAGATCCAGAAAGGTTGCCTGTGCCAAGGCTGGGGAGTCACTCAGGAAGGGCCAGGGGACATTCCTGCTGACATCTCAAAAGTGGGGACATGCATCTCACAGGCTGGTACAAGGGCTAGGTAAGTACTTTGTTTTCCTTGGTGTTTGTGAGTCGCCTGACTGTTCCCTTTCTGCAGCCGTGGAGGACATGTGCCACAAAAAGTCAGGAGGGAGGTGAGTCCTGCTTCCCCTGGCCTGCGTGGGGACTGGAATAGATGGTGTGCTCTGTCTCTCTGCTTAGATCTCTTGGTGGATGCAAGCTCTTTCCAGGGCCTTGTACAGCCCCCAGCATGATGGTGCACAGCACAGGGTTTCTGAGCTCACTGGCGCAGATGTAATACAAAGGCTTCTGAATGAACTTGGGGGTGGCTGATTCTCAAATAAGTTTAAAATAGCCTCTGGCTTCCTGAATTAAAAAAAAAATTATTGGTTCTTGAACAAGATTTAAGGCAGACGTATTAGGTACTCTTAAGAACTTAGTTAATTTTGCCTTTCCACATAAAAGAATGGGATGTGTCTATTCCCAATCCTGGATGGACTTTAAATACTGTTTTTCTGACTCATAAACATAATCTCAAGTTGCCTTCTTTTTCCCGTGGACAGGTTCAAGGGTGGAAGATGGGGGGAGCAGGCAAGAGTGGGGACATAAAGCTGTTTTTTTTGTTGTAACAGGATCACAGTATGGAAATGGTTGACAACCACTGCAATTGGATTTTACAGGGAAATACAAATTATCACACTAAAAAAGAACCCATTTTTACCATTCACAAGTCCTGAAATAGCATGTCATGGGTGTAAGCACTGAGCATTGCCTGTGCTTGGCCTTAGGTTAAGCTAATTTGGAGGAATGATAGATAAAATTTTATTGCTGGCATTTGTTTTTTTTTAAATGACAGCTGTTAGCAGCTGCTTGGTGGTTTGGAGGTTTAGAAATAGCCCAAGCACAGCTCGACCAGTGAGCAGAGTTCAGGTAAATCAGCAGTCGAAGATGCATGGGGTGTTGCCAGTTCCTCACTGAGTAACCCCATACGTGTATAGGTGAGTAGTATAGACAGTTTATTTCCAGGTAATTTATGCTTTTATCCAACTGTAGAGCACATAATAAAAAATTCTCCTTAAAAATGTTTGCAGATGCTCTCCTTTGGTTTTTTTTTCATGCCAGTTGCAAACTTCCTGCGTTTCCCATGTAGTGCAGAGTCTTGTCTTTGAGAAAGTAAGTATATTTTAAATGTTGCTGCTACTTCTGCACCTCACAAAGGAGATCAGCTTAGCACTATCATTTCTTTCTGATGGGAAGTGTTAACACCTTGCCTGATTAGATTCTAGCTTTGAGTAGAATGAAGAAATATTTAGAAAAAGATCAAGCGTTGCTATTTACAAATTGTATACTTTGCTTGCCTGATAAAACCTTGCTGTTCTAAATAAATGCATCAAACATTCATTGGATTAGAAGTGTAGAAAAGCAAACGTGTTCAAATCTTAAACACATCATAATTTTAAGCGTCCACAAGTGTTTAAAAAGTGTTGGTAGGAATGAGCACATATATCCATTCACTAGTTAAATATCATAACCTGTTTCTTTTCTAAACACATGCGCAAGGGAACAGAACACATTTAAAATGTTAAACACATTGACATGTTTACAATGTGTTGCAAGAAAGTGTTTAACTTCTTGTGCTCCAAAGCTAAACACTTTGGAATTAGAGGGTTTACTAATTCTGCATTTATTCAATATGACTATCACTTACTGACGCTTATTGGATGAAGTTTGAATGGATTCAGAGAAGATTAAAAAAACTAATCGGAGAGGAAAGAATGCTTTGGCTTTGGAACCATAAGGGAAGAAGATGTGAATTAATAGTCTACGGTGTTCTGTAGTTTATGTATATGTCCTAGTGAGCAAATAATTAAAAAAAAAAATTACCCCAGATTTATGAACTGTCCTAGGTCTGGTTCATGTAAATACTGGTACTGATCATTAGAGGCTCAAATTAGAGGTCAAATTAAAATTCATTTACAAGGTGCACTTAAAATAAACCTTTAAAAATAAAATAATTTTTTAAGTAAAATGCTATCTCATTGGCCTTCCAGATCACAAAATTAACCCTAGGAATCTTCCATCAGTAGAAGCAGTACAGCAAGGCCAAGTAGAGGAGGTGACACTGCTACCTTTTCAGGTGGGATTTTTAAAAGTACACTGTTCTGCCCTAGATTTCTTTTTTTGTTGTTGTTGACCCAATTCTGAGGCTTTATATAGTTTAATTTCCAATTACCATGGAATCTAAGATATGCTTCACGTTTTTAGCCAAATCTGATTTGCATGGAAGTCAATGGGCGAAGATGGGCTGAAGCCCGTTTGGTGAAGATGCACTCTACTGCTTTGGGTGCTCAAGTAAGATGTTGTGCAGGAGCTGAAGCTGCAGACAGGAGATCTGTCAGACCTCAGATACAGGCCAAGAGGTTCCCTCACACTGGAGAGCACCACGTGGTTGCCCTCAATTACTCCAGATGTAAAACAAACTAACAAAATACCTGAGTGAAAGCATGAAGCTCTTAAAACCCATCAGAAGTTAAAACTCTTCAGAAATGTGGAGGATAGCTGAAGGCAGCTTAAACAGCATTTTGATGGAGCTTTAGGCAGCAGGTGCCCTGGTAAGGGAAAACAACTAGAAGAGAGCCTTCTTGCTGACAGCCCTTCTCATCTTTTTCATAGGTTTAACTTAAGTTGGGGAGCGAAGGCTAACTATTACTCTTAGGGATGTACTACATTCCACAGTACCCCTCCTCTTAGCATGTGAATGATGTATTTTAAATGGAGATTATGAAAACAAAAGAGAAAAATCAGTGTAAGTGATCTAAGGTTAAGAGCTACATTTGGGAAGTTAAAGCTACATTTGAACTGAGTGATGGATTCTCTCAAATGAGGGGTCCTTCCAGTCATAATGCCTATGTTCCTAGTTTTTTTTTTTTCCCACAGACATAGTGTGTATCCTCAGTAAAACAGAAGATAACTTTGTGTGTAATAGAAAATCTGAGGATTATAAAAGGGTACCTGAGATGAAGACCTGAAGGCAACAGAAAGCAATGGATATTAAAATAAGCATAACGTGGCCAGTGCTTGATGACAAAATGCTTATAGTATGAAAGGAGCTTTTCATAGGGATATTGCAGCAAAAAAAGGACTTTAATCTGAGAGTAAATGAACATTTTAAATTTTCTGCCGGATGCAGAAAATTATGCTAGTCAAGATACCAGGATTTTTGATTAAGGGGAAAGCTAGTTTGGCATAGCAGTCTTGTTCAGGAAATGAAATCTAAGAGTAAATAACAACTTGGAAAACCATAGTCTATAAACAGAGGCAGGAGGGCATATTACTTCTTGAAAGGGTGTCCAGGGTTTTGTTTCGTGGAGAGGGTGCCATCATTGCAGTGGTAAGGAATACGATTTTCTCACCCACCCTCTGGACTGCGCTGGGCACTGAGATACCTGAGATTTTTGGAGGTTTCCTTTTTTTTGTAAAAGAGAGAGCACTGAGATCTACCTGCTGATATTATGGCCCTATTTAAGAGAAAGACAATATGTACATTAAACATATACCTAAATTAGCTGTGAACGCCTCCAGGGCAGTGCTGCTGTAGGGGTTGTAACTTTGAAACATTGGGGTTAAAATTGGAGTCTAGGTGTTTAAGAATCACGAGAAAACGTTATTATCAAAGTGCTCACATAGGTGGTGATGTTTGCTCATGCAACTTTCTATCACCTCGTTCCTCCATGGAGTTTGTTTTTTTCAGCTCTGTGGGGTACAGTTTGCCCCCTGGATAACAAATGAGGGAGATTTTTGGTGTTAGATTTGTGCTAGACATCCCGCATGTACAAGAAAATACCTGCCACTTCTTGTTCATTTTCCACTTAAATAAGGACTGATGTTGCATCTGCAGAGGATGGGATTTTTTCAATTTTCAGTGCAATCAAACTTTTTACCAGACTGCTGGCCAGAGAGCACGCTACTGGACCTTGTTAGAGACTGAAGGGAGAAATCTAAGTTGTTAATGGAATTTTGCTTAAAGGCAGTAGGACTGTGATTCCTAAGGTGTTATAGGAAAATGTATAGGAAAAGACACGTGAAGGTCATTTGGGGGTTGGAAAACCTCAGAGAAAGGCCAGAAATGCTTTTTACTGGCTTCAAATAACGGTCACATTGAGGAAGTTGTTCAGGCCTATCTCTTGTGCCAGAAATATATAAACCAAGTGAAGTGGTCTGATGGTATAGAAAAATACGGCTCCTGAAGTAAAGTAGGTGGGTTTGTTTGCCTTGGTGAAGAGAAGTTATTCTAGAAGCTATTCTAGAATATAATTCTGCTTTTTGTGCGGTGGCTGTACTAGAAGATTCATCTGGGCAGAAGACTCTGTACACTGAGCCCTGGATTGATCATTGCTTAAGAGTGTGTGTGTGTAGAGAGAGACCATGCAGCCACCACTCCACATTACACCCAGTCTCCAGGCAGGCATGAGTAGGTGCCAAAACAATAAAGCATCTGCTGAAAAGGCCTGTAGGGGGAGATTCTGGTAGATATTTAGCACAGCAGAAGGGCAGAGTGGAGCCAGTTGTCTCCACTGGGGTTGTCTCACTGACATAAAATAAGACTGCATGAAGCAGCAGAAACAAATGGTCTTCAAAACCAGAGGTTTGCATTCTGTATATAGAGGGTCAATGTGATTTGAGACCCCTGAATCGACACCTCTTTGTTGAAAAGAAATGCCCCCTGTGTCTAATATTTCATATTTTCTACGATAGCAGGTGGCAGTAGTGTTGATTTAGGTCTGAAACATCCAGAAGCAGGGAATAGGCAAACACTTCTCCCAGCACTCAGAGGCAGGAAAGCAAGGACGAGCGTAGCAGGATCAGGTGGGTGACCAGGCAAGCTCAAGCTGCCTGACCCAGGCCAAGCTAATGCATGGCAGTTTTACAAGGAAGATGGAGTATGATATGCTTGTTGGGTGTGCTGAGTTTTTGCCCCATACTCAGCAGCAGGAGTTCAGACATGGGATAGGAAAGACTCCTGGGCTCTCACCGTTTTCTGAACAGCTCGATGTTTATGTCTTGGGGAAAGCAACTAAAACAAAAACCTAGTGCTTAACCTAGCACAGCCTGCTACTGCTTCTTGTAGCTTGTGGCTTTCAGCCACTTCTTCTGATGTCTCCTTCTCTGAGACCTCTTTCCACACAGGGCAGATCATAAGCATTGATATTCTGCTGACCCTCAGGCCATTGAGTGTTTTGGGTTTAGGTCAATTCATTATTTGACTAGAGCATTCCTCTGGTTAATGGCAGTGCCCAGATAGTCTTACCCTCTCTGGAGTCACTTGTCTGATCAGTCTAATGTTCTCTTACTCAAAGTGCTCACTAATGCTGAAAGAGTGTTGGTTGGGCTTCATCTTTTCATCCTGCAAGAAGCTGCAAGAGGCTGTTGAAAGCTGTCCCCGGGTGCTTGGCAGCCAAGAGTCACTCTGACATGAAATCGAAGGCTCTAGTAGCACCACAAAACCTACTTTTTTGCTTCATACTCCGTTCAGGTATTTTTGTTGGCACAGAATTGACAACAGGTGCAAATCAATATAAAGAAGCATATGGGAAATTTCTGGTTCAGTGGAAGGATTTCTTGCAGAAAATGTGTCAGTGACACCACTAATTAAAATGTTACTCTCATCTCGTGCACTATTCTCCTGTATAATGAGTTTGAAGGAAACCTTAATATCTAAACATATGGGCATAAGTATGGGAAGCAAAGAGGTTACATCTATCGATACAGAATTATATGGATGATGTTTAAAACCAGTGGGGATGGCCAATTTGGCTGCCAACAGGATCTATTTCTGAGGAAGCAAGAGAATTGTAATTTTTGTGGTGCTCAGGAGAGTGGAAACACGCTTGTTACAGGTTTACAAGAATCATGAATTTCCCAGATTTCATGATTTTTCTGAAACTGTACATGATCTCTTTGTGGGGAAGGGCATTTGTGGGAGAGAACAGGAGAATGGAAAGGAGCATGACAACTGGAAGTTAATTCCTCACAGGAATGTTGAGGACCCAGCTGTAAAATCGTGTTTCCCCTCAAGACTATAAGGCTAGATCTGCAGGAGGTTATAAGAAAGGCCCTGGATCATGCCTGCAATGCAAAGGCATGGGTCAGGTTGAAGAGTGGAGGGGCATTCCTTGAAGTCTTAATGCTGGGGAAAAATGCCATCACTACCAAACAATAAGTGCATGGACAATGAGAACAAAGGTGGCTAAAGAGTATCCAAACTACATTTGCATGAATTTATAAAAATTAATCCACAGAGACTGTTTCTGAACTGGTATTTCTGTTGGAAAAACCCTAGAACTAGAAAAATAAATGTGGGGTTTTTTTATAGTTGTACTACAAAAAAGTTTGGCTAAAATAAAAGGGAAAGAAAGAAGCAGAAAAATAATTTTTAAAGTCAATTTTGGTGTTTTCTGTTGTCTGCATGTTATAACAGCAGAGATTTTATGTTTACTACTGGTTTCTTGATGAAAATTTGAATATCATCCATGTTAGTACAGATTCCTGTTGAACCAGTCAATGGCAGCTCCTCATCAACATCTTTCTGAAATCTGTCTGTTATCCTGTGCATAGGTACTTACCATGTAGCACACTGATCAGGCATATTGCTAATTGAAATATAAGTGGTACTGATTCAAATGCTTTTCAAAAGTTTATAGGTGTTATTTTTTGGCTGTATTTTTTTTTTATTGATCACATTTATAATGCTAACAAAAACAGACTTCTTGTACACATTTTATTTATTTATTTTCTTTATCTAGGTTTGCTGTCCTGCTTGTTTATTATCAGCATGATATTAGTCTTTCTGACTGGAACTTTTCCTAGTGCTGCAAAATTTGGTCCACTTTTAAAAGGTGCAGTCTGTTTAGGACAGCAGATTTTAAAAAGTTTTTTCTAGCTGATGTTTAACTTTCATATTTGCTATCATAGGACCATATCCCTCACCTACCTATTAAATCCATGCTTGGTTAACCACTAACCTGGGCAGAATTTTATCATCCTTGTGTGTGTATCATCTTTCTTTTGAAATATTAAAGCAGTAAAACTAACATTATCAACACACTTACTTTTTCCTTCACATAAAGGACAAGGAACCTGCTGAGACTAATTTTTTGTTCCCAAACTCAGAAAACCCTCCTTTTTCTTTCCCACTGAAATCTCTCAGTCCTATAGTTCTCCCAAAGTCTTTATCTCCTATGTAATTTTTTCATTTCATAACTTTGAATTATAATTTATTATTAACTATTTGTCCTTAATATAATTCATTATCTATATTTAATATTAATTACCTTGTGGTTAACTGTTGAATTGACAGTAAGGTTTGGTGTCTTTTTGGCTGAAGTTGTTCCCTTTCCAAAACAAATCGTGGCTCTTGGGACCTTTAGTAAGCTCTCCCTCAAGCAGTTCTAAACAACTTTAGACATTGATTTAAGTGGAAACCAGACTGGACTCAGCTGTGGCTCTCCAGGTTTACCTTCATGATTGTTTTATTTCTGAGTGCAGAGGTGGCGTCTTTCTTACCATTGCCCACTCACAAGGGATGAGAGAGGAGTAGAAAAGGATAAAGCAGGATATGAAGGGGGGAGGCATAGGAAACCTGAGCTCACTTCCTCGCTCTGCTTCAGGCATCCTATGATGTGTGGGCAAGTAATGTTGACCCTCTGTGCCTTCCTTCCTGCAGGATGGAAACAACACTACTATGTTCCCTCCAGAGAGGCATTGTGAGAAGAAATCTTTAATGACTATGAAGAGCTTTGAAAACACTATGATGGGGAACTTGTAAAAAAACATCCGAAGGAGCCATTTCTATGCTTCTCTCCAGTCCTGACGTAATGACATTAAGGGTCAGTCTCCATGCACAAAATCAAGTCTTTTGACTCTGGTGGCCATATGTAGGAAGCAATGGGTGGGAGTTTCAGTGCCTCCTTCATTCTGTGGCCTCTCCAGGAACCTCATCTTGTCCTCAGATGCTGTCCTCAGGGATTGGTTACCGTTTATTGCCTGAAAGCTTCCAACTGGTGTATCTTCAGGGCTGCAAGATATTTGCTTGTCCCTCCCTCTCCCTGTATTTTTATTTTTTTATTCTATTTCTATTTTCCCAGTGCCATCTCTTTTCAGACTTTTTATTTTTTCACATCTCCATCATTATCTTTTTTTGCCTAGCTGCTGACCCTCCCTGGCATGTTGCTAACGAAGGGGCCAGAGCACGTCTGTTCATGCACTGGTTGCCATTTGTTGCCTTGAGAGACAGCTCTGCTGCGCTGCTGGGGCTGTACCACAGCGTAGCCCTCCTTAGTGCGAGGTACTGGCTCTCCTCGCTCATATCTGTGTAGACACACACTGTTTCCAGAGCTGCATACATTACATCAGTTCATAATTGCATGCATATAGGTTGCACTTCTATGCCAGAGACGCTGGTGTGCTGGGGAGGATGTTTAAATCGAGGTGAGTTCATTTCATAGATCACTGTGCAACTCCCCAAATATCAACAGCTGTGCAGCATGGCCCTGTGTTGGGTGAAGCTGGGATTGCTCCTGGATACCCTTTATTATGAAACCACAGAGTACTGGAAGTTAGATAATTACCTTCACTTTTGTCACTCCCTTAATCACTCTTCTACCCATACACATCACTTGGGCATTTTTTGGCTTTAAACTATTTATGGTCCTCTCCGGACCAAGTGCCTTTCCACTCCATTTATGTCACAGCAGGACACTTCATAATCTCAAGTTACATATTTTTCTCTGCTACACCAGCACTGTGGGTGTAATTTATACTCATCCAACAATTTACAGCAATTCTCTTATTGGCATGGATTCAGCGCTCAGCTAATCAGCACATCAGGTTCAAGCACAATTCCAAAACGTTTTCATGGAGATAAGGAAGCCAATGATGGGTCATTATTTAAGTAGCCTGTTATTGTGAACGTAACATCATGTAACCTATAAGAAAAAATGTGATGTGTTTTTAAGAGAGTAAAAGACATCAATTGTATACAAAATGCTCTCAACATAGTTTCCTTTTTAACTGCTCATCTCACTCTTACATAACCTCGGGTAACTTGAACTTCTTAATTGCCATATTTACAGTAGAAACTTGACACTGGACTGATTGCAAATGTATTTCTAATGGATTTTCCCCATAGATATATCAATAAAGTCTGGTGAGAACCTTTTCATTGCTTTTTGTATTACTTGTAAAAATGTTCTTCTTAGGAGCAGTCAGTTTTAACAAACGATCATCCGTTTGCCCTTTTTTTTGCCTTTGCTTTCTTTGCTGGACTTTGTGGTTTTTGGAATTTCTTGTGATAGTAATGGTATAAGGAGTTTGTTCCAGAAGACTTCTGTCGCTTTGAAAAAATTGCTCTAAATTTAAACTTCCCATAGTTAATGGGGGTCTTCAACTCAGGACACCTTTACGATGACAGCCAATCGGCCTGAATTAATATGTACAATAAAATTAATTAAACAAGGTGGGGGAGAGGGAGGGGAGAATATCTGCAATTCTGAAGTTTCATTATGCCTCAAAAACCACTCAGTTCTGTGGGTGTAAATGCCAGGATTGTCTACCTGAGTTAGTGGTTGCACTGGTTTAGCTGGTAGCTGTGACACAGGGGAAAGCTCTTGTCTAAGTTGCGACCTGGTGGAAATTTGTGCACATCATAATTCTATGAAGATTTTGCTTGGGGATGTTGACAGACTTGACACTGCTGCCAGAAAGGGAGGATGGGGGCCTATCAAAAACTAGGTAACAATTAAAAATAGTGAGATGAGATTTGGACTTTGAGGAGGGTGGAAGGGACCCAAAAGAGACCAGATAGAGAAAGGTTTGTGGGACCTCTTGGAAAATAATAAGAATGGCAATATGAAATGGAAACCTATAGGAAACTGTAGAAACTAAAGAGCAAGGCAGTGGAAAGCTGTGGATCTTGGATGGGGAGAAGTCATGACTTCTGAGGAAAGGGCAACAGCAGTTCCAGAGCAGTGGGTATGAAGGAAATTAAATGCATTTAGAGATGAGCTGGGGGACCTGAAGGGGAGGGATCGCAGCATTAAAATGCTCTTCTGCCTCCCTTGAGGATACAGAGCTGAATTGATTCTCATTGACCTGAGTGAAAAACTTTTCTGCTACTGGAAGTTCTGTTGGAGCCTCGTGATCTGACACAAAAAGAGTCAAAGCTGTACAGAGGGAAGGAGTCTATTGGTGTCAGAAGGCAGTGAGGCACCTAGGTAATTTCTAATTGTTATAGATTATTTGGGTCCAAATTCTTCTCTCAGTTTGCTTAGTAAAACCAGAAAATTTACCAGTTTTCCTGATAAAATTCCCATGGGCTTACTTGAGCAGCACAACTGTGTTGCTGAAACCAGTGTTTGGCTCCAGTGCCAGAAGCAAAGAGCTCTTACTGGACCTTCAACACAGAGAAATCAATTTAGCTGAGTCATGTACAGCTTTCAAACAGGATATAAATGAGAATGAGAATTACAAAAATTACTTGATATATCCAGCTACAGATAGGAATGTGATGTTTTGTAAGCAATTTTTTTAGGGTGTTTTCACTGACATATGTGTGAATCCTGCTTTCTATATTAATGTATTCTTTATATTTAATATTTCCCCTAGAAAGATCCACAAACTGTTTTTAATAAAAAAATCCTGTTATATTTCTAATCCACTGTCTTTTTTAATCTTAGTTGACATCATTCATGTCAGTCCCAAAGAAGTCTTAACTGAGACACTGTGGTGAGGTTAAACAGTGAGAACTAAAAGCAAATAAACCATTAAGTTTGGAAACATTAAACAACAAAAACTGTTATTGTTAATAATGTTAATATTAAAGTATTTGAAAAGTAAATATTTTAAAAACTTTGGTTGATCTGACATTAAATTATTAAATATTCTTACTTTTACAATCTAAAGCCCAATAGAATCAGGCATGCGTTTCTTGAAACAAATATATTTTTTTCTTCAGTGTAATTCAATGAAGTACGTTCTTTGAAACATTCATACACTACTTTGCCTCTCACAGTTATGGCGAATGGCTCTTTAACATTGAGCATAATTACATATCAATCATAAGATAAATGTCTTCCATCAGATAGGACTGTTATTTGAGGAAAGCTTCTTCCAATTTATTAAGGCAGCTAGAGGGATTCCTGTAATGAGATGCCGGGATGAAGCCCACAGCTCAATGCCATCTATGAATTATGTCTCCCTAACTTCTAATTCTTTTGAAGTTGTTTCAAATATTTAAGACCAACCCTATGAAGTGCAAAGCGCTTGCTGGAAATGTGCAGGGCACCCCCAGCCCTCTCCTGTGAGCTCCTGGCTCACAAGCTCAGTCTGGATTCAGAAACGTGCCACTGTGCGGGATCTGGCCGTTTAAATCTCAAAAGCCTGTTCTGTAAAAAGTGCATTGAGATATTATTCAACTGTAATAACGCTTTAAAACTTCCTTTGTATGTCCGTAAATTAAAACTATGCACCTCCTACGAAAACTGAAAGGATGATAGATTTTTACCCCTTGGATTTTATTAATTTCTATGTGAATTTTAGCACAATTAATGATGAAAATTACAGGATGGCAGAAGAAAATCTTGGGATATTTTTAAAAAGGAAGTAGAATAAGTGCATAAAGATCTGTATCTGCCAATCAGATTGCTGCCTGCTTAAGGTCTAATTTAGTGTTGTTTTCCCTGCAGTGTTTACCAGAATGCCATTAAGAAGTCCATTCAATGTCTTTGATTAAGAGCAGCCAAGCAGACACCAGCAGCAAATTTCCTTCTTTATTTCAATGATTTAAGTGAAGAAATAAAGGTTTACTGAACAAGGTAAGATTATCAGAGTCCAGGATTTTTCTCTTCCCTTTCCCCCTCCTTTCGACTAGTGTATGTGATCATATTTTCCATTTTCTGCAGTCTTAGATTAATGGATAATCTTGGCTCACCTAGGACTATACGCTGGGTATTTCCTTCCCTGCTGACCGTGTCATCTGGTGTGTTTGTGCAGTCCTGCTGTGACTTTCTCACATGCTGGATAAACAAACTTTTTTCTCGTTTTCTTTCTTCACTCTCATTTCCCGCCCTCTCCTTGTCTTTGAACAGCCCCTTTAACTGTGCTGGAGCTCTATAGCAGATCTATGTCTACCGTTGTAAAACTTTGTATTGGATTATAAATTTCCCACATGACAAGTGTCTTGCACTGACGATATTACCTTTTCCCACCTGTACTCCTAAGAAATTCAGCAGGCAGGCAACTGGTCCATGAGGGTGGATGTCGTTCACGAGCATCTTCTCTCTGACAATCTGTAATAGTACGGCAGTAAGTTAGGAGAAATTAGACCAAACCAAACCCCAGTACTGTAGGAGTGGAAAACTCTTTGGACCATTGCCATTTTTGAAAGGAAGAATATAGGTCAGTGTTCATGCTTCGGGATAGATTGGATAGATACTGTGTGTTAGGAGGAAGCATGCTTATAAAGGATTTTCCATAGTTATAAGCTAAGCATAAAAAATAAAGTTATTCTACCCTACAGCAGTACAAATTCAGCTGCTTGAAGAAACTCTAAACCGGTGACACTGGTCATGCAAGTTGCCTCGTCATGTTCTTTCTTTCTAAATGATTTAAAAATGCCAAAGAAAGAGAGATTGTCAGGTTATTTAGAGTAAAGTCATTATCTTAGTAATTTTTTTTCCCCTTGGTCCCAAGGCTCCTTCCTGTCTCTGAGTTAATAATGTTTTTAAATTTAAGAAATTGATTGTGACAGATGGCTCCTAAGTACAGTTGTGTGCATGCATGTGGGGATATACATACACTTGGAGTCCTTGGAAGCATATAAGGAAATGTGATTTTTGCATTGCATGCGTTACTTGGGTAAGAAATACAAAACCAAGCCAGTGTCAGTTGAATATTTTTTTTACAGCTATATCACATCACCAGTGAATGCGATTAACAGGGAAGGTGTCAGCTCAGGAACGTGAAGGCTATAAATTTTCTGTGCAGCAGAGAGGCAGGATAGGGACCAGAAGGCAAAGCTGTCCCACGCTGACTCACTACTTGGTTTAACTTTCTTTAGGGACTTATGAGAGGCCTGACAGATCTCTTCCGTTTCAAGCTACACCAGGTGTGCTTTTGTGGTGAGTCCGTCAATGAAGATGTTACTCAGAGGTAGATCTTGCAGTGCAGTTGGAAATAACCAACGAGGAATGGAGTAAATGCTGCTGCTAAAAAAACGTTGCGTGGGGGTGTCTGCTAATTTGCGAAAAGCTCCAGTCACATCTGGACGAGGAAGTCAGATTTTGTGACTTAAACTCTGAAGCAAGTGATTCCCCCTCCGGTCCCCCCAGTACCTTGGTGATGGTGGGGCTTCTTGTTTTGAGCATAATGATGAAGTGAGAGAAGAGAAAAATGTGCATTATTAGGGTGAAAAAGAAGGACCTCCAGCCTTGCCTGGGAGCTGTAGTCTTTCAGCAGTTTGATGGATACAGTGGGGATTTTCTTAAACTTCAGGGGTGAATTTTTGGCTGTGTTTCAAGTTTTAGAAAAATAGTAATTTTGATTTGGAAATGGCTTGACAGAGTTGTCCCAGCTCTCTGAATGCCTCTCCCTTGTCCTCATGAGCCCATTTTCCCCTAGGATAATCTCACTGACTACATTTTAGTTTAAATTTGAAGCCTGACCTTTCACTGGTAAAGTCAAGGGAGGGTTAGCACTGACATGCAGACAGAAACCCTGTGGTTTGCAGCAGTTCTTATAAATATTTGCATGTATTAAATTGCTATTATGTATGTATAATTAATTTGCAATGCACCTTTATTACTTACAGTTTCAGGAGACAAAATCTGTTCTCAAGTTGTAATTCCTCTGTGTAAAGCAGGTGCCTAAGCTTAAGGCGAAAGAGGTCCCAGGAGACATGTTCTTTCATCTGACATTGCCACAAGGTATACAGATCTCAATTTTCATATTATTTACTGTTTTCTTTATTGAATACTGTTCTTCATATTGCTCACTCTATCAAGTCTTTGGCTGAGTTTATGATTTCTTTTAAGACACATTTATGTTTTATTTATGTGATTTTCTTTCCATATTGTTTTAGCAATTTTGATAATGACGTTATGAAAGACAGAATCAGAAACAATCCTTGCAAATTTTGTCCTGCACAGATGGGTTTATACACTTTGATCCAGACCTATCTAACATATATGTGGGTAATCTCAGTCAGGGGCAGAAACCAACTCACCTATAGCATATGACAAAATTCTTGTCACTGGTAGGATTTACTTTCTGCTCCTATTTACTGTTGTCATATCAAAATACATTTACAGTATTTGGTAGGAAAGTTTTCTGAATGAGGTGAGCAGATGCAATTATAGTTATTCAAAGCTATAAATTCCCCTGTCCTTCTTAAAATAAAAACTATATTAAAACAAAACAAGCTAAGGCAAAAAAAAAGTGTTTTAATAGGTTTGGGGTTTTTTTCCAAACTACTTTTTTCACAAGTTTTGGAGAATCACAACACATCTTGGAGAATCTACACAAGATTTTAATCTTAAAAATAACTCTCTGACTTCATTCTGACAGAAACATCCTCTAATGTGAACCAGGTTTCTTCAGGAAGGAAAGGAGTGTTTTGGGAAAAAAATACTTCCTGGAAAAAGCTAATCAGTATAAAAGGGAAATGGTCAGCAGCATCTGTGTAAATTTGGAGGAAAAACTGAAATAATCCAAGTGTGTGAGATATTTTCCAGCAACAGGAAAGCACATTATTTTCTTCAGCCATGTATACTGTACTTCTTGCTTCTCTCCTGGGCAAGCTGTTCTGCTTTTGTTTTGTTTTGGTTTTTGTTTTTTTATTACCTTGAAAGATTTGAGAAGGAAAAATAAAAATAGGAGCAGGCTATGAATTGAAAATACATGTATGAGACGACCTTCTTTGTCTTTACTCTTCAGTTAACTTTACTTATCTTAATCAGCGAAGCAAACGCCGGTGTTAACGGATCCCCATATTCCCTCGGCATCTGTGTAACCCTATAGCTTTGTTTTGCCTTTTCCTCAGGAGCTGTAAGCTGGTTCGCCGCAGCGGATATGGCAACTGCAGCTTTACTGTGCATGCAGGCATATCTGTCATCGTGGCGGGGTCTCATGCTTGAGTTGCAGCCATAGGAGGTCTCCCTTTGATCCCACCTCTGGGGAGGAGGAGAAGCTGGTGGGGCCAGACAGCAGCAGTGAAGCCCAGGTGGGATGGTGGAGGTGTTGGGTGCTCTCCGAGGGGTGGGAGCACCTTCACTGCACTTGGACCTCCTTCACCTTGTGTGAAATGTCTGGTTTAGACAATAAGGAGAAACCAAGGGAATGGGAAAGATGAAAGAAAAAGGAGACCTGAGAGTCTCAACATCCCCAACGTTTGTTTGGGGATGACCTCTGGAAAACCCAGAGGCAAAAAAACCCCACTCTACTGAAGGGATTCCCTTCCAGCTCTGGCCTGGTGTGTGATCCCCTGGAATTCTCACTGTCTCCAGATCTTGGCTGCTTCTCCCCCCTGCTCTCCTCCTCTGCTCTGATTGCAGACCCTGTAGGAGCAGGGCGTTCGTTCCCTGCATACATAAAGCACATTGCAAAGGTGGGTTTGTTCTCCTATTGGTGTACGGTTGCCCCTGAACCTGGAAATAAATCTGTGCTTTTAAAAAGTGCTTCAAAAGATGTATTTTAGTAATCTGAAGGGTGTGGCCAGTGGTTTCGCTGAGTGCTCCTGACTTTGTGTCCAAAAGGGCTGGGTATGTAACTCAGAGCAACAGCTCTGATTGTGGTTTACTTTTTATTGTCTAATCCTACTCTTTCATACAGGAACTGAAAATTACCCAAAGACGTATTTTTGAAGAAACACCATAATCATGCAATTCTGGTTTCTATCACACCCTTGAAGGGACATTTTCTGATCTCACTCTCACTCTGGCAGGCTGGAAGGGTTTATTCTGGCTTTGTAAACTGAAACAAGCAGACCAGAGAAAGATGGAAACTGTTCATTATGCAGAATACAGTTATTTTGGTGTCTTGCCAATAACGCTGGAGAACCAACAGAAAGTTGCACAGGTGATTAGAGCCTACGCAGGTAAACAGAAGGAAACTGTGTGTTAGGATACGGCTGGAATTTCTAGCCTTTAGTTAAATTGCTAGAACCCTAGATCAAATCCACCCACCTGAAAATACTTTGCTTTTGCCGTTTTCTTGGGTTGAAAATAGTTTCCTGAGGGAGATGCTTGTAATGTTGGTAGAGAGAGCCAGATTATTATTGCTTTTTTAAATAACTCAAAGAAAATGTTACCATTTTTCAGGAAGAGGGACCGTTACTGCTAGAAACACGCTATGGCTGGCTTCCGGATTTGGAAAGCCAGACACATTGTACGTCACTTCTGATGTGCAGCATGTTATCTTTGACTATAAAAAGGCAGGACTAATCCTAGGTAGGTGCAATGGCTGGCTTTGGAGGGCAGAGATGAGCCTGGGGAGACAGGGCAGCCCCTGTCCAGGCTCTAAGGCTCGACTTTTTCCCCAAGGCTTGTGTTTCCCTGGTGAGGTTACTCCCTGGTTCTCTGCTGTGGGCCAGACCTGCTACATACCAGAGTTGATCAGGCCACTTAACCAAGGTGGACCTGTTCATGTTTTGGGTTTTTTTACCTATTTATTTAGGTTTATTAAGAAATCACAAGTGGTAAAACCTGCTCCCAGGTCAGTAAGTGCCGTAGATAACACTCCAGAGCGGGCATAAGGCAGGGGCCTTTGCCAGGGGAGCGTTAGGTATGGCATGAGTTCCCACTCATCCTGCTCCCTCTGCAGCTGTGCATCCGCTCCACAGTGCAAGCCTCAAATTCAGGAGATTTTCAAGGCTACTGTTAATTCCAGTGGGAAATGGCACAAATGTTATGTAGAAAAAATCGCATGGTAGAGTTTTACGCATTGACTTCAATGGGGTCTTTCATACTGCTGGAAGACCAGAATCTGATCCTATGCTTTACTTTCTCTTGGATGTAACCTAAGAGGAAAAGTGTGAGACTGAACGTTACTTTTTAAGAATCCAGCCTTTTGCCTTTGATTTTATTCCAGAGCGGAAGTAGCAATGTTTGCAGCTCCCGCGTTACCGGTGTGTATATCATTCCAGACAACAACTTCTTTGTTTAAAGATGCTTTTAGATGTAGGATTGAGTGCACTGATATTTAGCCTTGTTTTTTTATGCATATACCTGCAGGTCTTTCATGGCTGTAATCTTCTGTTGATGCATATGTTTCTGGTCTACAGGCAGTCTTTCACAGCATCGTTAACTGCAGTATGCTCTTTAACAGAGAGCCATGGGAAACACCTGCCTTCGACAGTTGCCAAGATTTTTTTTTATATGTAGTCTTCCTTGCATTGTGCTTATCTGATATGTATATATATATATACATACATGCACATATACATAGATAAATAGATGCATATATTTACATGCATAAATAGCTCCTTATAAAGATATTTTGTCAGCTGTCATGAAATAATAACAGTGCATCAGTGAATACCCCTAATGTCCCTACTCCCTGCAATTTCATACTGTGAATTTATATGAATTAATTGTTTTCAATGATTGCGTTCAGTTCTATTTTTAGGTATTATTTCAAAGAATTAAAAATTATTCATTTATTTTTTTTAAATTAAGGGGACAGAGCTTTTGCTTCCATGGTGCAGAATGTGGACATATATTTATAGGGGTAAGAAAACAGGTTAGACAATGACAGATAAATGCATATTTCTGAATAAGGTAATTATCTTTGTCTTGGAATATAGAAGGCTATTGTGTTAATGTGCAAATGGTCTAGTTTGTATTTGGCACAACAAAACTGGAGATAAGGATGGGAAAATGCAAAATTGGCCATGTTAAAGCCTGGATAGGAATAAGCTCTGGTGAACATCTCATAGACCAAGAAAAGCTAGTTTTGTGAATTCATCTTTAAAGGGAATACTCTGCCTGAACACGGAGAATAGATTACCTTGGAATGGGTACTTTTGCCACTGGTATACAAGCTACCAGTTTTCTAGTCCTAGTGTGAGAAATAGAAAATCCCTGCCTCGTCAGGGGATGAGTTGTAAAAGCACCATCTCTCTGGTCCATTAAAGCAACTGATGACCAACAGCTCTGTCGATGGGTAACTGGAGTAGTACTAAAAGTTGCTGCTGGGGGAAACCATGCACAGAGCATGTGAAAAGGCTGAAAGTCACATTGCAACTGCCATCTTGGGAAGGAAGAAAAGTATGATATTTAGATTTTTAGAGTGTTACTTCTCTGAGCTGGAATAGAGAAATCATCCCAAAGAGAGGGGGCAGTGTGGAAGAATGCCTGCACGCAAGGGTGGAGAGCATTGCATGCCACAGAAAATTGCCAGAGTTTGTAGCAACAATAACAAAAAAGGGCTTCCTGTGTTTTATTATGTATTATGGCTTTCCAGCCAACATTGACATTCTCCTGCTAGGACAGGCTGGCGGCCTCCAGAGAGCAGCTCCTCCAGATGACTGTTTGTGTTCGCCTGTAACACGTTTCCCATCCAACTGTTCCGAGATGCTTTCCAGTTTAAATACAGCCCAAATCATCCATTTACAAGGAGCTGTTGCTGAACAAATACGCTTTGAGTACAAGTACAAACCTGTAAAGTTCCTCTCCATCTTGTGAAAGCATTTCAAATGCCTCAGAAATGAGGAGAAGAAATAGCATAATCTGAGGCCTCAGAGGTGAGGTTATTTAGGTTTCCAAACACGTCTCTTGCTAGACACATCGAGAGATGGCATGGAAACACTGTCTCTGAGTTAAAGCTGAGCAGCATCATGGAAAAGGTAGTGTTGAGGTTAAAATATTAATAAAACAGGAATTTGTCAACCAGTATGTTGTGAGCTGTGATTACGAGACTGTTAAAAGCCAGCTGTGAAGGTCCTGTAGAAGCACCCCCTTGGGTAAGGAGAGACAGCTCGCTGAAGAAGCTACAAGCTGTCAACAGGAATCGTTAATGGAAGGGCTTGCGAAGGTGCAGCTTCCCCCACAGATCAGGTGGTGACATTTCAGAGCCATTTCATCAGGGGAGGGGAGTGAGATGTACAAGGCAATGATCTTAGAGCGTTGTGATAGCATTCCCTAAAGGGAGAAGGAAAAATAAATTAGATCAGTGATCTCCTTGAGCAGAGCTGCCAGTTGTTAGCATCTCTGAAGGCAGCACACAAGCCAAGATGACACCGCTGAAGGAAAGGGAGGAACTCATTTATCTAGATGTACAAATGCATTATTTTTATTGTACCCACGCTGTGGGGCCCTGTTGCAGGAGGTCAGAGCTTGACAAATGCTGGTTAAGCAGCCCCTTTCTGAAGATAAGGTGTCACAGAACAGAGCAGATAGGCAGGACTCAAAGTGTTGTTTTCCTTGAGGTAGTATATGTGGAAGTGTCAGAGCCCTGTTGGTTGCTGCTGCTGCCCTGGAAGAAGGATTGGCAAGAAGGCCCCTTGAAGTTTTCAAAGGTATCATTAGGCCTTAAAATACCGTTGTAGTATTGGCTAGTGCTGGTGTCCCTCAATACCCTGCAGATGCAATATCTTACAAATGTAATCTCAACTCATGCTTTTTGATGGAGTGTATGCTACTAATCACTTAAAAATCAGCATTAATTTTTATTCCCCTTTATAATGAGGCTGAGCTTTTTATTTGTATGTGGATGGAGTTTTGCCAGAAAGACTTATGTCAAGTGGTTTCGTTCAGCACTGTGAAAACTTCTGTGCTTGTTTCTGCAGGTACAGAGAAGTGGAAATCAGGCAGTTACAAAGAATGTAATTAATGACCCCACTTCTGTATGTGACTTTTTTCCCAGGGACCAAACTGGTGTATAAGTCTTTGAAAATGTGACTCAAAATGAGGCAAAATTTTCCTAGCACGAATGTTTAAGTCTGTCTTAAACTATAAGTATTGCTTTGTGGGAGCACCATGCATTAATGTATAAATTGTGTGCAATAATCAATAATTAATTGGGAAATTGATGCTACTAATATTACTAAACTGTTCATGACTTTAAGATATCTTTATTAGAAAAGTCAGAAAACAGTTTGCATTTAACTTGCACCTTAGTTACCCCTTGATCAGTGGACTGTAGACCAGGCCCGGAGTGACTAGACATTCATGTTGTGCTGAGGTCAATGTCACCTATGTTTCCTTACACCACTGCCTGCAAGAGTGACTTTACCTTATCAGGTGATTTTTTAGGATCTGGTGGGGTGAAGGTGATGCCCAACTGAGCCTTTTTCAAAGGAGGCTTGTCTTGGTACAGACACAGGTTGGTTCTCTGCTGTCCTGGGTCTTCTGGTGGCCAAAACAAGTGAGTGCTGCTGTCCACCACTATTCGTTGACAAAGTTTAGAGCCACAGGGAAAATGTCTTGTGTCATCCCATCTACCAGTGATGGCGAGGAAATAATGGTAAGGACTGATACCTCCCACATGGTTTTAACATCTGGGTTTTAGTGCTGCAGCTTGCAGTGGAGATGATATGAAGTGTGTAATAGTGTAACATGTAGCTCAGGGTCATTGCTAAAGGGGAGAGGTGGCATAGTTTTGGAAACTTTCCTCATCAGACCTGGCCTGAAAGTGGGGATACAGTTGCCACTCTGGATCTCAGTTATCTCCTCAACAGCCACATCTGCCTTTTCCCTCAGCAAGTTAATGTTTTGTTCCAGAAGACAGCAAGGTGTGGCAAGGTTTTTCTTCACCAAAACACATTCAGTGCTGTCCTGAGTTTTGTCGTGCCTAATAATTGATCTGATTCAACCTTTCAGCAGGATAGCAGTGGTCTGAAACGAGGAATTAGTTTAATATCTTATGACAGAGCTAATGTCAACACTTTTCTTTTCCCACTGGCAACATGGAGCCTTCACTTGGCCTTGCCATTGCCAACAGCTTTTTCAGCTCATGGGTGACAGCCTCCCTTCTCTATGTGCAAAAAATGTAGAATCTCTCTGTTCCTTAAAAAAAGGAAGCAAAGAATTAATTCTTAGCAATACTGTGGAGCCAGCAAAGATCAGCAACCACGAGAGAGAAGACTGCAGCATTTTAGTAAAATGTTTTCTTGAAGTGATGTTTCTAAAGGAGATGGATAACAGCAAAGGAGCTGAAAGAGAAAGACAATCCGTTAAAGAAGATCTAGCATGACCCCAAGTAGAAGCCAATTTTTTTGAAACTAACTGCTTTTCAGTTTTGATTAATGACTTGGCACCAGAAATTGGACATTTAACAGCACTCCGTCCACTGTGGAAATGAACTCACTGGGAATCAGTGATGCAAAGCTAAAGTTTTAGGGTAATGATTGGAGAAACCAACTATTTTAGCTTTTTGTATTTTCTATGTGTGTGTGCAAGGAGTCAGCACTGTTGTTTATCTGACAGCCTCTGGGTCAGAGGCTTTTGTGTTCAGAACAGTGCAGCAGCATAACTTCTAGTGTAAAATCAAATCTAGACATAAGCAGAAATGTTCTGTTTCCTTTTGTGATCAAATATTTCAATGGGAAGCATATTCTGCACTCAGTAGGAGATGTTTAGGAAAATATTTGACATCAGGAGAAAGCAAATGAGATTAACAGCATTTCTCCCATTTTATAAGCAAACTACTCAGCAGGTTACGAGCCCAGTTGAGTGCAGAAGTTCACTTACCTCATCTTCTAGCTCTTTGCTAATTTTCCTGAAGCACAGATAGTCAGAAAGGTTACATCCGAATGCCAAAAGAGCTTAGGAAACGTTACAAGCCTCTACACAGCTAAGTGTGTCCAAATGTCTAAAATGACATTTCAGGCTTGAATTACACGAAGAGAGGAGCACAGCTTTCGTGAGTGCTGGGTGCTGCACTTTCTCTCTCCCAGACAGGTCCGGCAGGGGATCCACCATCAGAGTGCATCACTGTTTGCAGCCATTTTACTCTTTCCCCATGTTTTGCTCTAATCTGCTTGCAAGCGTTCATGTACCTCGGCACCTGCATGAGGGATTTGTGTTTAAATCGTGTGATAGCTGTCCAGGCCTTGCTGCGATTAGAGCCACTGTGAGCTGTTCTCCAGAGAGTCAGTCTCTGTTGAAAAAGCTCCTCTGGGCAGAGTGGGAGTAACTCGGGAGCTCGCTTCCCTCTTCTCATCAAATTTTGGATGCAGAGGCGAGTCTGAAAGCTGCTAATACTCATATTTTTGTATTCAGTGGCGCTACTGAGGGCGATATCAATTATCAGCTCCAAGAGTCAGGCTAAAAGAGAGAACTTTGTGCTCACAGTAAAACACGGATAATTTTGAGCTCGTTCCTTAAGTGTGGGAGGGAAGGAGTTAGGGATTAGATGTGTGGGGGTGTGTTAATGGAGGTATTTCTCCACTGCCTTCAGCCAAGATCTCTCAAGGCTCATAAATTTGACTAGCAGGGTTTTTGTTTCTTTTGTTGCTGAATGATATTGATCACTAGGTAGTTTTTTTCCTTTTTTTTTTTCCTTTTGTTTTATTATTTGAAAACTCTCTCATCTCAGATAAAAAGAAACTGCCAGAATAAAGAAACCAAAATAGCCAGACGCATTTCATTTCATATGTCTTAGCAAAATCCACTTTGAACTGCATGGGTGTTTTTCCTCCTGAGCTAGCAGGACTTCTCCTTCATTATGGAAAAGGTCCTGACAGTGTTGTTCTGGAGTATATTATTTCTGCCAAGTCATTTTATAAACTGCAGTAAGATTCCAAGGCGCGGGACAAGGCCGGTCCTCACTGAATCTATAGATCCCACATTTCTCTTTAACTGAACGGGCTACAGCCCCTCCTGGCTGAGTCTGCTGATGAATTGAAACATCCAGTAACTGTTGAACGTGAACCGATGAAGCTAAACAGTAGCAAAGAAGAGAATCTGCAGTTTCCTTTTCTTTCAGTAGAGGAATCCGTGTTTCCCTCAGGAGCCTTTTTAAAGGCCTCCGAAAAAAAGCTCAGGAGAGTGAAGTGCCATCAATTAATCACAACCTGAGTTCCTAGCACAAGGCACACTGCACTTTTTGGGACTGATCATTTGAAATCCTGGGCTTCTTCCACAGAAGCACCTGTCTGCTGTGTCTCGGGGTTTAATTTTGTAATCTTTTTCTTTTTTCTTATTTTCCCTGATGATGATTCACCCATCGTTTTGAGTTATTATTCTGGCATTAGTAATCACTGAAGAAAATATTTGAAAGGGAGAGGAGGTTTCCTGAGAAGAAAAAGCTGATCTGATTTTCACAGTTTTAAGGACACATATTCAAAACAGAAGTTCCTTTTAAGTTAAGGCTGTGGCAAACTTACCAGTTTTAGGAAATTACTTTTACAAAAAAAGGTTTTATTTAAAGAAAACTATTTGATTTTAAGAAATAGAAGCACCTATTCAGTTCACAGATCTCCTGTTTCAAGAAGATTTGGGCATTTGGTTTGGGGTTTTTTTCTGGCTTTTTCTTTGATACTGTCCTTACAGGCTTGTTCTTATTTAAAGCATATTTCAGGAATTTTTGTTATACATGCATTTCTGTACGCTTTGTGCATACCGAAGATAAGTCTCTTCCTTTAACAGATAAATGATGTAATTTCTTTTGTCTGCCCCAAAACTGTTTTCTCCAGGTCAGCTGCTCAATGCATTGTGAATGTGCAAAAACCTCTCATATTTAAAAAAAAAACAAACTCAACATTGTGTGTTGGGACTAGAATTAAGTAAAAAGTGAGATGGAATAGAATGTAGTTTTAATCTCTTCATTAACATGTAAAATTCGAGAAGTGCACTATGAATTATTTCTTTATATGATCAGACACGTGACACTAGGACAGGAAGGTCATAGCTTCGGGCAGAGAGACACAGGACAGCAGGAGATTTCCACAGCTCATTTAAAATAAGTTCATAGTTTTCTGGCGTCTCTAGACTTTTGGGTCTCGTTGCTAAGGAAAAAAAAAAAAAAAAAGAAACTTAGGGACAATGGGGGTTTAAAATCAGTTGTAGCTCTCTAAGCTTTTAAGCTTTTTGACTAATTCCAGGTTTCCTGTATGAGCTTCAGGTTTATTAACAGTTTACCTATCAAATTATTATCTATCACTCCACTGAAGAAGTAATATTCATATAAACATGCTGCTTTATTCAGTGTTGATATTTTTGCAACATTTTAGGCTTTACTTAAATGTTAGTAACACCTTCCTTTTCAACTTGCATATTCAAAGTACAGTGACAGTAGCTGCAGCATAGTGTCTTCACTGGAAGAAGGGAGAGAGTGTTATTAATAATAAATACCAGTGTGGACTTGTGCTAAGCACAGTTAGTTGCAAGAACCATTTAAAGTCACAGAAAATGCCTGCCCACCTGCAGGCTTGTTGGCCCTCTTTTCCTTGGTGGAGAGGCTGTGGCAGGAATTTTGGAATTTAATTTAAGAACACCAACTGTGGCAGCCAAATCACTTAAAGGAGGCAAAGGAAAAGGCTTTTTCCTTTCATTTGAGGACCCTCCTGATTAGGAGCCACACACCATTATGTTCCACAAAATCAGCAATGGTCCTGTGTTTAAAAAAATCTGTTAGCTGGTTAGCATGGAGGTACCTTCTGGGGTGTGGGAGGAGGAAAGGAGAGTCTGACGAAAATACTTCTCCTAGAGTTTTCCATACCACATGCATAGGAGCTGACTTAAAAGTAAAGAAAAAACTGCCATCGGAAAGAAATGCTGCTTTGTGGGCATCTTGCATGCAAATACATCTGTGCACACATCTGTGCTGGAGTAGAAGCATAGATACAGATCATTAACATCTATTTTCTGAAGGTGATCCAAAGTATCAATCACCTGAATTACTGCAGTAAAACCTGTCTTTTAATGAAACAAAAGTGAGACATGAAAATAAAAGGTAACCTACTTTTAAATGTTTATAGAAGATAAAGGTTTAACCACAAGTCTTTCATCAAATGGAAGACAGTAGGAAAAAAAAGTTTAGAAAATGCCCTTTGGCTGCTCTTTACTGTGTGGTGAAACCTCACAGTATCTCACCTCATATACTATATGGGCCCTAAAGGCAGCTGGAAATGTTTAGAAATACGTCTATTTTGGTACATGGCTGCCTCTCTATCTGTTATATCCAGCAGTGTTTCAAGGAAGGGAGATATTTTCTTAAATGAAAAGCCCAGACCAAAGTGTGAGATGGTAAATGGTGCTCGAGGGTATACAGCAGTCTAAACGATGCCCTCTGTTAAAAGAATCAGCCACCTGACTGCTCATTAGTTAGCAGTAAATAATGAGGAATAGCTTGAGGCAGGAGCTCAGAAGTGCAGATGTCCCAAAATATTCACCCAGTTTGTGGTGTCATGAGATCTGTAGTGTCGTAAGGTAAAATACACTTAATCCCTCTTCTGAGTGAAGTAAAGCATTTTACAGTCTTTGTGGAGTCCAGTAATTTTGTATAATCTTTTCAGAGAGGATATCAAAAAGGTAAAAGCAAGGTCCAATGGACTGAGCAATGACTGCATTCTTTCCCCATCGCGTTGCACACCCAAAAGACATTTAGCAATAAGTGAGCACCCGTGGAAACTCCCCCATTTCAATCCTCCCTCCACCCACCCCACCCCCCCAAAAGGCAGTTGGTGATGCATTTGGAATTAGACTAATGCCAAATCTGAATTTCTCAGTTGGGTTCTAGTGTTTTAAGGGGAAGACCAGCATCCCAAACCAGAATTATCCTGAAAGGGCAGGGAGTCTTGGTGAGGAGGGTGGGCAATGGCAAGCCTCTGGAAAAAGGCCAATCATCTTTAACAGCCACCGTGTCATTGCAAAGAAATGCAGAAATATAATAAGTTTGAGTAGAAATTAATTTTAAAATCCATTAACAGTTTTTTTAAAAGGCTGTGTCTTTTTCTGTTAAGGCAGTTTTATACGTTAGAGATTCCTTCTCTTAGAGAGCTCTATAGCAAGGCTGGTTTTCTTTGCTAAACTTTATGTTGCTTTGTCTTTTGAATGCTCTCTGAAGTTAGAAGGTATTTGTTGTAGAGTTCTTATAGGCATTTCAGTCACAAAGAAGCTTCAGACCCATTAAATTTTAATAAAATAGAGGCTCCTAGGTGCCTAATGTCCTTTTTTTTCCTTTTTTTGACACAGACAGCTCCCCAGTCGTCTGAGGCCACAACCTTGGAAGGAAGATCAAAATAGAGACAAAAGAGAAGGTCTGTTCTCCGTGTCTAGCCTGATGCAACAGCCCTTGCTCTGGTGAGTAGGAGAATACTTCATGTCTGGGTCTGTTCTGGCTCCTCCCCATCTCATCTCCTTGACCTTTCAGAGTGCATCAGGGCTCAGCCTAAGGCTCCAGTAGGTCTCATCCCCTCTCCTATCAGGTATCATCTTATGTCACCCTCTTCCTACAGTTCCCAGCAGTACCTGCCTTGATGTTTCTTTGATGTGTCCAGCTTAGTCTCGTACCAGACAGCCCCTGTGAAGGTGTCTGCACAGAAGGGTACCACGGGCAGACTCCGATGCCATGGCTGTTACACGCTTTTCAGTCATTGACTGCTGTAGTCACTGCCTCTGGGGGTACTGGTTGGAGCCCCTTCTTTTTCATCTGTGCCCCATGCACAGTAGGTTTCCTGACGACTCCTTCCAGCAATCTGCCTCTACTTGTGGCCTATTTACTATGCTTTGCATGTTCCTTATCTTAACAAAGATGTCAACCTGAACCCCCCCCTCTCTCCCTGCCTTCTTAACTTTCAGCACTGTGTCAAATTCTGTTTGCTGAGAACATTAAACATTTTTTCTGTAGTCTGAAAAATCAAACAAACACTGCTTGAGGGCTACCTAAGCCCCCTTAATCAAGGGGTTTAAATTAGGAAGTGTTTAGTGTAGGAAGAGCTTAAAAATGTGGGTCTAGGCTGCAAGTCCCAGCTCTTTCTTTTGTTCCCGTATGCCTCTCATTGATCCCAGCGTATGTGCCAAAGGCAGAGGGGGCATTTGCTGGGTGGGAAGGTGAGAAAGGGTGCAGAAAGGAGGATGGATGCCACTGCTGAGAGTGCTCTGCCAGAAAGGGGTAAATCTGGCTATAAATCCCTGCTTGTGCCAGGCTGGGGCCACACACTCACTCTTGGCCTCTTCTCCCCTGCTGAGGCTGGGGTGCAATTCCTGTCTTAGGGCCCTGCATATGATTTTAGCTGCCCTGGGGGGTCCAAATTCAAAGGTAAAGGGGATCTCCTCCAAATGATCTCTGAACGGCAACAGCCCAGGAAAGGATGCAGTGTGACTGCTCTCAGGTTTTAAATCTGTGAGACAACTGATCTAGCACTTTTTATGACCATTAGGCTTTCAAATTCTCTGCTTCTTTCTCAGTCATGCATTTACGCTTATAGAAATTTAAAAAAGAAATTGCAAGTGGAAAGAGAAGTGGGAAATCCAACCTCAATAAACTCTCCATAAAAATTCACAAATTAAGGGCAAGTACATCATGAAAGCATATTAGTCAGAGTGCTATAAATTCCAGCAAATTGATTGTCATATATAATCAAAAACATACCATAATATATAATAAGTTGAAATAAATACCGCAAACCAACCTCAGGCAGTAAATGTTTAAGATTAGTCCTTCATACCACATATACCTGAGGTATAAATAAAGAAAGCAGGAAGGCTTAAAAAAAAAAAAAAGAGAGAGAGAAGGAAAAAAAGGTGTGTGTCCTAAAACTGGAGATCGAGTGAAAATGTGGTCCTTTGAGTCACGCTCAGAAATTGACTGCAAATCACTGAAAGCTGATTGAAAGGCTTGAAAGGTTTTCACAGACATGTTCTCAGGCAGTGTTTAACAGGGAGTAGTATCCCCTTCTTGAGCTGAGCCCATAGAGAAGCCTGCAGCAATAGTCCTTCAAAAACGTGTCCTACTCACTGTGTGCAGAGGTGTCAAATGCAGAGGGTGGCTGTGACACAAGGGTTACCTTTAGCAGGTGGCATGGCAATGCATTGACTTGATTGGGAGTGATTGGAGACCATCCTGCTGGGACTGCAGGAGCCCTGTTGGCTGCAATATGGCTGCGGCCATCTCCTAGGCCTGCCTGTGCTCCACGGGTGGCCTTTTCCACCCACAGCCAGCTGCATGCCATCTGAGGCACCTTGGTTAAAAATGACCCCATTCACAGGTACAGGACACCTCCAGAAGCTACCTCATGGTTTGGGATGCTCACCAGGACCTCCTAAATGCTGATGGGTTTCAGATCACTTGTCAAATTACTGTGTACACTCTTTTAAAGAAAAATGGACCTAGTAGCCCAAAGCTAACAAGAGCCTATATTTAATCTAACAGTGCCCAATTGTTTCTATGTGTAATCTGAAATTACCTGACCAGGATTCACAGTGCCTAGGCTATGAGCCAGTTTCTTCTTTATTTAGTATATATTTAGTACCAGTTGCCTAAGGTGCCTTCCTGTCTGCATTATTAATATGATATAGGTTTACGGTTTCCAGTATCATAGATGTGGAATTTCTTTTCTCAGATCCTGAGCAATCCACATCTAATCCTCCAGTGGGAAAGCTGTTTAAAAGTCATGGCACTGGGCCTTCTGTTTGAAACCATTTGGATTAAAATAAGGAATACATGATGTCGTAACCTACAGTGCCTGCCGTCCAGGTGGAGGAGCATCTGCATTAAAGACACTTCTGGCTTAGCCAGCAATTATGTCAAAAGGGAGAGGCAACAGGTGGAATCATACAGAGACACCAACAGGGATGGTTGGTAGCAGGGTAGCTGGGCTGAAGATGCCAGCCCTGGTCCAGCATGGAGATGCCCCAGCTCTGGTCCCGTGTGGACGTCTCCCAGCCCATCCACCTGAATCCACGCCAGGGGAAACACTGACCGGGAAGCAGAAACCTGCTGTCAGATGGGGCTGCAGTGGAAGTGAAATCCCTGGAGATGGAGGCTGGTAAAAGGGAGCACCACACACATCCCTTGAGCTGGCTGTGGGCACCAACCAAACGCTTACCTGAAACGTTGGGCTGTTTTCATTTACATGGAGCCTGACTTGCACCATGCTTCCTTCTGTCAGTAACTATTGCCAAAGCCCTTCAGGTGAAGATAGACTTGAGAAGCCTCCTGAAGCTGCCCGAAACCTGATACTTCCTTCCCGGCGGGATGGGAGCCCCGCTGTCAATAGCGTGTCAGTGCAGAACGGAAGCAGAGATGTTTACAAAATTAACAAATGGACTTCAAGTTAAACACCGGGCAATTTGTGAGACAGCTTTTTCTTTCTTTTTCTTTTTTTTTTTTTTCTTTTTTTTTTCCCCAAGCGTTGACCAGTCTCCTGAGATTACTTGCAGGTGAATGTTGTGTATTCTTTCTGGGCTGACTTATTCTAACATCATGTCATTTTTAACTGCTTTTCTTGAGTAAATATGCTTGCAGCTCCATCCTGTTACCCTCCTTAGAGTGCTCTCAACGTTAACCTTTTCCCAAGGCCACATTCACCATTCCTAAATCACATATATATAGTTTTACTGACTTCAAATCAGTTACTGCAGTTGGGAAGGTGAATTTGTATTCTGTGTGTGGTACGTGCACACTATTAAGCTCTGGGCTTGCATACAGGAGCAGCACCAGCACCAAGACTAAATGGCACAGGCTTGTTTGTATTGGGCCCTGATCCTGCGAGGATGAGCATGTATGTGTCTCTGCTGACAACAGGACAAAAAAGTTCAGCACCTGCCAAACACCCCATAACGTTGGGAATTAGAACATTAAATTCTATGGCAAAGAGGAGGAAAAGCTATTATTAATGCAAGACACCCCTGGGGAGGTCCAAAGCAGGGGGTGGCATCCTATCTGCCAGCATGGTGTCTGCCTGCCCCGCTCTGCTACAGCCTGATCCTCCCTCCAGCCACCACCAAACTGGACAACCCCAGTGCTCACACCCAGATACTCACGTCTCAGGGGGTCCCTGAGTGGGTACAAAGCTTTGGCAGGAGTGGGTCCCCTCTGCTTATCATCACCACTCACCACTTGGGATGAAGCAGATAAACAGTGTGATATTTTTAGTGAACCCAGCTATAGCTGGTGTGCTGAAAGTACATCACTTGTTTCGACAAGTAGCAAGTATGAAGCTGGAGGAGCAGGCAGGAAAGTATCCAGAATTGAAATTAATATCATTAGTTTTCACCAAGCTAACAGGACTCCTAGCAGCAGGATCAAAATAGCTGTTTGTCAGTTACTTTGAAAAAAGAAGAAAGAAAAAAGGGGCTGCCGCCAAGGTTTATGAGGAAGAAACTACTCTAATGCGTTATTTTCTTTATACAATGTTTATCGCTTTTTTTCCTTTCAGTCTCCACCATTAAATTTAAAATGCAGATCTATCAGCATCTAGTGTTACTTCAAAACACCATGTAGTGTCTAGAAAACTGAACTGTCAGACAAGCTTGTCATGTACACATATTTTGTTATTAAATGTGTTCGGGCATGAGTTTTGGCAGGATTTCTTCACAACTATCCTGAACTTTTCTTGACACCTTTTATGGCACGTAATACATCTGCAGCTCAGGGCTTGGTAAGCCCTTAACTCTTTAATTATGAGCCTAGAAACTCCCTTCCTAATTATTGTCCTATAAGCAATATGATCTAATTCTTATGCCAAAGCCCAGAAATTCACGCTGCAGGTGCTTCGCTTTGTTTGGCTGCCTTTTGCTTTTTTTTTCCTGCTTTTTATGGTGCCAGGAGAGTAGTGTGTGCTCTGCAGCCTTGTGGCAGTGTAATCCTGGGGCAGCTTGCAGTCGCTTGCTACCTGACCTGTCTGATATCTGGTATTTGTCACTTTTTCTTGCTCTTTTCCTCCAGCTAAGGCTGGTGCTCAGCTCTCACACGGTGCACACCGTTTGGACCAGGTTTAACCAGAGGCCCAATTTCCTCCTGTAAAGGGTTAGGGGTTAGCATTGGCATTTGTGAAGTGCCAAGTGATGCCAGAAACTTTCTATTTTAAAGTGAGTGGGACTTGTATAAGTACTGTAGCAAGTAAAAGAACAAGACTTACATAGCTGATGTGTCTAACGATATATAAACCCCATTTTACCCTTTGGGAAAACTGAACTGGAAACTGGCTTTGTGTCTTGCCAAAGGCCACAGAGGATATCAGTGCCAGAGACAAACAGACCCCACCAATCCCAACTCCGCAGCCTCTGTGTGATCCCTTTGAAAACTTCATTTCCTTCTATTGGACTGATTTTAAAGAGAATAATGAATCAGGGAATTCTGCTCTCTTCCTTATGGCCTGAGGGAGGAAGTCAGGAAAAAGTTTGTCTGATGATTTAATTAATTTGTTAAAGGAGGAATTACCTACCAAGTTGGTTTTGTGAAATTTCTACAGAGACTCTAAATGATGCATGTATTTTCTTAAACATTATTAACAAGCAAAAATGCAGCATTGTACAAGTCTAGATGAAACTTCCATCTTTCCAAAGTATGAGGAAGACCTATCTATTCATGCAGTACCTGTATGAATTAACATACACACAATTTTATGTAACCCTCAATAAGTTAAGCAAGAATATTTTGCTGTCTTAGGCTCTAAACTAAAATTATTTACTTCACTGCAAAATGTATTTCTGTGTCTTTTCATACTCATTCAGCACCGTGTAAAAAGTTGATCACCTTACTAAAAGAAAAAAATTTCTATTCTTCCTTAAATCTGGAATTGCTGGTGCAGCCTTGTCAGCCAACAGTGTCTTTCTGTAGCCTTTCAGAACACGTACAAATGGTGCAAGGTGTTAAGAGATGCAGGCCACAAGGCCAAGAAGCTTAATGATGGATTTATTATTGAAAAGTGTATGCACTTTTCTGAAATACTAGTGGAACTTCAGACTCCTCTTAAAATTGCTGTTTAAAGAACAGAGTTCAATACTGAAACAGCCCATGCAATCTCCAGAGAGGAATCCCAAGGACCCTTCCTGGATGACAAATTATGGAAAACTTCCAAATCAAGTTGTAAACTTTCTCTCTGGGCAAATAACAATCGTCTAAACTGTGTAACTGTTCTCTAGGTTTATACACTGAAAGAGAGAGAGCTTAAACGTCATTGAAAGTCCAGACCCAAACAAATTCAAACGTTTTGGATAAATTTGTACTTGGAGTTGAATTTAATAATTTGGACTGATTTCTATAGCCATACTGTTTTTGTAATAGAAGTTGATTATAGATGTATTTTTCTAGGCTGATAATTTCTGATATAGCTTTCTGAGGTTCAAGATCAGCACCACCTGGAATCTTGTTTACAAAAAGCAAAGTATGTTCCTACCTCTTCCTATGCAGCTGAGTAATTGCTTTAAGTTTGATGTCTTCGTGTTAAATGGCATTGCTTTAAACTCTACGCATGTCAAACAGCAGAAAGCTAGGAGAGTTTGAAAGGTTATCGCCATTTCTCTCCGAATTCCTGTGTACTGAAACCCTTCAGAGATGGCTGCCTACTGCAAATCATTGTTTGACAGCTTCACTCAACTTCAAGACTTGTCAACTCAGGGGGCAATCTGACAGCTCTCAGGCAATAAAGTAAACAAGGGATTTGGAGCGTCAGAGAAGGAATGCTTAAAATCATTCCTAATATTTCTCCTATTCATAACATGTCACCAAGCCAGTGAAGTTATGAAGGCAGCAAGTCTCAGCTTCTTACGCATCCCAGGTGGTGTTTGCAGGGTGAGTGAAGGCTTGGGGGAGCCCTGGCAACTGGCGTCCACCAAGTATCATCCAGATTTGTTCCACTGATGGTACTTCTGATAATAATGAAAACTCAAAGCATTCTTCTCCAAACGGATGACTTTTCAGATAATTTATGTCTAAAGTCTGACTTTAAAGATGTTTCAGTATTGGTGGAGACAGACCCCTGTTTAATAGTTGTTCTTTAAAAGCAAATATGACCAAGTTGTTGTTTTTCTGTGTAATAATGTGCGCAATACGTCTTTCACAGTGACTGGGAAATGTGCAGATGCTTTGGTTGTACAAATGCTCAGATGCAGAATCAGTAGTGGGGCTGGAACCCACTGAGAGTTGATCACTACATGGATCTGACCACTTACATACTCATTTATGGACTTCAAACATATTTGCAATTGAACTAACAGGTACGTTTTCTGAAGCAGCCACTTCTACCGGGTCCTGCCTTTGCACAAGTTATCTGAGACACCTTAAAAAGCCTTGTTTACAGATTCTGAAAATCTGGCTAAATTAATGCAGAGCACAGAGCAAATTGAATGCTTAAAATGGCTAGTAGCTTCTAAGACTGTAACCTTGTATTTTGGATATTTTGCTGGGTATGTTTCTTTATTCCTATGAGGGAACAATTTGATAATACATCTACCGTACAATTTTGTAGGTGTATGTATCAGACAGGCTTTACAGATCTCGTGAAGAACGTAAAACACAGTATAGAAAATGTGAACTAATCTTTAGACTAGTGTGACTGTTTGTTGCACATCTATTTTGAGAAATCCTGCTGCTAACACACCTAGAGCTGACCCCCTTTGTTAACTGTGTGGCATGTGCATGACAATAAATTACCTGTTGTCATTATTGAAAATGACTAATGGCCTGTTACCCTTTTAGGACATTATTTAAAAGTCATTTTTCTAAAAGAAGAACTATATTCCCTCCTGAGGTAATGCCTTTTTCTTTTTTTTTTAAATAACTCCATTAACTGTTGCCGTTCTGTGCTATTATAGAAGGTTTTCTAATTACAGTAGTTGCCATACAGTGAAATTGCAGTTACAACTAAATTGTCTTTTGATTCTTTTTTTAATAAGGACACCCAGCTCGTGTAAATCTCCATAGCTATGTTTTCAAAGGATCTAATCTAATATAGACTAGCTGTAACATTTAGGGGTAATGTTAAAGATCTTCATTTACTACAGTTATTACAATTCCATTAATTCACATTTTAAACTGAGCCCTGACCAAATGCACTTCAGCAGCCACTTGTGCTTGCTAAAAGATTAAAGGCTCTGAACTATGTGAAGAAAGGAAATCTTTATAGATTGCTAGCTAATGGCTGTTTTCTTTACTGCTGGAGTCAGTGAATTGAATTGTAATGGACTGGATTGACTCCACATATGGAAATTGCAAAGAGCAGGACCATTTTTTTGCAGATTAAAATTTCAGTCATTCTGGAAGTCATCTATACACTTCAAAATGCTGGACTGCAAGAAAATACTTGGAACTCTAATGGGTCTTTTTAGCATAATATTGCTTGCTTATGTATCTGTTCTGTACTTTGCATTAGCAACTTAGGTGCTATAAATGTAGTTGATTTGACATCACACAGGGAGGTGCATGTAAAAGCAACTTAGATTGTGCCATGACAGAATGGAGTACCTGGAGTCTCTGGCCCTCAGTACACATGAATATTTGGTCAAGGGCTCACAGTAATTTCATTGCTACCAATGTGCAAGTAAAACTTGATTAGAGGAATAAAACTATAGGACTGTGTTCTTTTGCAGTTTTCCTAAGGCTTATCTAGCCTAAGCTGTGACCCCAGATTGACATCTCTTGCTGATACTGTCATGGCAAACTCAGACACATCATAGCTGTTCAGACTAAGTGGCAGAAGGGCAAAGAAAGTTTCCACAGCTAAAACTGCTCTTACTGCGCAAAGCTGGACAGAGAGTGATGGCAGTTAATCACTGAAACACGAACAGACAGGACTAGCTTGTCATAATAAGAAGCTATCAAATCACAGTTCTGTTAAACTCTTCAATGTTTTATCATGAGCAGCTGTCAAACTCTTATAATTTCATGCTTAATAGATTACAGAGTTATTTTCTCCTTTATTCTGTTGCCTATAGCATGTTTTTTTTGATCTGGAAGTGGTATTGGTCATATTTATTTAAAGACATGACTCTTTGTGTGCGTGTATATAAATGCATATAAAAAGACAGAGAGGAGGAAAAAATTCTCAGGCCTGGCTCCATGCATGGGAGGGCACTGCCCCATACGTCCTGCCTTTCATCGTGTCCCTTGGGTGGCAAAGAAGTAGGGGTAAGACCAGTATTAAAGACCTGTGTTAAGGTAGATAAATGTAATTCAGTACCTGTGTAGCATCTCCCCATGGTAACATCTGTGAATAGCACCACCAGAAATAGCTTCAGTATCATCTATTCCCATGGGAAAGTAGAACAAAAAAGAGTTATTGCTGATTTGAACATAGCCAAATTTGGAGATGAAAGGGAGAATTTAATTATTGCTAAGTTTCTCTCAGAGTGTTTTCACATGAAGGCAAAAGCATGGGCCCTCCACTTTCCTGAGGAATGCCTGGGGCTGCCAATGCAGTATTACAAAAGTCGTGGAGCCATCGAACCAAACTAGGTGAAACAAGAAGTTTATGAAGTTGAAGATGGCTACTAATTTACTTAAAACTATGGTCAACAAGAAACTTCTGGACAAGAGGTCCCCGGTGTCTCTCCCTGGGCAGGCTGGGAGCCAGTAACTGAAGGAGTTTGGAACGTCTCTGGCTTTCATGTTCAGGCATTTTACTTGAAGTGAAATTCATGCCCTTGAAAATTACTGCTAAACAACAGGTATTACAGGCTGTAATAACCACTAAGCTCAGTCTGGGACTTTTTAGACTTGTGGCTCTATGGGTTTGCTTGTTTAAGACTGTTGGCATTTGCTTTAAGTTTTTAAGAAATAAAATAATAATAATGTTTAAAACCTTTGAAGAAAAGAAAATGACTGCTGGAGACTATTTCTTTTGGAATTTCTAAAAAGGTTTCTGAGGAGAACTCCTTTGTGACAATATAATTAAGCAATGAGACATGACAGCTAGTCATTTCAAGGTTATTACTGTATGCCTAAGGTGGCATCACAGTCATGAGGCTGAAGGGCAAGTGGCTTTAATCACCCGTTAAGTGCAATAATCCTTTTGATATGCACTGACTGGAGAAACTTATCAAAAAGCGATTTAGGAACAATATTAAGAGGAACAGACAAACTGTTGAAGGCACTAAGCATGAATATTAACATGGTTATAACATCGCTGACAGACGTTTGAAAAAGTCTATTTGTGTCAAGTTTTCATCATTAAAGACACCCCGAAGGAATTACTTTTAATAAGAAGCAAAATATTGCTTTGGTATTTTTGCTTTTTTCCTCCTTAAATATTTGTTTTATATACTTTAAGCGTACTTATATGGCCTTCTGAGCGGGTCAGCTCACCCATGCTGTACAGCTGGGTAAGAATGCAGATGACAATACAATGCCTGTCCACAGCAGGACACTCCTACATAAAAACTGTTATTTGGTGATCCACGATCCTAGCTCGTTTCAATACCTTTGCCTGACGCTCTGCTGCCAAGGGAGGTAGCTCTTCAGGAGGAGAGCACCTTCATACAGCGTGTGAAGCTTGGTGGTGTGGTTTCCACATCTGCTTCAGCCCGCAGAGCTGGGAATTGAACTGTCCTCAGCAGCGATACAGAGATAGATGCCAAATTGCCGTCCTACTTCGTTGACCTAATAAAATATTTTGATTGGTTTTAAAGGAAGGGCAGGAAACACGTTTATTTTCATATTAAATGGTTTATGGAAAGATATAATTTCTCCAAAAAACCCATAATGGTGTGATTTTTTTTTAAATTCTAATTTTTGTGCTAATATACCACTAAGTGGAGAAATTCAGTGCCAACATAAATGTTGGTAACATGTTCTTCATATTTACAGGTCTGAAAATGTTATCTTTTCCTTGGCCTGTTTTATGTATATTAGTACATTAAAATAATGGTCAATATGTAAATATGAGAGATGAAAATATTTGTTAATGACTCAAATTATAATTGCTCTATGTTGTATAGAAAAGAGTATTTTGCTGAATTGGCCCTTGTTTGAACTTAGGTGATGTTTGTGGATTCTGTGCAGTATACAAAAAGCTTTGCCCTTTATATGAAACCTGCTTTGACTGTGTAATTACCATTCTCCAATTTCCATTTGGACAATCAAGGTTCTCCTGTCAGTCTGTTTGAGTACACATTGGCTAAATGATTAAAATCTTCCCGTAGTGGGTGCATGGGGGGCTGTGGGGATTTTGGCTCATTAAAGAAGAGGGATTAAAAAATGTAAACCTGAAAATGAAAATTGATGAGAATTGGACACCTTGTGTTTTGTTTTGCCTTTCAAGAAAAAGTATGGAAATGTAGCATAGCAGGGTTGTCATCTCTGGTTCCCTTCAAAGGCAAAAAATCTTAATATTAAACAGAAAATGTATTTTTTAAACAATATTTGAAGAACTAGACTTTAAAAAAAATCAACAAAATTGCCTTCAAAGAAAGGGTTAAAAAGAAATCAGCTAAAGTTTCTCTAGGGACAGGATAGTCCAGTTTTGAAAAAAAACATTGTTATGCTAGTAATAGGATATGTCTTAAGCTTGTTCTTAAGTCTTATTTTCTTTACTGCAGGTTGAGAAATTTTTTCCTCCATTGCGTTCCATGCAGTTGTTCTGGTAAGGAATGGCAAAGCTGTGCAAGGCTTCACAGCAAAAAATAACCCCTCTTCCTGTAAAGGCAAGATTCTGCCAAAATAAATAGGGACTGCAGCAAATAGTACAGATGGTCATTGCTTTTAAGCGTGTGTGTATTTATTATACGTAATCTGAATATAGATATATATAATATATACATATATGTGTATTTAGATTAATTTGAATACATATCAATATTTTCAAATATATACGTTCTGGAGCCTATATAATCAATGCAAGCTTCCCTGGAATCTGGACTCTTAGCACAGCCCAGCCCGCCTGCAAGTTCACCACATAGAATCCTGAGATGAAGGTTAACGTGCTGGGATACAAAAGCTAATTTCTTAATAACGATAAAGTTACTGAAAGCAGTGCAAGCTCTTGAGGCCTGAAACGGCCAGATGAAAATGGCATGGTCTAGTGATTAGAAGGTTTTAGTAGGAAATAATACTTTTCTTGTCACTGGGCTGCGTTGGCAGAATGAGTGCAGCAGCTGGAACGCATATGCAGAGTGTTTACTGGAGCGACTCTTACACTTTCAGACAGAAGGAAATCCTGTGCAGGATTGGAAAGCGCAGAGAGCTGTCACCAGGGAATAGGCTGTCTGTGTGTCTCCATGAAATAAAAGCTGTGCGGACCACAGACCCTGCAGTGGGCACTTCCTGCCCCCTTCGCTGCCGCAGTTCAAGATTACTTTTTCTTTTTTCTTTTTTTTCTTTTTTCTTTTTTTTTTTTTTCTGGAAGATATCAAATCTACTGGTCTTATCAACAGAAATGCTGATGAAGCTCAGGATTTACTTTGTATCAAACTTCAAAAATCCAATTAAGGATGGGGGGCTTTGTTGTTGTTATATTTTTTTTTTTGTTTGGCAAAAGAAGAACCTGGAAATTTTGCCATCTCTTGAGTCACATAGGCTGATCTTTCTAGGCTAATATGACATCTGATATTACTTGACGTGGTTTTTCTGGTTTGATGTTTTTTTCCCCCAAAGCTGTGTAGGTTTCTAACTACCGTTGAATGCCTTTAGACCAGTAGCAAATCCCAGCATCTAAAAGCTGCTAACGCAGGGAGCGTTTTATTGTTTGCTGAAGGTATAGCAATGACCAGTATCTACTAATGAATAAGAAAACACATTCGTTAGCCAAATAAGTTTAAAAATCTTAAATTAATGATGTGTTTGTGTGACAGATTTGTGGGAGGGATTTCAAATATAATCACCATCAATCTGGCTACAGCCAAAATAAATTTTATGAAAAGTAAAACAAACTGTTGCACAGACAAAGTAGGCCTTCGGGGGCTCAGGCAATAATCTGTGTTTTCTTATTTAGCTGTGTATAATATTTCTGTTCATTTCTTATCCAGATAGAATCTCAGTATGTATAATATCACTGTTAAGAAGAGTCAACATATGCCACTACCCAAAGGGGAGGAAAGAAAGAAATGAAAGAAAGAAATGCATACTTAAAATATTTGTTTCAGATAAACAAAACATGCCCATGTAAACATGTCAGGAATGGCGCAATTGTAAAGGTAAGCATAAAACATAAAAACTTTAATTCCAGGATGGTTATTTTTTGCAGAAATATGTGTCTAGGTTGGGGCGTATGTTCTGGAAACCCCAGCTGCTGCTGTCACTACTAATAAAATTGTTACGAGATTCAAACTTTTGGTGAAGTTCCTGCGTATGTTCTTTCTTTTCCTGAACAGAAATGTCAAATTTAATCAGATGAAGAAGAGAGGTGGGGCTCCAGTTTCAGAAGCACGTAAGCAGCACTTCCACAGGAGCAAAGTGGCCTCTCCTCCAGTTGGCACCATCTGCTCTGGCCGGGACTTGGTGGGATGCGATGGATGGGTGAAGCTGTGCTGGTGTTTGGATGGTGGTAAAGCAGGTCAGAAATGCTTCGTTGGGCTGAGGCACTGAAGTCTACTGAGCACAGCAACTAACTGGCTCCCAACCAACCTGCTCCAGTAATTGGTAATTCCAGTAATGACAAGGAAAGGCTTAAATTTCTATCGGCATGTTCCAGTAAAAACGCATCGGTAATTTTTGATTGTTTTCTTGACACTGTTCTGCAAATACATTTTAAGGAGATTTTTGCCTGAGAAAGGACTTTCGGGTTGAGCTGAAGGCATGTCACAATCTTTCATTCACAACTTCAAGTGCATTGCATACAGTTGCCAAAAAATTCTGCTTTTGCATCGTTGTCCAGCTTCCCTGTTCTTGTTATTGGTTTCCAGTTAGTGTAATGGGAGTATGTGGCTGTCATTCAAACAGATGAACATTTTTGGCATTGAAAATATATCAAGGGGTGCCTGTTTTTTAAAGGAAATATTCCCCTTCCTACTTTTGCATGGTTTCTTGATCAGATAAAACCCATCTTGTGCTAACGTTTAAATTAAATGCACTGCATTCTGACCCAACAATAACAAAATCAAACCCACTCATTGCCAAGTATCATAAGCTCTTAAAATACATTCAGACAGTGTGATGATATTAATAGGGAAGCAGATATCAGATTTCGTCCGACAAAGCAAACCACACGGTGGAACATGAGAAGTTTCTGTGCTTACTGACTTCAGAATAAAATGGAAGACAGAAGCCCTATCAAAATTTTACTAATAATCTAATACTTTACATTTATACAGAGGCTTGGCCTGGAATATCTCAAAGATGCTTCACAGAGAAAGACATTTTTATCTTATCTCTCCATCTAAGTGGCTGAGGTAAAGAGGTTAAGCAATTTGGACTCAGATTTCAGAAAAAGCATATTCCAAGGTGTGTCTTAGAAAAGGTTTTCTAAGAAATTAGCTTGTATTGCAACAAAAAGATACAAAAATAGATTGGGAAATCACTAAGCTCCACCAGAATTTGGTAAGGCACTGGGCAAAGCTTCACTGTGTGCTTGCCCAGTTCTTAAACTTTCCTGTTAAGTATATCTACTAGCTATATGTAAGGATATAAGGTGGCACTGGGATAGACTTTTCATCTTATCTACAGTGGCTGTTGGTGACATTGTTAGGAATGAAATTTGGCTTGCAGGTTTTTTTTTTCAAGTCTGTAGTTACTATAGGTAAACATGCATCCACAATATGTAATCTGTTGACATATTTATAGCTATTATTTTTCTAAAGCTTGCAAGAAATTTTTTTACTACATTATAACATGGTTGATAGGAAGACTGACTTTCTTGGCTTACGTGTTGTCCTTATATATCTAGATTGTACCTGTTCTGAGATGGAAGATTTTTGAGTTCTATAGTGTTTTAATCAAACAAGTGGAACTACAAAAACTCATTCCCACTCTGCTAGCCACCTGGTGATTTCTGGCAACACAGTTTCAGCTGCATCAGTGATTTCCCTGGCCATACCTACCATCTAGGAGGATGTTCTTCACCAGAGGGATTGCATGGTTCTTTCTGAATCTCAGTAAGACAGGGCTAGAAATAACATAATGAAATTGTTTAATAATAAGATAGAAATATGAAGAGAAATAGAAATAGCAAGTAAATCTTACATCCCTTCAGATGTTAGGAACCCTGCTTCTGTGCTGCATTGGACAGACCTGGGGTAGACAGCCATGGCACACTGTGGTGGAGCAGCTAAGTCTCCCTCCCATAACATGGTGCCTTGTATTCAGTGTGACAAACAAAGCCATATTTCCTGACCTGACAGGCAGGATCTGTGTCCACCAGAGCATATTCAGCTGCATATATCCAGAAGCAATGCCCAGGAAGAGTGCATGTTCAGGTTATTCCAGCATGACTTCTGCCACGGCTTGCCCAAGATCATTAACCAAAGGCAGTGACTTCAGCAAGGCTCCAGTACAGAAGGAAACTTCCTGACTATAGAACTGAAAAGAAGTATTCTCACTGATACAGCAGGTTTTGCTTTGCTTTTCTTTACCTGATGATGATCATAGTCACTTGCATAATCATATAGAGTTGCATGGGGAAAACACAGGGGCTGATTAAGTGAAGATCTCTTGGGTCAGGATGCACTAAAAGAAGCAGTATTACATATGAGTTGTCTGTGAGATAAATATTATTATCTTTGTGTAGCTATGTTTTTAGGTTTTTTTAACCAGAGCAGAATTTGTTCTTTTTTTCTTTTTAATTAACCTGTTGGGGCAACAGACCTCAGGACATGGCCAGAGAGCCTTCTAATGGAAGGCAAACCAGTCTTGACTTCTGTGTTAAATTTACATAACCATTACAAGGTTATGCAATAGTGTGTATGTGGACATCCAGAATTGTCTGCTTCATGAAGTCTTTTCATGAAGGCCTATTGATAATGATGAGGACTACTGATAATAATTATTTTATAATCTAATTTATAAAAACATGAATATTTGTATACTCGCTATAATTGCATGCTCATGATAAATCTTGGACCAAACTCATGGGAATAGTGGGAGAGTTTTAAAATAGATTAAAAGAAATCTTAAAGACTAAGATATGGTTAGTTCAACTTTGGTAGTGTGAAGGACATTGGTAAGGAGAGTGAGCTAGTTTGTATACTAGTTAAAGCCATCCAGCTTTACTGGATGTTCATTCATTACTGAAGAGTTAAGGAATTTTTTATGCAGAAGCAAAAATTTTTCTCAAGGAATTTAAGCTCATTTAGCCAATGTCTTCAATAGGTTATCAAAATGTTGTCTTCAACTGTTTTGATGACCAGCTACAAAAAAAGATGTTCCTTGGATTGTCTAGGATTGAGTCAAGAATATAAAACCTGGATGCCTAAATATTTATCATAGAAACAGACTCTAAACCAGATTTCACTCTTGGTATCACTGTGCACCTGTGGCCCCATAAAGAAATAGAAGACTTTGTAGGAAATTTGTCCTTGTGCCTTGTTTGAGTTTTTTTTCCTGTTAATGGGCTTAAGTGCTGCTGCTATTACGTAAACGGGAATTAGAACACAGGTTGTATAAATACATTGCATTTGAAAATTGAGTGAATTTGGTTCACTGTCAGTGATTAAATGTCCTCAATGCTTGATATCCACCAACTGTGCACAGAACCAGCCGAAGGTTTGCTTTTGAGCTGAAACAAGTTGAAGTGTTTAATATTATTCTGATAGTGCAGAAATTCAATATTTGTGCACATGTTATTTTGCAATCGGGTATAATACAGTGGGTACTTCTGGTGGGATGTGATCCCATGTCACATCATCTCTGCCTCTAACCAGAGCTCTCTCCACAACAGGGTGCTGTACCACAGAAACAAAGTTTGACATGGTGACCTGATGTTCTGGACAAGAGAGTTATGTGGGCTTCATCTGACTGTCAGCCTTTGCACACCCTGGCAAGTAATTTGTGACACTCCTGAGCTTTGCCCTCAGGATTGTCAGTCTTTGGCTAGTGTAAAGCAGTGTCCTTGCCATTTTCCACCTGTAACATGCTTCCATTTCAATATGTCTGCCTAGGGAGATGCAAAAAGAAGTGTCAACTTCTATGTCTAATTCCTTCTGCACACCCTTTGTTGGTGAGTGATTGTTCCCAAGAAGAAAAGAGAACTGTTCCCAACAGATATACTTTTGCAAGCAATGCTTCTTCAGCATCCTCTTTTTTATATTTAACCATGGGGGGATTCCTCTGCCTGTTGGTGCTCCCTGTGGCTCAATTAACTTTGGAAAAACCTGTGTCTCAGTAACAACAATGCTTTGGGAATATTGCGTTATGCCAAGATATCCAGGTTCTGCCATAGTACTGATGCTATCTCCACCAAGATACCCTCAGTTCTTTCAGCATGTTTCATCCTACCTCATTGCCTGAGGAGTTTATTGAGACAGTCTTAGACTTGCACGAGATTGAGGGTTTTTTTCTTTATCTCCTCCCTGTCTTGTCCACTCTGTTTAATCCTTAGTTTATGAATAGATTTTTGCTGAATCTGTCATTATTTCTTTTTCTGATAGGCAAAGTGGTGGTGTTAACCAGCTTTTTCTCATAAGCTGACCACAGCTCTGATGCTGCTTGGGTAGTCTTTAAGGTAGGTCTTTTGAATTCTCTAAAGGCTTGTGAAAAGGGAATGGGACTTCATTATTTGTAGAATATTATACTGGCTATAGCCCAGGTTAATAAAATTCAAGACAGGTCAACCTCAGGTGTTTAGAAAATTAGTTTCCCGGTAGATGGACAACTGAGGAACCTGTCTGAACCTGAACATAAGAACTGTAAGTGAATGAAGTAGATGTTTGAACTACAAGCTCCAGGAAAACAAAACAAAAATAACCCACTCCCCAAATTCTTCCTGGTGGGAGAGAAGAAACTGGTGACTCAATGTGAACACAAATTTTCACTTTAAAAATTGCACAAGTGGTCTTTGGTACAAAACCAAGTAGTATCATGATTAACACTGTATTTGAAAAATCTCTAAAGTATATATTGCTTAACTATGTGGTGACCATGACAACTGGTGCATTCACTTTCAAAACATTGTATAAAATTCAGCTAATATCCCCCATTCCTTATTCATAGCTGTCCTGTGAGTTACAGGAAAGCATATAACTTATCAAAGGCATTTTTGTGTTAATACATACAGTTATTGAGAAGAAGCTATCTTTGGAATATTCATCAGAGTGGAAGACTCTGCCTAAAGGAAATCCAGTGTCTTTTCTGGATCATAATCAGTTAACCTTCTTCCTCAAGCTGCCTTACAAGGTTGGTAAAAGAAAATGCGAATAGGAATACACAGCACTAATTAACTGGTGAGGGAAGTACTTGTTGAATATTTGATTTTGTTGAGCTGAGATACAGGTTAAGAATTAGTGAACTTTTACATGCTTATTTTTAATTATGCCTAATAAATAAGGAGAAAAATGTGTAAGGGAAGGCTGTAAATCAGAATCTAAATAGAAAATAATTTTATGCAGTGAATGATGCACTAATCAATATGAAGTTACAAATTTGCTACTAGAATTAATGAGTTCTACCTTTTCTTCTTGGTAGATGTTTAAAGTCTGCCAAAGTGTTAAATAGCAATAAATAATTTCATTTTCATCAACTCAGTTACCTCCTTTTTAGCCATTTACAAGCTCCAGCTTACTTTGGTGGAAATATTAGTAGTCCTTTCATTAACTTTGTAAGGAAAAAAAATTGCAGAACATTTGTTCATAGGCATGATTTTTGATATCTGGTTCCAGATGTGAGTAAGGAAGCTGTATTGTATGTTTTGAGGTTTTCCTATTGAGCATTTCTGAAATTTCAGAAACGAACACTGAGTAGGTCTAAAAGATACAGTATGGGGTGCATGAGAGATGTTTTTGACACAATAGGGTCAGAGAAGTTAAAGACACGTTCTTTGTTGGCAATTTTGGCAGAAATACTAAAACACAATGTGGGAACTGCAAACCTTATGACATTCGGTAAAATGTGAAAGGCTTCTTGTCTGTAATATATGACTTGATGTCATGTATATGAGTTGGTAGCTTTTACACAATATATAATGAATCTCACTTTTTTTTCTGAAGCTTGAAAAGTTTTTCCCAATGTAAATAACTCATGCTTGAAATGTAGTGTGAATTTAAACCCCCCTATTGTCCAAGTGTAAAAAAGTTCATTTAATGATGTTGCAAATATTTTATTCTGTATTCTTAGCTTAATGTCTCCTTATAAAAATGTAAACCTATTTTGAGAAACCTTTGGTATCCAAATGAAGGATGTATAAAGAGAGGTATGTATAAAAGTAGGAAACCAATTACCCAGCTGCGTCACTGAAACTTGAGGTTCAGTTTTAGTTCCCCATTGCTTTGCTGGGTCTTTTATATGCTGCTCTTGTGTGGGCTGCAATAAATATAACACAACTAGACCTTTCTGCTTTTGTTAGCTAAGCTCCTCTGGCTTCCACTGTTGGAACATAGCTTTGTGTCTTGGGAGGCAGCACCGACACTTAAGAATCATTTCAAAAAAGGTTTGTAAATGTTTTCTTTCTAATTTTATTCTATTGTATCCAACCATATTTGCCCTTAGGTGACTAGGAAGCTCTGATATACACTGAGTCCATTGTACTTAAGATGCCCGTTTGACTGGGAGAGGGATTGTCTGCAGGGTAGAACAGAAGGAACCTAACCAGACAAGACAATAGGGGCACCTAAAGCCAGATGTACTGGATCTGGCCAAAGCCTAATGTTCTGAATAAGGCAAATCCAGAGGTAACCCACCTCTTATATATACTGTAGCACCATTGCAGGAACGATACAGCAAAGCTTAACCTTGTCAGAGGAGATTTGGTTAATGCCACACAGATGACTGGGGCCTCACTGCTCCCTCATCTAGCCCATACTCCCTTAATTTTCTAATGAGGATGTTGTGGGAGACAGTGTCAAAAGCTTTGCTGAAGTCAAGGTAGATGACATCTACTGCTCTCACCTCATCCAGCCATCTAGTTATAACATCATAGAAGGCTATCAGATTGGTCGAGCATGATTTACCCTTGGTAAATCCATGTTGACCACTTCTAATGTTTTCTTTATTTTCAATGTGTTTGGAGATGACATCCATTACTTTCCTGGGGACAGAGGTGAGACTAATTGGCCTGTAGTTCCCCAGGTCCTTTGCCCTTTTTGTAGATTGGTGTGATATTTACCTTCCTCCAGTCCTCAGGCACCTCTCCTGTTCTCTAAGACCTCTCATAAATGGTGGAGAGTGGCTCAGCAATAACATCTGCCAGCTCTCTCAACACTCATGGGTGCATCCCATCAGGGCCCATAGACATGAATATGTAGTTTGACCAAGTGGTCTCTAACCCAATCCTGCCCAACAGAGGGAAAGTCTTCCTCTCTCCAGACCATTCCCCTTGTTTCCAGGGTCTGGAATTCATGAGGAGCAGCTTTGGCAGTGAAGACCGAAACAAAGAAGGCATTCAGCAGCCCTACGTTCTCTGTGTCTTCCACACCAAGGCACCCACCTCATTCATCAGTGGGCCTACATTTTCTATAGCCTGACTTTTTTTATTGATATATTGAAAAAAACTCTTCTTGTTATCTTTAACTGTGATAGCCAAGTTAAGTTCTGCTGGGGCTTTCACCCTTTTAATTTTTCTGTGCAAGTTTTTTTAAACTGTGCAAGTTATTTTAAAACAAAACTGACTGCACTCACAATTCCAGTCTCATACTCACATACTCAGAGGCACCACTTTGCATGTGTCCAAATACTTGTGCCAGCATGCACGCACTAAGATCTGTGTCTGGACAGGATTCCTTGAGGTGAAAGAGAACAAGGAAATCTGGATTTTGAGTTCTTATCACATTTCATGTTATCCTTAGGCTAGCAACTATGAGCTGGCTTTGGATGACTTCTTGTACCCTTCGGGAGCTGACGATGATTGTGATCTTCTGTCTCTCCACCCTATCTCATCTTTCTGAGTATTTACTCACTGTCTGCCTTAGCTGGTGTCCTAAGGTTCCAAGCCTTTAGCTCCCTGCCAGTATCCCTCAGTGATGTGAACCTTCATCTAATCTGGATGGAGACTTCCCTTGTTCTCAAATCTTCCCTGATTTCTCATTCCAGAGGTCCTTGAAAGCAGCATGTAGGTGTGCCAGGAACTTGAGCATCTGCAAATCTGTGTGCCAGATTATGTACCTTTTTCTGATCTTATTCCTGGTGCTTTGACACCCAGCTATACTTCCTCATTTTCCATTCATCCAGTCTTAGTATTTCTATTATAAATTTCTCCACCTCAGCAGTCTTTAGTATACTCCCAAGGACTTCCTGAGCTAAGGTCTGTACCCATAGGTTTAATAACCCTTGGTGAACTTTTATTTTCCCTTATTAATTTGTCAAATTGTTTTTTGAACATATTTATATTTGGGGGCTTTTACCTTCCACAGCATTGGATGGCAATTAATTTACTATAAATCCTGTGGGGGAAAAAATGCTTCCTTTTATTTACTTTACAGCTGCTGCCTGAGAGTTTGCTTTGGCATCCCCTAGGTCTTGTGTCAGGAGAAATAACAAATAATTGGCCCATATTAACCTTTCCATTCCAGCCATGATTTGAAGACTCTTCGTATCTTCCATCAGTCATTTCTTTTCCAAACTGAAGAATTACAATACATTTCCCCTCTTCTGGAACTTATTTTATCCTTTTTCCTTTTCTCTCTCCTTTTTCTGCTCTGCCATATGGTTTTTGACATTTACTGGTGTGCACAACGCAGAAGGTGCGGGGGTGCTAAGGAATTGAACCATGGCAAAATGTTGTGTTACTGCTTTGTTCTCTGTTCCTTTCCTAATACTTCCTAAACTTTCATTTTCTTCTTTTGCCTTCACTGAGCACCACCATCCAATGGACATATCCACAGTACCTCCAGAATCTCTTTCTTGTGTTGTGGTGAGTACTTACCTGCCCATAGATGTAGATGTTTTTCCTTCTGCTTGGATTTATTTGCACCTATTAATTTTTAAGTTTATCTGTAAGTTTATTACCCCGTTCTTTTTGCAATTCTTTGCAATCTTGCAATCAAGCTGTTTTTACCATCACAAAACTTTATAACTTCATTATTTACTTCCTTTTCTAAATCATTGTTATAGATAAATCAGGTAACACAGATTTCAGCTCATTTGGTCTTTCAAATAATCTGGACAGATTTGTGCTGCATTGCTTCCCTCTGCCAAAGGGACCCAGATTGACCTCCCAGTTAAACAATGTATTTATACGCAACTGTTTACCAGCATCCCAAATTGGCCTCTACCAAGCTGCCTGATAAAAGAGCCAGATTTCTTGATCTGTACTTTCCCTCTACCTGCTCTGAAAAGCAGCTACATGTTTGCCATCTTCACCCGCTGTGGTACTGGCAGAGATTCAAGCAAGAAGTTGTACTAGCTGATAGTTTAAGAATTTCATAGCTGAGTTTCTTTAGGACTCCTGAGTAAATGTCACCTCCTCTGGCCAATTCGTTACTGTTTTACTGATTTATTCTAAGAACTTTTCTCCAGAATTTTAAATTTGAGACAGTTCTTCCAGGCCATTCTCCTGAAAAGAAAGGATCCTCTATAAGTTTCCCAGTAATGAATCGGGGGGAAGTAGGTGTTTTGCTATAACTGTATTTTCTGCAAGTGCTCCTATTATGCTGTGATCCTCTATCAGCCCTAAAGGCTCTCTGGCAGCCTTTCTGCTTGTGATGTTTTTGAGAAAAACCTACACAATAAAAATCTTACTCCTTTAGGAAGGTCTTTCTCAAAATCACTTTTGTCCTTTCATACTTCAGTTTTACTTTTGATGTTCTTTAATTTATACTGTTTTCTGGTTTTCTCCATTGTATATGATTTCCACATTTTGAGTATGACTCCTTGTTTCTAATACTCCTCTTTATTCTGGTTCTTAGTTCTACCATTTATGGTTCTACCATTTATGTGCCACTTCCATTAGAATCTCCAGCCAGTTGTATATTTTTACAATGTTGTCTATAAATGACTGTATCACTTACGAGTAACTTTTGTTGATTCTTTTTACATGCTTTTGTCTAACCTACCAATTAATTATTCCTGGGTGAAGTTTTTGGTTTTGCATTTTTAAGAGCTCCAAGGAGGCAGATTACATCGTGGTCCAAATTTTCAAAAGCATCATTTTGAATCAGAACCTCTGCTTGCTGGGTTCAGAAATTAATCAATTATCAGCTTCTTTTTTTTATTATTATTTTTTGGAAGTTCTCTGATTAGTTCCGTCAAGAACATAGTTACTGCGGGAAACAGCAATTGTCCATCTATGTGATACCATCAAATTGCCTCACTTCCATGTGTTTTCAGTCCCTCCAGTGGCTCTGGTCTCACTCAGCATGTCATCACTGACAGGTGGATATTGTGGTCACACTGTCTTTTACCAAGTACTTGGTTTTTGTGTCTTTGACCAAGAATTGACATTCTAGGTCAATCTTCGCACACCTTGTTAGACTTGTAGCATTTGTATGCAAATAACTATTTCCTTGTGGTCTTCTTGTCTATTTTGGTGTGCACTACATAAATGGGCCTTTATTATCAAGACTGCTATTGAGATGCCATTGTTTCCTATAAGAATTTTATTGATTTCTGACCTAACTTGTGTTTTTTCAAAGGATAGAGAGGTTTTATGACTTTCCCATAAGTCATTGAGTCAAGAGTCATTCCAATCTTTGTGCTCTTTCCACAGCCTTTAGTTTTAAAACTCCCCTGACACCTTTGTAGCTTTAAGTGTCTACAACATGGGGTATTTCAGTGTAGGCAGAGACTGTCTTTACTCTGTAGGCCTATTTCAAAAGTGTCCTTGGTTACTAATTAATCCTCACATCGAATTAGTCCCTCTTCCCTGATTAGAGAGAGAGAGAGCGCAGTTAACCAAAGTACTAATGTATTAGGCATTTGAATAATTACGTACTGGTTTCCTAGGTTAATGGACATCTTCCGTTTAAATAAACATCTGTTTCAACTAGCAGGGTAGAATCTGGTATCTCCTGGAGTGGAAAGGGTTGCATCAGAGCTCCAGTTAGGGCTATCAGCCTGAATTAGTCATGTTGGTTGCAGCACTGCCTTGTTCAGAGATATCTCTGTTATCTCCACAGGACAATGCACTCATTTATGTAATCACACCGTGAATTCCTTATAGAGTACATGAGTAAAGGCAGATATCCAAAATGGGTTTCACAGCCACCAGTGGTTCTATAAGTACTCTCCAAGCAGGAAGTCATTTGAGCTAAACAATAGGAAATACTGAGAAGATAATGAAGTTTGGGAATACATTTCGCAGTAAGACATATATGTTTCGGTCAAAGCTGGTAGATGGTGCCTCTGTGGGACCAGGATTCACAATTCAGAATATTCCTCTGGGGTTTGTTACCCAATACCATATTTTGGATGTTTTAGATGTAGGAAAAAAACTTGACATGAGATCAAGGATATGGAAATTGAATGGCATTTTTCATTACTATTCACTTGTAGGATATCCCAAAGGCTTGCATAATAAATTATTATTACATGGCATAAAAAGAACTTTGTACATTCTCTTTTTTTGTACTTTGCACACTTTTTAAAATACTTGATAGTATCCTATGTGATAAGAAATTTGACATTTCACAGGTGAATCTGTAAGTGTGAGTTTTCAGAGAAAGCATATTGGGCCGTGAATCAAGACAGAACTATGGATATCTTTTTCGTTTTTTTTTCATTTGCGTTTCAATTCATAGTGTACTCAGTGTAGATTTGGCCCGTTCTTTCAAACTCTGAAATATTTAACTCAATTTTGCATCATAGAAGAGATTCAAAATTATATGTGAAACCTATCTGCAAAATGTCAAACCATTTGAAATTGTTGATGATGAAGAAAGATGTTTCTGGCTGAAAATGAAACTGTGTATCTTCATCATGCTACTGTTCCTGGAGGTAAATATAATTCCTTAAATTCAGTATCTCACCCTCTCTTCCAATAAAGAATGAAGGCTGAATGAGATGAAGAGATTTGGGAATAAATGTCATTATTCTAGAACCTGTAAGCACAGTAAATGGCCAAAACCATCTGCGAAATATTTTTGGAGGGAATGAGCAACATGTCACTGAACATTGCAGTGAAGGAGAAAATGAGAATTCATTTCCAGGCTCAACCTGGCTTACTGCTTCCTTGTAATAAGAGACCATTTCAACACAGGCAGCTTATAAATAAAGTCTTCTCATTGAATGTGGAAAATATTGCACAAGTCGTGTAATGTATATGTTAAATAAAAAAAGTCTCCCTTGTTGGATTGGCAGCTTGAGGCTGCTCCATTAGCTCAACAGCAGAGTTGTGGGCCCCCTGGCCCCATCCCACCAACCCTAGCTTGGCTTGGGAAGTTAATTTTGAATTTGGCATGGGCACAAATTTATTTAAGGCAATGTTTGTTAGGTTCTAGCTGGTGGATGGAAAATATCGCATTTGATGCCCAAATTATGACCTCCTGTGTGGAACTCCAGCAAAAACTTAAAACTAAGAATCAGAGAAAATGCAAAGTGTAGGCATAGATGTGCTCCAGCAGTTTTGGCTACTATGGCTTCAGCCAGCTAAAACACTAGCAGCAGAGCCCCAAAGACAAAATCTTAGTCCTACAAGATCCTGTGTGACTGGGCCCTAAAATTTCTGATCAGCAGAACACTTTGAACTGAATTTGTTAAACAAAAGGGGTTAAGAGAGTAACATTTGCTATATATAAGTTGCTCCAAATTAATCTCTATTTCCCCTTCAGTCAGAGTTGGCTGTCAGGTACTTTCAAGGACTTATCTTTGAGCATGTACAATTTTCTTTTTGCTTTTATTAAAAAGAAATTGACTGTGTTTCTGCACTACTAGTTCTATCTGCCCTTCAGCAATTTTGCCCTCTTGCCTAGCTCTTTGTTTTGTAGATGACTAATATTGTCTCTCCTCATCTTTCTCACCCTCTTCCTGCTTCCAGCTCTCATAAACAGTGTCATTGCATTGGTTTCTGTAGCCCACATAGGTTTAGACCAGACTAACAGCGTTACGGAACCACGATACCATTGCTGGGGAAGTGAAGGAACTTTAATAACAAGCTCCTGTTATGAGAGAAGGTAATCTTTCTGGGAAAGAACAAATAAACTTGCTCTTTTTTTTGAAATTTCTTCTGTTTATTTTCAGCTAAACCCCATATTTTTCCCATGTTGTTAATGTTTTCAGGTGCCTTTCTTATTTTTTATGGTTGTTATGACCTTAACATTCATCAAAGCTGAATAGCTAAAATTGATTTGGTTTAGACCAAATAGCAATAGAATGAGTCATGTCAGTAAACTTGTTCAACCATTTACTGAAGTCTGGAGCCTCAGATGGATTTGCAATACATGCTTGAGAGGAGCCTTGCTTAATGGTTGCCCTAACAAAAACAAATTCCTTTGGGTCCCTCTCCATCTGTGGCTTACTCTTGCTACTGCCATGCACTTGAGACTTCTCTCTGGGTTTTTTTGGCATCCACAAGGACTTGGCAAAAGAGCCCAAAGGTAAAGCTTAGTTTTGGGAAGAGCATTTATGAGCAACACCCAAGTTACCTATTGTCCCCTTGAAGCAGGGGTCAAGTTGGAGAAAAATATGGGTAGCATTTTGGCAAGCAGGTCAGACATATGAATTTATTGACATTTCCTTGAAAGAAATACAAGTTATAAGGACTTTATTGGTTCCCCATGAGAAGACACATTTGATTGTTACAAGGTCAGAGATACAGATGCCAAGCTTGCACTATGTCATGCATTATTCTAGCATATGAGTCTTATTTTTTTGAAGATTAAGAAAAAGACATGCTTAGAAAGCATCATATATTTATTTGACTAAAATCATTAGTAACTTGTTTTGAGTGAAATCAGCTATAGTTCTTTTCCTTCAAACGAACAGCAGATACCCTATTGCATTTGAATGTTACATGTCTGAAGCTTTTAAAGCTTGATAATGCCTATGTTATGGTGTTACAAATGGTTATTGTTCAGAAATACTGTCAAAAGATTTAAGAACATAAAGATAGTTTGTGAGTACTGCAGAGGCACAGATGGGATAGTTATAGTTATTCTGGAAAGCATATATCTGAATTTCATGAATCTTGTTCATTCAACCGTATTTTTCTAGGAAAAAGACACACTGTCACTGTGAGTGCCCAGTTTTTTCAAGCTCAGTTTTCATAACTACATGTACAAAGACTTGCAAACAGACTACAAGTCAGCTTTAACGGTATTTTGTAATATAATTTTAATTTGGTGGTCAGTAAATTATAGGAAATGCTCTTCTGCTAATCTTGCCAATAGATTTCCCCAAACATTCTCCCAGTAACCACATTCTTTTGCTGCCCATATCACCGTTGTTTCTGGACTGTTTTTCCAAGTAGCTGACTGATGTGTGTTGAAGAATATGTTGAAATTTAGAGTAACTTAACTGATGAGTGTGTGTGTGTCAACAGTGTGACTAGACACTAAGAGAAAATTGTACCTGACAAATTTTGTGGCCTTCTATGATGGCATTACAGTGTTGGTGGACAAGGAAGAGCAACTGATGTCATCTACCTGGACTTGTACAAAGCATTTGTCACTGTCCCGCACAATATCCTTGGGTTAGGGTATAAATTGGAGAGACACAGATTTGACAGATGGACCACTCTGTGGATAAGGAATTGGCTGGATGGCTGCACCCAGTAATTTGCTGTCCACAGCTTGATGTCCAAGTGACAACTGGTGATGAATGGCATTCCCCAGGGGCCAGTACTGGGACCAGTGCTGTTTAAAATCTTTGTTGGCATCATGGACAGTGGAACTGAGTGAACCCTCATCAAGTTTGCTGGTGACATCAAGCTGTGTGGCGCTGTTGACATGTTGGAGGGAAGTGATGCCATCCAGAGGGTCCTGGACAGGCTTGAGAGGTGGGCTGTGTAACCCACCTCTCAAGTTCAACAAGTCCAAGTGTAAGGTCCTGCAGGTGGGTCAGGACAATCCCAAGTACAAATACAGGCTGAGTGGAGAATTAATTGAGGAGCAGCCCTGGGAAAAAGGTCTTGGGGGTGCTGGTTGAAGAGAAGCTCAACATGAGCCGGCAACGTGCATTTGCATCCCAAAAAGTCAACCTCATCCTGGGCTGCATCAAAAGCAGCATGACCAGCAGGCCAAGGGAGGTGATTCTCCCCCTCTACTCTGCTCTGGTGAGACCCCACCTGAAGTACTGTGTCTAGCTCTGGAGTCCTCAGACTCCACATATAGAAGTGTCGGAGGGGTTCCAGAGGAGGGCCATGAAGATGATCAGCAGGCTGGAGCATCTCTCCTGTGAAGACAGGCTGAGAGAGTTGGGGTTGTTCACCCTGGAGAAGAGAAGGCTCCAGGGAGACCTTATAGACCCTTGGAGTGCCCAAATTGGGCCTACAGGAAAGATGGGCAGGGACTCTTTATCAGACACAGTAGTGATGTGTCAAGGAGTAACTGGTTTAAATTGAAAGAGGGTAGATTTAGAGGAGATATTAGGAAGATATTTTTTATAGTGAGGGTGGTGAGACACTGGAACTGGTTGCCCAGAGAAGTTGTGGATGCCCCTTCCCTGGAAGTGTTTGAGGCCAGACTGGATGGGCCTTTGAGCAACCTGGTCTGGTGGGAGGTGTCCCTGCCCATGGCAAGGGGGTTGGAACTGGATGATCTTTAAGGTCCCTTCCAACTCTAACCGTTCTATGATTCTGTGATTCTAATCTTTCGTGGCAGAAAGTCCATGTGAAGTGCTTGAACTTAATGACATATGCACAAAAAGTCAATGGTAAACACCACTATGTTGGCTTTTTCTAGCAAGATTGATATAATATAAGCATGTAGAAAGTATGGCTTGCATCTTTCTGTTGAATATTAACAATAGTTGTTGTTGCTTTTAAATGAGGGTGTACTTATAAACTTGTATTTGCTGGCGCTTCCATGGAATGTGGGTTTTGGGTGGTTTAAAGAATGTCTGAGATGCAATTTACAAGTATACTGGTATCATGAAAAATGAGAAGCCTTATGAATATTACATGTGGATCTGGTAAGTAACTTTGAACTCCTGTAGCCATCTTAGCTCAACTGGAATGCAAAAATACACATTATCCAAGGTAAATTGTTTTCTTGTAATGTGTCAGTCACAAAGACAGCATAGCTGAGCTCCTGAATACAAATAATAAATACGAACAGCTGGACCTTGGGGGAATTCTGCTGATTTGTTTAGGCTACCATCTCAGGATCTGAAGTTTGAATCAGAAGCCAATACAATCTGATGCAAGGTGAAACAGCTGAGTTTTGTACACTACTTCTCAAGTAACTGTGTGCCTCCAGTGAAGCAATGATAGGTGTAGTTAAACACTTTAAAAAGCAGCCTTGAACTAGTCTAGCTACTTTTCAGTGTGTGGCACATGTAAAAAAACATCTTTGGGTAGGTTCAGTCATATTCTTTGGCACACAGACATTTTTATAAATTATGTCTTTTGCATTTAACATTTATGTGGAAGCTGTTTGTATGTTAGTGTTTGTGATGGGCCAGCTTCAAAAGATTTGGAATTCCAGCTTCAGCTAAGCATTTAAAAGCTCAGAGGTTTGTCCAAGGCTTATCCAACCTCTCAAGTATGAAAACCCGGAGTGGAAGCAGTCTGATGGGAATAACATATTGCCCTCAAATGGAAGCCAGTCTTGTAACCCCTTTTGTTTCTTTTTTTCTCACTCCTTTCTGTGCTGTTCCTGAAGGAGGATCATCCCTTAGACCAGGCCTTAATTCCCCCTTCAATCATATATTTTCTAAGGACCAATCACTTCTACAAATCCCACATGTGCTAAATCAGGTCCGCTATACTGAAGTTTCTATCTTTTTCTCCAGGACTGTTTTATATCTGCTGCATTATGTGATTTTTGTGCTGTTTTATTATTTTTTACATAAATGTGTGATTGAAGGAATACATCTTGCTCCTGGAGTGGAAACCCAATAAGGCTGGTGGCTCCTGCATCCAGCAGAGCTTTTTTGTAGTTCTGTAGAGGCTGCAAAGGAAATTGTGTCTCTTATCCAAGAAAGTTTGCCCTTACCATAGGCAACTCTATCGTTCCTCTGGGAGCACACTGGAAAAGCGCTCTCTACTCTCCAGTGTTATTTTGGTGTGAAAATGAGAAAGAGCAAGAGAACAAATTGAATTAAAAAGAAAAAAAAAATCCTCCTTTTCTCAGGCTTTCTAATTAGGTTTTTCTGGTATTTTCTTCTTACAGTTAAGGTGGAAATAATGTTAAGAGAATTTCCTTGGTGACATTTTGGTACTGTCATCTGGAGCCACTTGTAAGAGAGGAAAAACTTACTACAACTCTATAAAGGCTTGGTTAGGCTCAGTTCAGGATTTATACGAGTTTTGGATGAATTTGAAATCCAGATCTGAATACTCTGCATCTTTGGTGAATTTGAATTACTTGAAATAATTTCTCTTCATGAAAAAAAAAAAAAAGGTGACAAGGTACCTCAGAACAGCAAGGCATTTAAAACCTGATTCAGCAGTTTACCACTAAAATTGCATCTGGGGAGGTCAACACCACTGTGGTGCAAAGTGGGATGGCACTTCCTCCTCTGCTTCTCTGCCTGGTGGGGGCAAGACACTCTGTTACCTGCTCTCATCTTGCTACCTCTGTTTCATTTCTCCTTACTTATCCTGCCAGAGCTATGGAGATTATCGGTAGATTTTTAATGCTGATTATTTCCTAGTTGCTTTTTGCTTACTTGTTCTTTCTGTTACCCTGAAACTCGTGCAAATTCAGATTGCTGCAGGCTGAGCTGCTTTGCCTGCCATGCAGGGTCAGCAAGGAAAGCAAAGATGGCTACTTTGTCTGTGAAACCGTGGGCACTGTGAGAAAACATCACCCAAGTGGAAATAACCACCATGTCTATTTTCTTTACTGAAATGCTTTATTCTATGAGAGCATATAAAAAAAATATAAAGCCACAAGTTCCATGAATAAGTTCACACAGAAAGTGTAAACAATTAGGAAAATTGTTCCTCCACTTATATTTGTTTTTCTCTTTCTGTCTGAGTGGTAGCCTTAAGCTTATGTGAATTACCGTGACGGGGAAGGCCTGCCAAGCTCTCTTTCTGAATAGTACTAAAATGTCTCTGGAATCTGTTCTGTGTGAGGAAAGCACAGACAGTACCTTTCCTCCAACTCTCACAAACCAGTTTGGTAAATAAAATATGTAACCACAAAAGGGAAAGGAAAAAAAAAAAAAAAGAAAAAAGGGATACAGACATCAGGCAGACTAATTTAAGGAATGGACATACATCAACAAGTCCATGGTCATCCACAAATGATATCATATTTTAAAAAGCCTACTTCGCTAAAATATTTCTGACAGAAATGTGGGCGCCTGCAATAAGTGTGGTATGCTACCAAAAGAATGCATATTCTAAAAAAAAAATGTACCAAGTAATAGGGAATTTTTGGCCATTTATCTTATAAACCTGTTTCCTGTTTCAGAAACGCACTGCTGTAAACTCCACAGATCCATTGTCTTCTAATTTATAACAACTGAAAACAGGATCTAGGACTCAAAGCAGGATCTGAAAACCTTACTTCTGTCTGTAATGTTTTTCATTTTTCTATACAGAGCAAATAACAAAACTGTATCTGAAATAGAGAATCCTATGCTAGAGGGCATGGGATTGACCTAAGCTAATTTTCTGTCTTTTACATATGTACACTCTGGAAAGACTGCTTTGAAAGGCTGTAGGGTTTTTTTGAAGCAGAGGTGAGAAATCATTTTGGAGGTTATACAACTGTGTTTCCAGATACAACAGTCCCAGCTTTTGCCTCAGGTGGGGGAGTTTTCCATTTCCCTCTCAGCTTGTATTAAATTACATTGCTTTCTTGTCATAGTCATAATCCTTTGATGAGAAAACCTTGATGGCATTTCAGAAGAGGAAGAAAATCCGTCTCTGCAGAGTCGCCAGAGACTTTGGCTATTACTAATTGATTCTACATGGACACGATGCGGTAGTGACAGCCATCAGTCTGAAACGGTGAGACAAAGTTTCTGACCTTCTTTGAAGCGCTGTGTGCAGGAGCTCTTGGAAATGTAAAAAGTTTCTCTTTGCCTGCTGAGGTCTTCTGTGCTATGGGCAGTGTCAGGTCAATTTGTTCTGCGTCTGTTGGGAGGGATAAGGATGGGGGCCCGGAGGGATGCCCTTCAGGTACAACACTAAACTCATTGCTTAAACAGAGGGAAGGTGGCCACTTGACCCCAGGATTTTTCTCAGTTTTAGAGAGATCCTTGCCCCTTCCTGAGGCTTTGATTTCACTTAGAAGTTTGTATAGCAGGACAACTGGGTGCAAGTGCAAAATTGTCATTTTTTTTGCGTGGCACCAATAGGTGTGATTCTCAGTGGGAAGGGAGCTATGCCCCCATTAATTCAGCCTGTGCCCCAGATATGGGCAGTGTAGAGGTGGCAGGAGCAGAGCATCTTCTGGCAGCAGCAAACAGCACAGATACTGAGGTGACCACGTCAGCAAGGCTGATAGATGCTCTTCAAGACCAGCAGCTTCACCTGCAGCAGCTGGCCCAGGCAGCCCAACACACAGCAGAGGTTCCCCCAGGTCTCAGTATGTGTAACCCAGATTTTGCAGCCTGCTTTTCCCAAACCAAATCCAACTGTCTCTGCTGGCACTTGCAAGTGATTCCTCAGCTGTCCTCTGCTGCAGTGGTGAGAGGAAAGGCTTCCCCAACCTGATACAGAATTTGCGGGGTCCCTTTGGTTGTTCTGCTCCTGCCCTTTTTTGTAGTGCAAAATGGAGGGAAGAAGGTTTCCACTTTTGTTACAAGGCAATGAAGTCATCCTCCTCTGGGACAAATTTTGCTAACCTACCTGCAGTGCAGCAGCACATTCTTTGCCCTTGGGCAGTGTCTTTGCAATCCCTGCAGACTGAGCACTGTCCCTGGCAGCAGCAGTTGCCATGGGAAGTGGCACCACAGCTTCCCTGCCATCCTGTAGGTCAGCCAGCCAGCTGTGCAGCCCTGGGCACATCTCCACCAGGGTGTGGGAGGTCGGGGGGGAAGCTGAGCAGTCTTGCTGCTCCAGAGGGCCTGTTTGCTGCTGCAATCCAATGTGCTGTGACAGCCCTTTGCTGGGCTAGCAAAGAAAATAAATACTTTTAAGAAACTTCTGCCGATCCAACAGACGAAACTGAGAAGCTGATAATAGTGAGCGGTTATGAAAGGCATATGATGGTAATGCAGTGCCTTGGCAGGCTCCTCTCAAAAGAAAACAGGACATTCCTGGCACACCAGGTAACACTTTGCTTTAGAGTTACTGCCACAAAAGGCTGATTAACTTCTAAAGAACAAATCCCCCTGTGTCCCATCGTGAGGACCAGATAGTGAAAAATTCAGGTGTCATGTACACTTTAACAGGCGCTCCTGTAGAAGAGTGATATGTTTATGTTTATGGGGTCTGACCTTTAGCTTTGGGGTTTGCATTTGTTCCTTGTACCTGTGTTCTTCCATATAGTTAATCTTGAACGAAGCTATAAATTTTGTCCTTGTGTTCATATAACCTAAATGTATAACTCAAGGGAAATGCCACTGAATGTTGGCAGGCTTATAAAATGAACTCATGCTTGAAAATGGAGTTTGTGAGGAAGCAGAAACTGATTGGACTTAACAGTCTTGCATGATTTCAAAATCTAGATTTCAGCCTGTATATAAAAAACATTTGTCTTGGACTCATTTTCAGTAGATTTTTATTTCTTATGAATGGCATGATTTAAGAAGTTCTTTCCCAATCAGTAGACTTCAAATTAACCACGCAGTGACATCTCAGGAATTTCAGAGTTCAACTGAAAGGTGTTTCCAACGGTAGTATTTCAAACTGTCCTTGTTTTGTGATTACTTCTTCTGAGCTCTGATAGCATTATTACAAATAGCACAGGCTGTGGAAGCTGTGTCACAGAACAGCATTTTCAATGAACAGGAAATTATTTTGGTTTGTGGTTTTATCTTTTGAAAATAAGTGCAATAAATAAATAAGTAAATAATCTTGGTGAGATTGAAAATTGATTATTATTTTTATTCCTATTAATGTTTTCATTTGACATCCCTACCAAAAAATCCAATCATTTGTACAGCTCTAATTCTGATGATGCGAGATTTCTTTTGCAAAAGTATTTGCTTTTTATGGTATTTTATTTATTTATGTTAGTCAAAAAGTTCAAATACCTTGCCTGAAAGGGAAAATATTTGGATTGGAATTGAAGTCCTCTGCTACTCTGTAGGCATGAGAGTTGCCTCTGTGGGTAGGCCCTCCAGCCAGATGGCATTCAACATGTTCTTTTGCCATAGATTTTCCAAAGAGCCCCTCTGCAAAAGGGGAAATTATTGTACAAGAACCTGTCACATGAAGCTCACAATGCATTCGGAAAGTGTGTTTCACAGCGCACTAGACTTTGCTTGAATATTGAAATCGGTTCTGAAATACATAGAATTTTTTCTAAAATAACTGTTTGTGAGAGATAACATTTTTTCTAACAAGCTGTAATGGAAAACTTCCAACAATATGTTTGAATTATTTGCAGTTAAGTGGGAAAAGACAATTTGACATTCCAAATAAACCCATAAAATATATTGCTTATAAGATCCCTTAGGAGTAAAACCTAATAATTGACACGGATAAAAATCCATCTCAGTTAATCAAGTGTAGGTTTAAACGATACTATTTGCTTCTTTGATTTTTCCACTATGGAAAGCAAATATTTGTAATGTAAATTAAGACAACTTTTATATTGCAAACCTCCATCTATTTAAGTATGTTTGACTGTTATGTTTCTGAAAATAACTCCACTTCAAAAATTCAGTAGTAACTTTGGAGACCAGGCTAAAGCTCCACAGTCCTTGCAGAGTCCTTGCAGCCCAGTTCAATACAAACTATGTTTACCTTTTGAGATTCATCTCTTATAGCATATATACATGACATCATTATGTCTGGATTCTCGATAGTGTCAATAAAAAAATTCTTGCTGACTCTGGAGCTTTGCCTTTTGGAGCTTGCAGATTTCCAGGGCTTGGTTGCTCTTCTTTAGTGAATGGGAGGGCTGGTGGACCACAGCATGCTTTGGGGAAGTCATGTTCATCCTTCACTCTCATGGTGAGTTTCCTGGTCCAGCCTGTGCCACACAAATATGGAGGTGGGAACTTGCCACATGCTCTGACATATGCATTTTGGCATGTGCTTCAGGCAGGCTGGGGGATGATGGGGAACCCACCACCTCAGCCTGACAAGGTGGGAGCTCTCACTGAGGGCGGGGCTGGGCCAGGAAATAGATTGGAGATGTGCCTCTTTCTCCCCAGCTCATCTGTTTTATCTGTTTGTGCTCTTTTTGTGATCTCCTGGGATAACAGAGAGAGGAAAGAAGGCTGATAAAACAACCCTTTAAAAACTCCCGGTATTTCATGCTGGTTTTACTGCATTCATGCTATAGGAGACTTGGACATGAGGGACAAGTCATTCTCTGTCATCTTCTGCCCAATGGGGGAGTGTGAACAAACCATTGAAAAAAAAAAAAGTTGTATTATGTTGGCTTAATTTTATGAAGGATTATGTTGCTGTGGCATGCTTCCTTGTTCTCTCTCTGGGAAACAAGAAAGAAAATAGTATTTTTGAGTGTTTTAGCTGGAAATGGACCATAGGGGGCTGCTTGTGACGTGAAAATCGCCCCCATCAGAACTCAGGATACCCCTGTCTTTATCTAAATTGACCAAGTATGGCAAGCACTGGAGAACTGTTGTTGCTCTAGTTCCTGTTTGGGGACACACTCGTGGCATTCTTATTTCATAGAATGGGCCAACTGCTGCTTTTGCTGCTAAAAGCTGAGCCCCTGAGTAGATCCAAGAGCAGCAGCCTACGAAGGGATTGCAGATAGAATGACACCGGAGCTGCAATTCCAAGCTTCATTCCTTTGAACTGATAATATGTACTTGCTTCCTGAAGTCCAGCCTGGACCCAGCTCCATCTTCTGTTTCTGATTCACTGATTTAATTCACATAGCTTTTTGGCTCCTCAGCAAATGCCTGCTGTTGTTAATGAAAATTCTCCGCTTGGCTTAAAGGAACTCTGTGTCAGCCTCCTGAAGCACACGGGCTAAAATGATTCCTGATGCCCTCAGGAGAAAGTGTGTTGGAAGGAAAGATCTTCTGACCCCACCTGCTTCACTTTGGCAACCTGTTTTTCTGTGGTGCTGGGGAAAAAAAAAAAAAGCCTTCGGAGATATCTTGTTGTCACTATTAGGAGTATTTCTGCCATCTTAGAAACCATTTCTGCCATCAGCTCCTTTATACCCCATGCGGATTTAAAAGAGAACTTCTGTCAATGCATATATTATAAATTAAGTTTGATTGCAAGCTGCAGTTTGTTAAATAAATTAAGCCAACACTGGTAATGCAGAAGTTTTAACTGAATGATCATGAAAAAACGAGGTTGTAGATAATTTCACAGTAAGGAAGCTTCCCTCAATAATAATTGATAATCAAGATAATAAGATATTATTATTTAAATAATACCAACTGAGTTCTGGCATATGTTTCCTCTCCTAAAATCTTAATCACCAATACCCCACAGAAAAAAAACTTACAAACTTGCATATTTTTGTGCTTTATCAACTAACTTGAAGTGACTTTTTAAATGCCATTTGTTGTTAAGGGTTTATAAATGGTCGGTAGCTGCCTCCTCTTTTGCTGCAGAAAATTTTGAAACCATTAAAAAAAACCCTGAAGGTGTGCACCCAAAGCCTCATTTTTCTGTGTGATTGATGGTGAAATAACCCAGAATGGCAAGTTTCACTCTAGATTTTTTACTAAATCAAGAAAAGTACAAAGACCAGGCTAATTTGCAGATCTGAGCACTTAAACTGCCCTAATGCTGTACAAATCTTGCTTTACCCAAATCTCAACTGACACGCTTTTGATTTCTACCTGTAGGCTACCAACAGTTTCTTAGGGTAAGAACTAGCAAGTCAGTTCTGCTCTAGTCACTTCCAGAAAGCCAGAGGCATTTGTACCTGTGAATGGAGGGGAAAGATTGAACTAGAGTTAAAAACCTGGGAATGGAGGCAACTAAACTGACAATGCACTTGTAAATCCTGTTATAAACTTCAGTCCAGTAATTACACAGGCTCGTTGCTCCCTTGTAAAAATCTCATAGAGCAAAGCTACCCATCTCTGTCACTCTTACTCCCATCTGACTTTTGCATAAAGCAACAATCCTTTTACAGCACCAATTTTAGGAGAGTGGCCTTGCTCTTCCTCTGCTTTCTACCCGTTTTATGCACATGGGATCTCCATCTGCAATGAACAGAGGGAAATTGCTGTTGTTGGGTCTTAGCTGCCCTCTTGGTTTCTGAAGTGGGCTTCTGTCCACCCATGTCTCACCCCAACAGTTGTTTTATTCAGGGATTACCAGGAGCCTCCATGGGACCTGAGAGGGGTTCACCTTCACTGCCTCCAAGCCCTTACCGCTAGGACAGTGGAACTCTGCATGGCACAGCTGGTGCCCCCTCCAAGGCCCCTCTGAGCAGCCACCCACGGCCACTGGTTCTGCACCTGGACTGACCCTTTCTGGAGAGGATCTCCTGGTAGAGTCAGGAAGGAAATGGGAGAACACTAGGACCACATCCTTTCCTTTGGCTCAGGGTTATGCAGCTTCTTTCCAGATTCACGTCCCTTGTGCCCTGACTCATAGGAGGAGATGTTTTGGTGACAGCAGCCACCATGAACCAGTGCAGCTCCTGAGCTGTCACCCGGTGACATGCCTTCTCCGCCTGACGGGTTGGAATTGCTTCCGTTGACCTAAACTACAGCAAGTTTTCATTCTGTTTTAGCAGCAACAAAAAATACAGAAAAACACCCCTCAAATTACCTAATCCTCACCTCTTAGCATGCCTGTGTCCTTGCAAAGCGCAAAGCCAAACCAAGGCTACTGAAACTACTCATTAGAGCTGTCTGTGCCACATCGCACGGCAGCTGCAGTATTGGTGGTGAAGTGACTAAGTGGCTTTTGAAGCTTGGCAATGGGGTGTAAATACTTTGACCTAGAGGCAACTTATTCAAGTAGTCTTGGTCAACAGTAGCCAGAAGTTTGTGGTTTACAGAAGTAGATGTCCACCTAAAATGAAAAGGCAGTCACAGTTCTGTTCCTGATCGTTCAGCTGTCTCACCTGAAAAGCACAATTGTTCAGGCAAGTTCTATCCTTGTGGCCTCTCTCAATAGAGCCTTAAGATACGTTTTATTTGTTTGTTTGTGTTTTGGTTCTGTTCTGCCATGGAGCAGGATTCTTCAGAAATGTATAGGAATCTAAAAAGGCTGCAGGGAATGGAGTGGTGTTTTTTCAAATGCACGTAACATCCCAGATTTCCATTGCATGGCCTTAGGGACCATTTATTACTAGAGTTTTCACCAAGGATTGTCCTCCAGCAGTCTAAGGCAGGTCTGGCTGCTAAATGGGGAGCCTTTGGCATGAGTGGGAGGACTGCTTATCTGCTCTTCCAGGTTTGGCATGCAAAATAACTTCAGGAAGTGAAGCAGGGATGAGTTCTAAATCAGGAAGAGGGATTCTGTGGGACTGGTACTGATATACTTCCAGTGTTTTGATGTCCCACACTGCAGGGAGAGGAGAGGATCCTGTGTGGGGGTGGGCTTAGCCTCACCACAGGGACTGTGCCAGGCTCTTAGGCTTACGCAGGCTTAATGCTGAGAGTCAGTCTAAGAGGCTTGATGTAGAAACAGGCCGTGGGTATGTGATTTAACATGACCTTAAGGTCAGCCCTTATTCTAAATGTGCCCCGTGTCTTTGAGGACCTAAGTATTATTCATTTTCTCACTGAGTTTACAATGCAAAGGATTGGTAGATGCCTGAGGGTTATCAAAAATTACCAGTGTTGAGGGGTCTATGGCCAGGATGACTTCACTTAAATACAAGTCTTTCAACCACAGATATGGTCTTTTGTGGTCAGGGCTGATCTAGACTGACAGAGCAATGCTGAGCTTTACTCTTCTGTGGATAAACAGAGACTGGCAGGCTTAAAGCTGTCAGTGCTGCTCTTTTAATCAATACAAAATTTATTCAGAAGTTTTAGAATGGGAAAAATAATCAAAGGAAGATAAACATTAACAATTTGATACTAGGTGGTTAAGATATTATTCTCTTTTAATCAGTTACATCTGGGATATTGTGTTCAATTGTAAGACCTGCTTCACCTGAAATATATTTAAATGCTAGTCTGAGCTCAGAAAACAGTGTTAAAATTAATCATCATGAGGAGAAGCAAGACATCTACAAACAGATAACTGCCTGCAAATATTAAAAAAGGGCACACTTCATGAGCAGGGGGAAAAAGGATTTACTCTGTGAGAGACAAAGTTTTTAAAAAAAGGATTTTAGGCTGAGCAGCAGAATATCAAAGCAAGGACTTTCAAGAATAAAAATGTTGTAAAGAACAAACTTGAACTGAAACAAAACTACGAATTTTAATAGCCCTTTCTTCTTTCTAGTCTCTCTGATTTATATCAACCATCCAACACAGTAATAACAATATCTGCTCCCTCTGAAAGGCAAATGTGAAATATGGATTGATTTTCAAATTGAAAGTATGAAGCCTGTTAAAAAGAGTAGTTGAATGTGCCTTTATGCAATCTGAATAGAATTTCTCAGGTCCCTAATAAACTAAGAGGAGAGCAGGTACAAATTTGAGACTTGGTAAATCTTGCACTGAAAAACCACTCATTGGTGTGTTTCAACAGCTGATGAATAAAAAATGTGTAACAATCTGGAATCCAGGTGTGAGGGGCAACCATATAGAGATGAGTAATTGGCTCCATTGTGTTTAGTCATTTGGGGGCCTCAGTCTATACTCACCAGAGATGGTCCTAAGGCTGAGATCACCAATCTAATTTCACTTGTCTGGGCATCAGTCTGGAAGGAAGTATGGTCCCTAATGTAAAGACCACTGCTTTATTTAGTAAGCCATGTAATCCTCTCGTGTAACATGAGCAATAATATCACATTACATACACTGTAACTAACAAATTACCAAGATTGATCTTGTAAATCCATAGAGAGAATGACAATTTACTACTCCCCTGTAAAGCATTTGTATAATCCAAGCTACAGTTTCTAGCATCAGAAGTAGGAAAAAAAACATCATTAGGCAATTATTGCAAACATTGTTTTAATTTCAGAGAGGTTCTTCTTTTTTTAACATAGCTTTTCAATTGCAATTTAGACAAAGACTGCTAATAAATGCAGACGGTGTCTTAGAAAAACTGAAGTGTTAACTTGCTATACAGCTGGTAGGAGGAAAAAAACTTTGGGATTGCCAATACGTGATTTAATCTTTTTTTCATTCTTAACATCCATGTATTTTAAATGGACAATTATGCCTCACAACCTAGAAAGAACAGTGTTAAACAAAGCCAGCTATAGTCTCTGTTCTGTATTTAAAAGGGATGTGCTTCTGACTCATATGGCAGAAAGATGACTCAGGTTTTATATTTTTCCTTTTTGTAGGGTAGAAAACGATGTTAGTAAAACAGTTTTTGGAAAGATATGCTCTAACAAGTATGCTTGAATTCTCAGCTGGGCCCAAAATCAAGATCAAAACAGAACACACAGTGGGTAAGAGAAGAAACATTAGCAACCAAAATAAATCTTTTAGACAGAGATGTGTGCAAGTGTGTGTGCAGCTTCACAGCCCTTGGATTGCCACAACTCTCAACTGTGTTGCCTACCAGCAGTGTATACAGCAAGGAAATGTGGATTATTAAGAATCAACTCAACGTGCCATGTCACTTCCTCAGGCTCTTTAATTCCCTCTTTCTTCTCCCTCACATGGGCATCAAAGTGCGTCTCTGTGCATTTGGAGCCAAAACATCCCGGAGCTGAGCACTGCAGAAACAGATTCATATATTTGGAGACTGAAAGAAATTCACAGGTTGTAAGAACCACGAGATGTCTAAACTGGATTGTCCCACCTTTGCCAGACAGAGCTATGCTGAGAGGTTATTGCACATGACCTGGTCCTTGTCCAGCAGCTTTGTGGGTTGTCATCCTGGACAGGTGATAGGAACAACCATGCTCCCTCCATTTCTGCAGGGGACAATAAGGGCAGGACTACCTTTTACTGTTTTTTCCCCTCACAGAAAACATCAGGAATGGCCAAGATGATAAGATACCACATCACTTTACACTCATTGCTTTTATCATCAGTCTCTAGTGTGCATTTGCCCTAGTGCACTTGTTCAAATTGATCTAATGCTGCTTATAGGGCAGAACGGGTCTATGGGATAAAAATGTACAAACTTAGGCTAGAAAATAGTGACTCTGATATTGATTATTTCCCAGCAACAACATTGCACGTAGATAAGTAAGGATAAACTCAGATGCTGTTCAAATTAATATAAAAATTGATAATATATTTTTTATTTTTGATAGTAGACTAAAACAACTCTAGAGCAGTAATTTCATTCATGGTTAATTTTTAACTTTTCCCCTTATCTCTGCTTAAGGGACAGCTCCTCTGCACAGTTCAGTTACAGGCCTTGAATGGCTGTATGGGAGAATAGCATATTTTAGAAGAGTGGATGCTGGAGAAGAGAAATCTGTGTTTTGTTTCTGACTCTGCAGCTGAACTGAAGCCAATTAATTTACCTCTCTGTGCCTTGATTCTTTCCTCATCCTTTTTCTTTTAAAGCTTACATTCTTTAGGATATGAGATTCTATCTTCCTATATGCATTAATATGGGCCCTGGTGCAATAGTTCCTCACGTCTAATAGTAATATGCAGGCAGGAGTAAATCCTGATGCTCTTGCAGCCAAATTCCCAGTGGAATGAAGAGGCCACTTTTTTTGCCCCCTCCCCCCCCGCCCCACCCCCGATTTTCAGCTGCTATAAACACTTCTCCTGTACCTACATCTCAGCATGGAGGCAGCAAGTGGTTTCTGGTTTTCTTGCAAGACACAATATATTTTCTATCCTGTCTTTACTCTTCTGGAATTACTGAAATGGATAAAAGTTTACAAACCTCAAGTGGAACACATTAAGTATGAAAAAAAAAGAAAAAGAAATTGCTCTTAAGAGAATCGTGCAAAAGTTCAGACAGAAAGTGCTAATTTGACAAGTCAGATCCCTGTGTGAATTTGCTGTCTAACACCATCCTAGCAACATTGTCACTCTTGTCACTGATAATATAACCAAAGAGAAGATCTGGAAAGGTAAAGCTCACATTTACTAGGTCTTTAGGCTTAGATAGTTTGTTGGCAGCTGTGCGATCCTGTTAAACTCCGAGATGCAAAATACAGTTGTTTTCAAAATTCATTGCCAGTGGCAGTGACAGATGCTTTCTGGAATGACACCCAGTGAGCTGTGAAACTTATGTAGTCAAGTACTTGTCCACTTGTCCCTACTTCATGTGTTATGGGAATATGTTTACACTCACTCTGCCGTCTCAATTTTATCTTTTTTTTTCAGCTGGATGAAGAGTTTTACAGATGCAGCGTTGCACACAGTGCAGAAGGTGGTATGTTGAAGTTTGTGCCCACACAGCTCTTCCTTGTTTTCTCTGAGGGATTCTTCTCTAAGGTTAACTCTTTGTCGGGCACAGTGGGTTTAGGTATTATTTTGTCAGACATTAGTGAGGTAAACATTGTGGAGCTGATACCCCTGCCTCACTCTTCAGATTGGTCAGAGTGACCATTTTAACCACAAACAAGCTGAAGAAGAGGGTGTAGTTACTTCACTGTGGTTGGGTGCATCTTTCATGTCCCCTGCTGACAAGACATCTACTTCTTCTGGCTAAGGTCTGGGCCCTGCTGTGGTAAGGTTCATGTTTTTTATCTAGGCTAAGCAGCTGGTCTTAACTACACCTAGGTTTTGTGAAAAAGCATGGGTGGCAGCAGGTGTGTCTACAATGAAGCAGCATCCCAGTACTCCATTTTCCTCGTAGCTTTTTTCCCCAAATACTGGCAGAGAAGATTTTTTTGCTACCATGGTAATTCTTCCCATTTTTCTTCTCTACTTTAGCAATTAATATCATTATTGTGTTTGTTTGTCTTATTCCTTATCGTGTTAAAAGAAAACAGATTATTTTTTCTCTGACTGAAGAATTAGATCGTGCGGTGTCCTGTTGCTTTAGACACATGCACATTACATACTGCTTGTGCTCCGTATTGTTTTACTATGATGTGTTTCCTTTAAGAGACCAAAAAAATCTCTGCAACTTTTCTTCTCTGGATTTTCTCATTCTGTATTGCTTCTCACATTGCACTTAGAAGAACATTAAAAAACATTGTAGGGCAAAGGCAAGTGAGTTGTAGAACAAGGTAAGTCAGTACATGACAAGGCGTGGTCTACTTCAGTGTACTTTGAGTTACTGCAATGATTCTCAATAAGGGGCTTAGTTTTCTGTCGTGTGTCTTGAATAAGGATTGAACTCAGGAACTATAGTACCACAGGGAATATCCAAATTTAGGATAATAGAGGCTGGTCCTCTTGTAAATCTGGGATAACTCCTATTCCAAATCCCTTTTGAGCGGACAAAGATAAAAGATAGTCAAGGGACCCTAGTGCAGCCTCAGACTTTTCTGTAGACTTCCAGATCTGGGAAAATCATAGAATCTCATTTTACCTGCTTTCTCTCTTTATCTGTAAAATGGGAATGAGATTTCCCTACCTCAGAAGTGCACCATAAGTTTATGTTAAAGTTTGTGAAAAGTTCAGGTACTAGAAAAAAAGAATTGCAAATCTCTAAAATGGGCAGATGTTTGTGACTAGGAATATTAGGAAATAAATATTTGCAGACTTTAAAAAGGAAAACTTCTGTACCTTTTCATTGTAGACATGACTAACAATAGGTTTGTCTAGACAGGGGTTTATTTGGAATGGTTGAAAAAAAATTATAATGAAGAGGCACTACAAAGTTGAGGAATGGACTAAATTGCCCCATTCCAGGGAAATTATTTTGTGTTAATGATACACAGTCCAGTTATTCTCCATCTGTCTTTCATCTCACACTTCCAGGCAACCATTTTGTTAGTTTGAAAACCTCAAATAGTCCACAAAGATGAAACCTCTGCAGGCGGTGGTTCTCTTCAGAAGAGGCATTTGTTTTGATTCCTTGTTTGCATTTTGCAGGTCTCTTGTGGCATCCTGTGCTACAGTCTCCTTTTCAGCAGCCTTTCAAGTTAATATTTAAGCAGCTCTTGGGAATTTTTTATATCAAAGTACAAAAAAAAAAAAGAGAAAAAAACCAAACCCAGCCAACTGTTGCTGCAGGATGTACTTAGGAGCTACCAAATGCAAGAGCTGAGCCCACCAGCTTCTCCCTGGGGCTGTGCACCCAGGGGAAGGAAGAGGACAGTGCTGGTGGGAGGTTTTATGACATGAGACGTGATGCTCCAGAATGGCTCCAACATGTAGCACGTTCCCTAACCTCCAGGGGAGATCTCTGCAGTAACCTGGCACTAGCTTTCCCTCAAGCCTCATCCCCCACATCTATTTTAGCAAATATGTTTCCCCCATTGGCTGTTGCAACTAGATTTTAACTCAGAAACTAAATGCACAGATGGATTGGTTCCCACTTTTTTGTGTTGAGTTTTTTTGAGTTTTTTTTATCCTTCTGCCCTGTTATATGTATTTAGGATAACAAGACAGAAATGCAACTCTAAGATTTCCAAGGTTTTGAGACTGTTTTATGTGCCAATTCTCTTAGTGAACTGAAGAGAGTAAGCTTATCTGATTAACAAATGTAAAATCCAGGCACAAAGAATACTCTTAATTCAGGCATGAAACGTCCCCCTTGGGGTGTGCTGTGCTCTTATCTGCTCTGCGCTTTGTGCCCAGTGGTGTGTGTGAATGGGTGCAGTGTCTCCTTCCTCACAGAGATTTCCCAAATGCAAAATAGACTCAGATGTAGAGAAGGTGATACTTTACCTCCGCTTGGAGCATCAGTGCAACCTTCCCTCTGCCAGGCTGTGGGACAGGGCAGGAAGGGAATGTGTTGGAGGAGCTCTCCCTGGTGAGGATGACTGGGCTGATGGTGTTGTTGCTGGGCTGTTTTCTCCAGGATGATCCGTGGTGCCACAGCGCAAGGCGTGGATGAGGAGGTTGGTGTGTCCCTCTCTTTGCCAAGGAATGTGTCACACTGGTTCGTGCTTCTGCTGGAAGAGAGAATGGATGCACAGGTAAAGCTAAATAAAGATTTTAAAAGTCAACAGAAAAATCTAGGGTACTCATCTTTATGGTAAACTCAGGAAAAGTGCAAACAGGTGGTTTTACAGAATTGGTCTAAAACAACGGTGTGCACTTAATTGTTAACTCAGTTAATGAAAGGCAATGCTACTGACCATGACATGAAAACCTCGGCCAGCATAGGAAGACATCATGTAAAGTATTTTGGCTGTGTGAAATACCTTTATAAACATTAGTAGCATTTGTTTCCACACTTGCTTAAGGCAGGGGGTGATCAAACTCGTGTGTAAGGCACTGGCTGCCCGGGTGTGGGGAGGACCCACCACCCTACACACACACACACACACACATGTTGGTGGCCAGGGCACAGGACGGAGCCACTCTCCTTGTAACAAACCTTGTGTTGCTTTTTCTCTGTGGTGTGGTTTTCCCCGTAACAGCAGCCGTGTCACTGACTACCATCCATCCCAGGGTGCTGTGAACACGCACATCTCCCCCTGCTCCAGGCTCCTCAGCTGGGTGGACTACATAAGTGTATGTCTGCAAGAAATTGTGGGTAGATATCTCAGACAGGGGAAAAAAAGCACTTTAAATTGACAAATCAGTCCAAACCACTAAGGTTATAACTCCTTTTTTTCTTCTTCAGGCAGAACAGTAAAACAGACCTGTTATTGGCAGCTCATTAGTAGTGAGACAGAGGCAATATGTACCATGACATCAGAGTGCTGCTTGACCCACATCTATCATTTCGTTAGAAATCCTTATTCTTGGGCCTTTCCAAATGCCTATAAGACATGCAGAGTGTAGAACTCTATGGCATAAATAAGATACAGATTTTCTAGTTTTTGATGTGTTTAGCACATTTTTGTTACTTCCTTTAATACCGCAGACCTTACATTCTTCAAGCATTAGGAGAACAAAAGGCTAACATGAGCAAAAAAAGAAAAAAAAAAACTTATTCAATAAAAAGTATCGTTCTGTTCACCTACTTAGCATTCAAAATTTAACCTCTTTCTTAAAGGAAGACAGAATGAATACCACAGCTGAGTAACTTCAGATATAAAAAGTTCCTTCATTAAATCAGTTGTTCTTTAATTCATAATAGAACTTAAATAAAGAATGACTTATAGGCAGCTGTTTCTAATATTGAGTCCCCACCACACATGAAAGGAACATTATTCTTACAGCAGCCTCTCTACCCTTGGGTGTTATCAGCCGAACATGTTTTGAACCCACCTAATGCATTTGAGGTAGCTTGGGTTTATTTTTCTTTCAATAAAATAAATGGTTTTGTAATTAAATTTCTGCACTGACTGTGCTTAATGGCTACATTGACAAGTGCTAATGTATGGGAAGAGAATGAGTTTGAAATGAAACATGCTGTTTTCCAATCTGCAAGCAATTTTGCACTGGGGCAATCAAAATCTTGTGCCAGTGAAACATTTTCATTAATCTGCTAACTTAGCGCACACTGCCCACTCAGCAGCACAAGGACACTTTTTTTTAAAAAACAAAAATATCATGAAGTGAGCCGTTGTTTGAAACCATTTTGCGGTCTCTGGCAGCAGGGCCTGTGGAAATTCGCTGACTTTACACCATGAAATGTTGCAGCTGTCTCAAAAGGGACTGGCTGCTTCAATGTTTGAGTTCTTGGCAATAATTCAGCTTTCAAATCTGTCTCTTTTTTCCCCTTAGCTAAATTTATTTTTGAATAAATCTTCTCATAGAAAATTGAGAGCAGCTATTACATATTTGGACTTCATTTATGAAAACCACTTCAAGTCATCAAGAAGTGCATCAATCCAGCTCTAATGTTTACAATACTTTCATGACTGGGAAACTAAACAATACTGTATTTCCCCCATTATCTTAATTTAGGTAGCACTGCATTTAAACACGAATGTGACTTTTTTTTTTTATTATTACCAGGCAAAAAAAAAAAAAAAAATCGAAACCAAAAGCCCCAACCCTGCAGAGATTTGCTTTTGTGTAACTTGCTGGAAATTCCGTGCAGAGTCTGGCCACTAGAGGGTTGACTTCCCAACATCTGTGCTTCACAGCCAGAATCGCAGTGCTCTTTTGTCAGGGAGAATGATTAGCAAAAAGCAAGAAGAAGCTGTAACACCTTAGGTAGGCATATAGGATTCCAGCTTAAAAAAAAAAAATACCCAAAAGCCCAATCTACCCAGGAATATGGGTATTTTTAAAATTTTTTGTGGTTTTAGGTTGTAATAGTGTGACACGGGCACAGTTATTTTCTCTCCCTGAGGAAAATGTTCTAGAAGTAACTCAGAACAAATTAACTAACAGACAGCCTTTAACAGTGTATACTTTAAGTCAGTAGGTCTCTGAAATCACAGTGTTAAAGAGGATCCTGCTACTTACTTCATGGTGTGCTACTTTGTTTGCGACAAATCACTGGTCAGTATTTTAGTCCTTTTGCTGTGTGCAGTGCCTGGAGTAAGGCAGCTAAAACGAGCTAAAATGTTCTTCTTTTTGAACAGAGTGATGGAGAATGAAATACTGTCCCAGCACAGAGTTCTCCCATCCAGCAGGAAATTGTACCTCGGGGGGATGGATCGCTACGAGATGGGACAGTGCCAACAAAATGTCATGCAGTCGGAGGTGTGTGATGAAATGACAAGGATCAACCAATATCGGTGATGTTATAGCTTGTAATAATTATTCTCATGAGGCTGCTCTATCCATGCTAAATAAACAGAAGTTTTTCAGTTGAGAGTTGCAGTTTGTGTCAGAACCCATTAGCCAAGCCCTAAAGCCAGGGGAACATATAATATGGGAACCTACTGCTTCTTTTCTATTTAAAGGATGGTTATATTTAAAAATAGGTTTGTATTAGTTTGGCTGCTTTTTCATTCCTGTGTCTCCCGCATGGGACCTGTACAGTGTGATTGGGAAGCAGCAGACAGAACAACTTATTGTCTTACATTTTATGGAAGTTGGGTCCTTTGGACAAGGCACTTCACAGAATCGCAGTCAGAAACCTCTTTCACTCAGAAGTTTCTAGCAGAAGTGAAAAGGACAGTCCACTGGACTGTGCAACTTAAATTCAGTGCGTTAAAGTAAACGAAAACATCACCTTTTACTGCTGCAACTCAGCTACCTGATGAATTCTAAAAAATTCAAAAGTAATACCTAGCTACTGAAGGATGGATTGATGCACAGGTACAGGAATAATGCAATGCTAATTAAATGTAACTATATTCTAAGGTGGAATAAACTATGGGAGGGGACATCTGGAGGGTTGTAGAAGTTTAACAGTTTAGCAACCAGACTGCAGACTCCAGTGGGGTTGTGGGACAGTTACCCAACAGGAAGAGAATGCCCTCAGTGATCACAGTGCCCAGGGCAAGCACGAGTGATATTATGAACTGAGCAGGAATGCCAGAGAAACACGTCTTTGAAGTGTTTGCTGACAACAAAGGGGATGGACATCCGCCTCTGGAGCTGGCAGAAGAAATCATGCAGTAGTGCAGCAGATAGCTTTAACCAACAGTAAATTGCACGGTCTAAGATATGTGAGGTGGGAAGGACAAGAACATCATCAAATCTGAAGTGTTGCTCCAGGGGAGAAGAGGGGCAGTGAAGGCCAGAATAGATACCTCTATGTGGGCAGGGGAATGCGAAGGGAGTTAGGATTCTACATAAAGGAAGCTGTTTCCAGACAGCAGGGTTCCTATGCCTGTGATGAAGGAACACCTGGACTCTCTTTTTCTACTACTCAAGAAGGGCATACCCATCTTGGTGGCAGAAGTATAACAAGTTTCAAGTGTCAGGTTTACTTTAGCCAAAAATGACGCGGAACATATGCGTTGGTTAGGATATAAAATAAAAGAATACAACACACCCAAACACCATTAGGAAGGAGTATATTCTTGGCAACATAGAGTACATCTCAACAGACAATTTGAATTTCTATGTATACACAGTTTAGAATTTTCATACAACTAATTGTTTCAATATAATCTTCCTATGAATTATCAATTAGGAGGAAAGCACAAGAGGTCTACAGCAGTACTTTAAGGTGCTGCACACTGAGATTTGTTAACAATGACATTGCCATTAAGAGAAAATAAATTTTGAAATACAATACTTCTACAATGGCTTAGACAGAAGCAAAGGATTTCTTTTTAATGACAAAGCTTTGATTTTATTGTTCTTAATACTAATGTGATTGTTCTTTCAGACTTTATTTCATGCATCTGAGCACTGCATCTAAGCCAGAGTGTGAAGCATCTACAGTTACAAAGGGGATTGTGCAAAGGAAGTGCTAATTTCTAGCAGTCCGGCTCTTGAACTGGTTGAAAACAAGACGTGGAAACTGTTGTCCAAGAAAACTAAAGTTATCATGTAATAATGCCTGCAGGGGTTCCACAACTGTTGCATAGTTTAGAACAAATTTGGCACTTCTTGAGGTAAGTCCTAGTAAAGAATATAAAGCGATCACATCTGCCGATCTGCATGCCTGAACGAGTGCTGCAGTGTGCTCTGGGTTGGGTTTATGCCTCCCTTAAAGATCATAGGACTCCAAAAGAAAAGTTTGTCCATCCAGTATAGCCCTTGGCAAAATTTAGTTTCATATTAGGCATATCCATGTACCACAGCAGACGTCTTAAGTAATAGTTATATTGGGTTGGTGTCTCACTCATGGGTATTATAATGTATTACAATTATCAATGAATCTTGGGCTGACTTTCCAGATTTATGATATCATCTTCTACCACAAAATAGAAGTCCATAAAGTGAAAAATGTGTTCCCATTGATTGCAAGGAATTTAACACTCTGGAGATTTTTACACAGGATCTGAAGGATCTGTGGTTATGAACAGTCATGTTTCGCATACTTTTTCTCTGCATGTAAGAGTGTTATATTTTCATAATTAAGATCTTGAAAATCCACATATGTACAAGTAGTCTGTCCTCCACCTTTGTACTTGTATAATAACTGTTTGAAGATAACTATTCCTTTTATAAATTCATTCTTTGGTTACCAAAGAATGATTAAAGGAAATAGCTCTTCATGTTGTAGAGAGACTGCATTTTTTGTACTTTCCTCCATTCACACAACCTAATGTTAATTCAACCACAAAGTTAAAGGGTTAAGCCCTGTGAGATGCAATGTTGTACAAGTCACTCATGCTTTCTCTGTATAAGTTACCAGAAGTAGACTATACGTAGACTTTTTTTTTTAAAGTAGGTAACAGCTAGTTTCTTCAGCCTACCAACATGTCATTATTTCATAATAATGCAGTATATGGACTGACAGAATCATAGCAGTGTCCCAGACAGTGACTTTGTTGTTTAGATTTCAGCTCTGATACAATTGCATACATTATTTAAGTTAATGTCCTCCTTGATCACTATTTTGGGGAGCAGTTTATCTTATATGTTTTATTGCCTGTATGAATTCTCTTATTCACAAAAGGAGGTAGCTTCGCAGAACCTTCTGCACCTCTGCAGAAACCTATGGATGGACTCCTCCAAGTTGTAGGGACAGCTTGGGAAAGAAACAGAGATGCTTATTCAAAGTCTGAAGAACAGAAGATTGAAATTGGCCTTGTGGGCTGGAGGCAAGAATTGACCTCTATACATTGAATGAAGGAGGTATGGGGCGAGATTGTAAACAGTCTTGAAAATGATTACAGCTGGAGAAACCCAGAGAGGAATGTGAAGACAGAAACAATATCGCTAGTGAGACTCTTAAAACAGCTTCATGAAGTAAGCCTGTCTTTGGCAGATCTATAGGAAAGGATTTTACAATGTTCAAAATACAGAACCTGGGGGCATGGAGGAGGAGTATAGCCATGTGTGTGCACCATATAAAGCTGTAACCAAAGAATATCAGATCAATGCACATATTAAAATATACAAATAATTATTTTGCTGCCATTTTACTAACACTTTCTGTGCTCATTTTGAGATCAGATTATGCTGTTGTCAAGTTACTTTCTTTGAGAATTTTTCTGCCATAGTGGGCACATCACTTCCTAAGAGTCCTCAGAGAACTTTTCAACAACAGCCTCGAAGTCAGGGAGTGAGAGGGGGCTCCGGGGTACCCTGTAGCCACTGAGACCTGAATATGCAATAGTTAGAACGTCAACAAGTGTCTTGTTTCCAAACCACTGTTACCCGAATATTGTGGCTCAACAGACCAAGCAGCTGTGCTTCCCTTCGGCAGCAGGAAGCTGGCAGATGAACCTATTTCCTCCTCCATCTTCCACTCAGGCATATTCTTAATGCAAAATCGCTCCATTTGTTTTGGGGTATATCCCACAGAACTGTAATTCCAACCTCCTTAAAATTCAGTTTAGTTCTGGTGTATGGGAACCATGCAAATGCTATTTTGGGGAGTAGAAAGTGAATTATTTTGCAGGCCTGTCTAAAGATTCCTCTTGAATGTAGTTTTCCATGAAGTTAGATCTGCATTCAGCAGTAATCATTCATGTACGCTATGCTATAACTATTTTCCCCACATGTTGGGTTTGAATAATGACTTATTATATGTTTATGTATATTCCTCTAATTCACAGAGTCAGGAAAAAGTCTAGCAAATGCTATCCTGAAGCATACAAAGGCAATCCCCTTCTCTTTGTCACAGAGGTGACAGAGCTGGGAAGTGAGAGACAGCCAGTATGGATAGTACCATTGGAAACAGATGTTACACACGTTCTCATCTTCTCCCTGGCCATGATAGATACATGAAATTATTGCCAACTATTCTAATCAGTCCCTGAAGACATCATTACAAGCTCCTATAGTGGCACAATAAAGCTTTAGCTAATAGACACTCTATCTGAATTGGGGAAATCTGTTCCTTTCTCATATGGGAGAGGTTTGGGCTATAGAGAGAAGGAATATATTTTAGATATCATTGTGATAAAATTCACTACTACTCATAGACCAAAAAAAAAGGGGGAAACTTCTGGGAACTCACTATTGCCTTCTGATATGCATACAGCAGCACAGAACCAATGGTGCTATTCTCCCTACTCTCGGGTTTACTTCAGGTGCGGAAAAATGATACAGAGTCAAAAATTCCAGAATATGTTGGCTATTCAGGAGTGCATAAAAGCTATAGAAACCATTAGCGCCTAAGCAGTGAGCTTGTAATATTTAAGTAGTTTATTTCTTTCCTGCTGTAGCAAATACCCAACTCACAAACCAGCAAACCCAGGCTGAAAGATTAAAGGAGAATTAACTCTGAATGTCTTTCTTCCTTAACAATACGATGCTATAATTAGTACAGAGCAATAGCACCATCAAGCTCCAGCCGAACAATTACAGCCCAGGAAATTCAACCAACAAGTATGATATTATAAACAGTCGCATCTGTGTGGTAACACAGAAGTATGCACCAGTGCCATCTAGCCACTCCCCAGTGTATGTCAGTTCTAGTGCCAGGCAAACCATGAAACCATCATTTATCAAATAACATGTTTTACACACTTGAAGAAATTTGTAGACCCAGTTATTAAGGAAATTATATATTTGTGACAGGCTGATTGTAATCAATAAACTGCAAAAAAAATTAGTGGTGAAATATATTAATTTAATGTTATCACATTGGCTGTATAAATTGCACAGTGTAAGCTGTTTACCCAATGGCCCTGTCATTGTCAAAGCTGTCCTGATGTGATGGCCAGAGAAAGTTAGAGAATCCAGCTGTCTGTGGAATAACTTTCAGAGACAAAAAACATAGAAATTCGAGGACTTTCCATTGAACTAAGCCAAATATTAAGTACTAAAAAAGCTATTATCTCTAACTAGGGGCACTATCTGTCCTGAAAAGCTGCAGTCTCAAAGTTACAAATATGCAGACCTCCATCCAAGCAAGAGTACTTTGCATGTCTCAGTTTGACGGTAAAGAGAGTTCAGTAAAAGAAACAGCTTTCCTAGTTTAAAACTTGTATCAAGTCTAATACAATGGCCAGGGTAAAATGAACTGTAGTTAATGAGTCTTGGAGACTTCTAGGGTCTAAGTAATCATAATTTTAGGAAGGTTTGTATTTCCGTCAGGACTTTGTGCTTCAGCCTCATCTCTGCACAGAATGGTCATACTATGGCCAGAAAGATGGAATATAAGAATTACTGGAATTGGTAGAGTTTTTTCTTTTTCTGGTGTTATTGGAAGTGTTTTGGGAGCACTAATGACATCCTCAGCCCATTGAAGATAAGAGGAGGTCCCCTGTGGCTTCAAAGACACTGATTTCACTCTTTGTAACTAATGAGAGATAAGGTTGGAGGAAAGGGGGTAATATTTTAATTAGGTCACCTGTCTGAAGTGCAGTTCTCATTGTCACTAGATGGTGCAGCAGAGTAGCTTTACTTTGGATCAGTCGAACTAGAACTTTGGAAAATATGCCGAGGTTCTCTCAGGACTATTTCCTGTGCAGTTTGAGCACTCTGGTCCTCTCTAACAGTACTTGAAGTTGAAAGAAGATGAGTGCTACCTATGAGGACTAGCCTAATATCGCTTAGTTTTGGCTGGCTTCACCATAACCAGAAACATGTGATGTCCTGTTTCAAAAGCCAAGTGGCTCAGTTGAGAACAAGAGCCTGAAATGTTACATTCATGAAGAGAAATGTTAAAGAAAACTTATGTAGATGTCTTGTTGGGTTCGCTAAATTTCAACCTTGAGCTGTATAAAGGGAAGAAAACCAAGGATGATTTTAAGTAATTTTTGTCATTCAGAATGAAAAGTTTACATGGTCAAACAAGATTACTTTTTCCTCCTGTTCTCTTGTTTCTTCCCTTCCTCTTCATCACCACTGGTGGAATAAAAACCAAAGAGGGTGATGGAATCCAGTGCTGAGGTGGATCACCTAGGACCCTTATTCAAACCACTCCTTATTAATAATTTCAAATGATAAATTTCTGTTGAAGTTCTCCCAGCAGCATTTCAGCCCATATCAGCAGCCCATAATTTGTCTAAAATCCATGACTGACCATTTCTAGCCTGTACTTCATGAGCTTACTGTTATAGCCCCTTCCACACAATAACAGGATATTTCTCCTTCTGCTTTATACCTAGCAGTTTTACAGCTTTAACAATAAAAGCGTGTTTCTGCTTTCAGGAAAAGGCCCATTCTAATAATAAAACAACATTTGATGTGATCTTGATAAGGGAGGCTCATCAAAGCATCCAATATTGTAGTTAAGATTTGAATCAAAATTATCAGGGTGTACTTATTGACTTGGACTCTTGCTTGGGAACTAAATTGTCTAAACTGGCAAAACAGACAATTCTGGGATTTACAATATGTTCTATAGTTTGAACCTACCTCAATAGAGGTAAGAAAAAAAAAAAGACTATACTTTAAAAGGTTAATGGCACATGTTTATCTCAGCTATGATTCTGAGAAGAACTTCATCAAATAATTTTATTTTTACTTTGCAAATAATGAGAAAATTCACAATTTGAAGAACAGTATGAAAACTGTGTGACTGTGTACTGAATTATAGTAGGCTAAGATTAAAAATGTGTTTTTTCCTCTAGGAGGTTTCCTGCCAGCTCTAAGACAGGATATGATTTTGGAGAGAGAGAAGTCAGATTCTTCTGCAGTCCATGCAGACATTATTTAAAACCCTTGAGACGGAATAGTAAGAAACAGAAGTAACCATAATAAGTCTAAGTGCTAGTTCTCAAATTGCTAAGTCTTCATATAGTAGAACTGATTATATACCACATTTTCATTACCTTGGTATATTCTGTAATTTGTTCTGTGAGTCGAGCATGCCAGAAGAAGGATATAGAAATTCACTGACGATGAAATGACTGGCAGCAGGCATGAAGCAAGACTCTCCCGGAGACTTGACATGTCAGCTGACAGGGTGAAACTTTTGAACTGTGATAACATCAGTCACAATTTGGTTCTTATTGATTATTGATTTAAAAACAAATTAATGCCAGAAGACAGTTACTCTGGAGCTCACAGTTGGGTCAAATATTCTTGTGAACTGTGTCTGTCTGACTGTATAAGTGAACATTGATGCATATTTGGGCATGCATGAGCACATTCTTTGAGTAAAACTGTATCTTACTCAGAAAATGCAATGCAGTTAGATATAAATGTTATCAATCACTGTGACTACCTTTTCCTGTTAATTTTCTAGAAGAAAAGAATTACATTTTGAGTAACACTTTTGAGTTCTGTAAAGCAACAGCAATCCAGTTTGTGCTAATAATAACATAAGAGAAATTCCCAAATGACAATTCTAAATCCATGCCACTAAATCCACTCTTGTGGCTTATGTAAACAATTAGGTAATTTCCATGATTTTTTTTCTCTCTGTCTCTGTGTTTATATGTAAGTGTATATTTACTACGCACATATATATACATAAAAATATGTATTCCACTTGGGGGGGAAAGAGAGGAGGACATGAGAGGGCAACTATTCAGTACAACTGGGCATACTGAGCTGAGAGATGAGTGATGGTGTGTATTTCATTTTTAGAGTGCAAGTGGGGAAATGAATGCGTTTGGGATAGGAAATAGAGTCCTGGCAAACTGAAGAGAATCTGATATGGCCTTTTAAAGATTTTGAAAACTTGTTTTATAGTCTGTTTTGTCTTTAGTTGGATCCAGTTCTGCAGTGGTGAAGTGAGAAGAGGCTAAACAGATCTGAAGATCTGTACGTGAGTATTTTGGTCAATGTCATTCTCATGTGTCATCTTGAAATGCAAAGAAAGGCTTTGGGAAGACAGCTTGAGGAGGAAGGGAGATGCTAAGCTTTGTATTTGGGCTAGGAAGAAGAACTAAGAGTGGATAGCAAAAGATGTAACTGGCCGAGGACGGATGGCTTTGGATGTCGGCAGTGTCGCGGACATTTTGGCTGTGTTGCGAGAAGGCTTAATGTGTGAAAGAGCGTGTGCTTGAAGTGACCAATTTAAATTTGTGCCTGGGGGCTCATTCAGATGTCGCTGTGCTCCAGATAATACTATTTAAGGTTTCAGTCATCAGAGAGCGGAGAGAAGATGCATATCAAAATGGGAAATTAGCATAGGCATTCACAAAATAAAATCTACTAATCCAATCATAACTACACAATTGCCACATTCTGTTATCACCTGGAAACAAGATGTGTACCCCATGAGACAGTCACAGAGGGCAATATTTTAAAGTCAATGCCATCACTTTGTATGATAGAATGCTTAATTACGAGCAACCTTATATTCTAAATGTCACATTTTATCTCAGGAAATTAAAGGAGACATGTTTTAAAAAAGCAAAGGAAGGAAAAGGTTTTGAGCAATTAGCTCCATTTTACTTAAGATCTTTTAAAATGCAAAATCTGTGCTAATAAATATTATACGTGATCAGTTTTGAAGGGTTTCATTACCTTTGTTTATCATTTAAGACACATTCCTCTGCAGTTTAGATCCAAAGAAATTTTGCTTAGCACAGAGAAGGCTGCCAGAAATGGTAGTAAACCAATCCGCTACAACGTCTTGCCATGGCAGCATTGCTCTGGGCTACATGCTTTCAGATTTAAATTTCCAAAATGAATTACGTTGTGCACTGCATTTGTGAGGCTTTTCCATAGCCTAATAAGTGATCTCAGCCACAAAAAGTTTTGCTCACATTCGGCCCTTTCTTAGTGCTGTCTCACTGCTCCCAGGTCCAAAATACATTAACATAATCCTTCCCTTCTGCTTGGGTGGCTCTTTAGAAGTGTGTGTTTGGATAGACCTAGTCACTGGCCCACTTCATCACTGACCCCACCACCATCAGGATGAAAACCTGCATAAGGTGTTGGGAAGGGGTCCTGTAGGTTTGGTTGTGTTTTAAAGCTTCAGGTCACAGGCAGCCTCCATGAAGGGCAGCCTTCTCCCCTGGGTCGCTGTCATGCTGTGCAAAAGATATTTTCCTGCTTTCCCACCCAATTGATCAAATGAAGGTCAATATCCAACACCCGACATGCCTGAGAGTAATTTTTTTGCTCCTCCTCCAGCTCTGCCCTGCACACCTCCAGCTTTCATCCACTTTGGGAGGAGTTGGGACAATGGCAGCCAATGGCTTCTACCATTACCTGTAACATTTGGAATACTGACAATAATCATTGTTGTAAGAGACAGTGAAGATGAAAAATGATACACGCTAGAGATAACTGTTGCTAGGATTATTATTAAGTGTTAGGTATGACTCTTTGGGTTGGGGCATTTGATCCCAATATCAATAGCTTCTCTGTCACTGGGGCAAAAACTTAATGCTTTTGCTTTCTGAACTAGCCGCTATTTGTAATATGCGTACCCTTTATTACAATCATTTATTTTTTTCAATATTTTATGAAGTGTGCTTATTAAATGAAATGGTAAGTCTGGCACTGGCAAGTCTCTTGTGCACTTTTTTTTTCACATTTCCTTTCTTTTGGCAGGTCCATGAAAAGGGAGTAAGTTTCTGTGGGCTGTGCATGCTTTTCCACCCTTTTTCAGGATTTGTCACATCTCCTGGAAGGCCTTATAACTCACAAAACATGAATTTATATCCCAGCAATTTGCCAAGTCTTGTCAAATCCTAACATTTTTGTTGGCAACTATTTGCATCTCTCGACTGAAAGGGAGTAACTTAGATCATCCAGTCACAATGCTGTTCTCTGGATACCTTTTGATGGTGCATGTGTTAGTTTTGATACATGGTTTAATCTCTGCTTGCAAGGGGCTGCTTACTATATTTCATGTCCTCACTCAGTGAATCTTTTGCAAAGTGGACATTCTGCTTCATCAGCTGATTTTCCAGTTTTACACGTCTGCACTTGCAGTCCCACTTCTCTCTGAAGAAAAATGACCTGAGGAAAAAAATCTTAAAAATTAAATAGATGTAATGCTTCTTGCTTCTTTCAGATACAGTTCCTTTGTTAGGTACAGTTTCGGTGACCTCTGTAAGGAAGACTATACAATGAGCTGATCATGTATTACTTTTTTGGAGGACCCTTTTTCATCCTGTTCATTTTTAACTCATGCCTGTCACCTTAGTGCAACCACCAAAAAACTTCAGCTCTGGCAGTGTGGAGTAGGAGTCATTTAAACCTTTATGACAGGAATAAGTTTAAAGACAACAAAATTTATTGTTTATTATAGCTTGTTCAAATAGTTCTGAGAGAATTTTTGATGGTTTCAGATGCCTAAAGAATAAAATAATTCCCATCTTTTGCACTGGACAGAATTAGCGGTGACAAAACCAAGAGGATATGGGATTTCCTCAAGGTAGGATCTGTGGAGGCAATATTTATTGGTTTTGGTTACTAGCTCCAATAGAAGTGAGAAATTTTAATAATAAGCAGCGCAACAGATGTTAGATCGCTACGTCTAGCCCTGCCATATGCTCTTTGTTATGAGTCATTCTGGATGCCATCCATCCCCGTACCAGCGCTCGCTGGAAGCATCAATCTGCAGCAGGAAGAGTGAACCGAGGCATATGTGCAGGAAGAGCTGGGGGGGGTCTGCCTGTCTCTTCAACCAGTTCAGAAGGGGGAAATGCAAGAGCCGGGCTGCATTTACACTCACCACCACCTATACATGACCTAGGCCACAGTGGCTCCCACTTAATTGGTACACAGCAAATGAGGAGTTCACTTCTGGTAGTTATTTTTAGTCGTTCCTTGTGACATCTCGGGATAGCAGTAGAGTCTGACCTCCCTCTGCAATGAAGCACTCTTTGCCCTTTAGCACAGCGCTGCTTAAATTCATTTCAAGCATGAATGTATTCACCGCCCTCTGTCCGTGTCATATTTTCAAGGGAAAGTTAGGATGGTACAGAGTCACACAAGGAACCCACGGTTAAATTTGTACCCCAGATGGACTCTGTCGTTATTTCTTCCTGTTTGAAAGCGAACACCCTGCCTTCTTATGCTCTAGTGCAGTCTTGTATATCAGCAATGGGGGAAAGGAACAGATGCCAGAGGAGCTGGATGAGTAGAAAGGACAGGCTGCTGCTACCTCTGACAAGAATCACCTCAGGAGATCATGGGTAAGAAGGGACAGCAAAACCAACTTTTGCTGGAAGACAACCACAAGTTTTTCTTTCAGTTCGAGGAAAATCTCACTAGCTGTTAAAAACCAAGCTATGCACTTTCAAGTTGGGAGTTCTTTCAGCAATGAATCCCAGCCTGCTGATAAGTGCAAACATTGAGCTGCCTCTCTGTCTCTCTCTTCTTTCCTTACGCCTCCTCCCACTCCAAGGGAAAAAAACAAAAGTCTATTTTCAGCTGTGGATCCGTGTGTCTCTCGCTGTTCGGTGAGAATTAGTAATCGAGAATTAGTTCATCTGGTCAGAGTGAGCACATTGGCAAATCCCCACACACCTTTGCCGTGGGAGGGCAGAGCCAGCCGGGCACGCAGCGGGAGGCGGGCAGCCCCAGTTGCCCCCGGGACTCCGGCATTCCCAAGCACAAGAAGAAGGAAGCTGTTGTGCAAAAGGGGGAAAATGGGAAGCAATTTACTTTAATGGATTTCATGCTCTGCTCCAGAAAACTGGCTAGGATTCTGCTTCTGAGAGAAAAGTCTGAAGATATTGCCATGGTCGCAATACTTTTGGTTGCTTGAACTAGCTTACTGAGGACACAACAAAATGGCTTTAGTTCCTTGACGTATGTCTCAACTTCAGTGAAAGCGAGGAGACAACATATCTAGCTTTCTTTTTGCTTTTTTTTTTTTTGATGGCAAATCTAATTTTTACTGCCTTGCACCCCGTTGTGCTGCCTGCACCACATTGCAACCCGATCCTGGGAGGTGCTGAGAGAACCTCTCAGCACCTACACATCAGCGTGGCCTCTGCGCTCCATCCTGCACGGTGCTTGGCTGGGTAGGACCCCTGGGGTCTAAGGACAAGAGTAACACCACCACATCACAGGACTGTTTGCATACTGACATACAGTCCTGGTTCTGAGCATCTTTCAGAATGACGCAGAGTAGCTGTGCACCTTTAGAAGCCAGAAATGGCTTGATCCAGAAAAATATTTCTAATGAATTTAATAGAATACGTGTTATAAACATGGTGATTATTTTTTTTTCCTAGCAGATTCAATTGTACCAAATTTCATATTAGGTTAGGGAATGTTACACTTCAGCTATTCTGTGTGTGTGTATTAACTTGAAATGTTTATTTTGGTATATGATCCAGAGATTTCACCCTCTACATCCCTGTCACACTGTGCTGAAGCCAAACAATGAGGCTCGTTCTTTTAAAGTCACAATCTCCTTAGTGTTATTTGCAGCATAGATTTGTAATAGAGGGACATCAGTCTCCTAAACAGTCAACCTTTTTTTTTTTTTTAACAGGCACCGAATGGGGTATTTTTCAATGAGAGATAGATTTGCAAAAGATCGTTTTGCCAGGAAATGCCTGTCTATTAGAACAAGGTTTTTTCCTGTGAATAAGCAGCATTTGGAGGCAATGTTTACCAAGTCCAAGATGCTTTTTTTTTTTTTAAGAAAAACTATATAATAGCAAATGCATATGGCGCTATTACTGTAATTACTGTAAATTAAACTGCCATTTGGGTGAGTTATTGCAAATATGCAATCCAAAGGTAAAAGCTTGTCTGGATGATTATGTATGTATTTACACACACCACTTTCAGTTTTCATTTTGGCAACTATAGGTTGGACAGTTAATCTGGATATTTCCCACCCTGGCACCGGGATGTGTTCCCCCCTTGTGGTGAGAGCACATATGGAATTTTATGAGTCTGCTCTGTCTCTTCACTAATGGGCTTCACCTTTTACCTCCAGAAGCTGAGGATCTTGATTTTAAATCCAGGGTTTACAGGTTCAGACCTTGGAGGCAACCTAGCCAGAGGTGTTCTCATACAAGCCCAAAACCACTTACAGAAAAGCCAAGTAAAGAATCATGATTTTGTTCTTCTATGGTGTAATTCTTCTTCCATCTTTACTGGATATCAATATCTCTTTCCAGTTTTTGTGACAATTGGTGAATCAAAATAATTCACAAAGAGAAATGTGCTATTTCCCAGAGACAGTGGTGTATTTAAGTGTATTTTTATGGTGGATGAGGTTTTGGTGTGTCATCTTTGAAAGTATGGGCAAATGGATGATCTCTTTGATCCAACAAAAACAGCCACAGAACGAAAAGGATGCAAAATTCAGGGTGTTGCAAGTTCACTCTCGGAGCTAAACTGTGGTCTCTCTATTTTGCTGTTGCCAAGAATGCACGCCAAGTCATTGAGGTTGACCACGTTTTATTACCTCTGTTTTTGCTATTCTACCTTATTCCTGAGACAAGTGGGAAAATTGTGTCTGAAAACTGTCTTTAAACCCTGGACTTCTAGATTGCACATCTTTAATGAATACTGGATGTGTTCCACTACTGTGCACTGCTGTCTGGGCCTCAGCTTATTAGATACTGTTTTGAAATCCATAATTATAACCAGGTTTGTGATGGGTCACATGCCTCTGTAGACAAAAATTTCTGTCATCCTGATCGAGCTGCTATTTCAGAGGAAATCAACTAATACAAATCCAGTATTCGAATGCTTTTAGTTTTACTTGATCTGTCCTTCCCTATCCAGGGTGTGAAAAATGGCGATTTCTATATTTCTGGGAAATTAATTTTCAAGGTTGACTTTAGGCCAGTAACCTGAAGTGCTAACATAGTCCATATGTCTGACTAGTAAAGGTTGACTGAGAAGTATGAAAGTTGTAGCAAAAGTCCATTTTTCCTGCTCCTTTAGGTAAATTGCAGGATTCCATTATACTGACAATAATCCGTAGTTATTCACGTCTGAACGGTGATCCCCAGTGAAGCTGGGATGAAGGTAAAATGCATGGAATTTGTTCTCTATAGGTGCTGGTTTTCATGCTCATCAAAAGCTCTGTATTTATAATTCGTTCTCCCGCAGTATTTGTCATTTATCTGCCCATCTCTTAAGACTATAATTCCCTCCCGATATTTTCTTTTTAAACTACCTCTTATTTTAATAGCCGTTTTGTGTTTTCTTAAAATAAATGCTGTCACGCAGCACTTCTACCTCCTTTATTGAGAAAACAGTAATACTCATACGATGGTGGAAAAAAAATTGAGAGGGAGGGAGAGACAGAGAAAGGAAACTGAAATCATAACCAAAAAGTTCGCACTGATTATTGAAATAGCCAGTGTTCCCTTGGGCTGCGGGGAAGGGAAAGGCGCTTTTAATAGTGTCTTGGAATATTTTTCTTCTGTACAATTCCGACTTTTCACCACATATTCATGCTACAGTGAGAGAGGGGAAGAAAAGAAAAGAAAGAACTCGGAGGTTTTACAGTAAGTTTTTTCATTATCTTTCATAGTGACACTTGCTAGTAATAAGTCCCAGGGAATACTAATGTTAAAGTTTTTAAAACTATGATTCTTGATACTCCTGTGTACAATTATTTAACAAGCATATTATTTTAGTACTAATGGTTTTTCCTCCTCTGCGAAAATTTTTTAGCTTAAAACATGCGGTGCCACAGTGACACTTTTAATGTAAAGGCATTACAATATTTAGTAGCGTGTTATTACTAGTGGAAAATATTTATGTATTTGTACAAGGCTGCAGTTTTCAGTGAGATATTTGAAGGCAAAAAGTAGACAAATAAAGACAGTGAAAGACTTCAGTGAATAGCTTCTGTATGGTCAGGAGGAACTTCATGTAAGTATAGAGCGTTTCCCTGGGCTAGAGGGGAGAACTGCAATATTTTAAGAAGTTCTGCTTATCAGAGACTGCTTTTTTTCTTTCTGAGCAGACTCGGCTAAAATTAAATTGAAATCAGTCTTGAGAATCCTATTTATTTCATCTGACAAGTCACTGGCAAAAATTCTCTCAGATTTTTAGGGAGTGACGCCGCTGTGGAGGTGAGCTACGGAGAATCGGCTGGGCAGAATCAGGCCCAGGAGTGGCGAGGGGAAGGACAGAGCAGCTTTCTCATCCACAGCAAGGTATTGGATACTGTTTGAAAAACTGACTGTATTTCTCTTACAGACTAAAAAATATGCCATAAAATGTTGTTCGATATTAAGGTATAAATAGCAATAAATTACTGAGCTATGTTTACCAAAAAAAAAGCACAAACCCTTCCCCCTACAACTGACAGATGACTACCTGAATTTGCAATTGTAGCATATTTCTCCTCTAAAACTGCTACCAATCTTCCAAATACAAGAAATAACTACATATGGACATGTTTAGCAAATCAGAGAGAAAAGATTGATTGCTGGGAAATGTTTTGCTTCCAATTATTTTCTCCGTAAAAGCTAGAATTCCAGATAAACAGAGTAACAAAATCCCACTGGTTTATCTGTAAGTATACACTGATTTAGAAATGCTATTAAAACTGCTTATTTGAAAATCACCTAGCAGAGGAGACTGAAAACAATAATCTTTTCATATTGATCTGCTTTAGAGTTACATTTAGGCATTTTGGAGGGGACTGTCACTGTGAGTAAAATATTTACTGCTGCTTCCATCACAACTCCACAGCGTAGCTTGATTTCTTTTATCCTCTTTCCTATTAAACTAGCCTGATTTTTCATGCTGACAATATGCAAGATGTATTTCTCATTTCCAGTATACATGGCACTTGTTAAATCAGCTTCTGACACACCAGCTAATTTTAATGGGGAAGGCAAAGAGATACACCATTACTTATTATTTCTAATGTGTTTCTTAATATGAAACTTGTCATTTTCACCGTGATGCTGACTCAGCAGTAGGTTTATTTCCAGAATTACTAAAACAACTTTCCTCTCAGAGTAGCAAGGGACCCATGATTCATTGGTAGAGAACAGCAAAACAGAAAGAGGACTTTTTCCATCTTTTAATATTAAAAAATAAACTAGTAAGAGTTCATAAAACAGTCCTGGAGAACCTCTGAGTCACAAAATAAAGTGGCAGTAGATCTCATATTTCAGGGATGAATTGAACACAACCATATTTAATTTGGGTTGCATCTGAAATATATAGCTTGCATTATTTTACACATTTGACCGATGCTGCAAAACAAGATTTAGAGGGATTGCTTTTTATTTGCTTATACCTACTTCACATTTGTCAGAATCAATCACTTTTTCAGACAGATGTTTTCTTATTCATCTGCTGCAGTAAAGTGACATTTTGTACATGTAAACTTTCTTTTTGTTCACAACATTTCATTACCGCTCTTTCCCATCCCCAAGTTTTCAGGAACATTTAGGTGCTAAGTAAAGGATTCGGAGATTTAGGGGGGACTCAAAAATACTAGAATACCATTTAATTCAAAAGGAGACTTTTTTACTTTGGAAATTTTTACAGTGCTTTTTTTCTTCCTTTCTATCGTCACAATATTTTAATAAAGAGCAGAGGAACGCATGCTACTCCTCAGCTAATAAGTCAACACAAGAGTTTTGCTAAGATAGTTATATATTGATAAGCTTTTACGCAGACGAATAGGTATATGCACATAGACTGTGCATATAAAAGACCCAAATTTGTAAGCTGTGAAAAGAAAGGATTTTGTGTTTTCTACTGTCATGATTCTCAGCTAAGAGTAACCACAACACCTTTTCTGGGCACCTCAAACCCTTTCTGCACCAAGGAGAAAGCTGTAAAGAAAACCTCTGTCTTGAATGGGCTACAGTCGTGGGGAACAGCATCTCCATCAGCAGGTTTTCATACCCAAACACAAACTTCTATTCCGAGCCAGAGGAAGGTCATAGACGACTGCCTTTGCTAATGCTTTTAGATATCACCATCATCTCTTGCAAATGATTCCCAAATTGTACTGATGGATTAGCTAGCTCTATGTCCATTTTACTGTTATTGGAGCTCTCTGACGCCTGTGGCATGGCACACCGAGGACACATACTGTCCTTGAGCTAGGCTTAGAGTGAGGGGCTCAAGCTTCATGACTTCAGCCATTTGTCTCAGATCGCACACCATTTGTGCCTGTGAAGTCTCAGAGAGTTGTCTGGTCTCAGGCCTGCCCTATCCAGGACAGGCATGAAGCCCCTTAATGGTGTGGATCATCAGAAAGACATGCAGGATCTTTGTCATGCTCTCTTCCAGCTCTCTTGCTGCTTGGAGGTTGCAAGTGGAGACAAAGGAACCTGATCTCAGAGGAGAGAAAAAACCCTGATGAATGCTGAGCTTCACAAAACCCTCATTTTCCGTCCCTTCTCCCTGATTCATCACAGCTTGTTTCTCTGCTTGTGCTCCAAGTATTCATGAACATCCAACTATGGAGCACATGAAATATACATAACGCTTAAAGTGAGCACCATTCCTTTCTGGAAGATGTGGACTTACTAGCAAGAATCAAAACTTTGTATTTTTTTAAACTTTTTTCAGATGTGAAAATGCTAGATTTTGGGAGAGAAGAAAAAGCAGTTGTTTGGGCTCAAGCATTCTCTTTATCAGGGCTATTGCCTCCTGCTGCCTCTGGGTTCCCTGTTTTGTAGTGACTCCTGACAAATACCCATTGAAGGTCTGAAGTCCCATACTGAAACTGTTTCAAGCAATTTTCCCAAGCTGCCTCTGGCTTTCTTCACCCACTTTCAGCAGGGTTTTGTCGTGACTTTCCATAGCACCACTCAACTGGAATATCTCCAAATTTAGTAGCTCAGGTTCTCACAATCAGAAAAGACCTTTAGCCCTCTATGGATCTCTTCACATCCAGAACGAAATACAGTACCCAGTTTGGACTTAGCCATCTCATGGAGACAACGTGCTTCAGACTTTTCTCATTCTCAAAATCGCTTAATAGAATTAAGTCCAGCCCCTAATTGCTGTAGAAAAAAGAGCAAGTGTAAGGTATCTTGAATACTAAGAGCCCTCAGAGCAAAAGGGGAGACATACATCTTGACAGATGGTCTTTGCAGTGTGTTTCTGCATCCCCCCTCCAAAGCACCAGACCATCACTCCTGCATCTTCACTAGGGAAAGATATTTTCTGCACTCTGCTGGAGTTAGGGTAATCTGTAGCCCTCAGGTTTATGTAGGACAAGTTAAAAATGGTGGAGCAATCAAGCACAGAGTTTGTTCTATAATTTGAGCAAACATTTCAAACCACCTTCCTTAAGGTGGGGACTTGGCCTTATGGTATTTGACTTAAGATAAGTGACCATATTGAGAAACACATGTTGCAAATGCACAGAAGACAGTGGGGTTGCAGGCAGGGAGGGTGTAGTAGCTTAAGAAATTATTAACTACTGACTGATGGCTTTTGTTGGCCAGACACATGGGGAAGATGGCCATCATGCTGTACAGTCTTGTTTACAGCTATTTATGTCAGATATAAATTGCTCAGTGCTAACATACACTGCCCACGTCAAGGAAAGAAATAGCACAAACATAATTTGTTCATATGACTAATTTGGATAAGTAATCAGTGCTGCTTTTTTTTTTTTTTTTTTTAAATGGGTGATGTTAATGGCTTCTCCTCACCATTGCAGAGTAAGCTTTCAATTTTGGTTTTGCTGCAAGGATATTATGGGATGTAGGCAAAATATTTAATCCTGCTGTAGTTTGGTTTTTTTTTTGTACAAATATGCTTTCCTAACCAATTTTATGTTTTATTTATTGAGCTTGTAAGATTTTACTGTCAAGACACAGTTTTACTGTGCATACACAGAAAAGAAAGGGTTTTGAATTGCAACAGATACTACTACAATCTGAATAAAAATGCATCACTGAGCCCATTCCTTGAATCTTTAACTGCATGTTTTGCATACAGAGTTTTATATTATACATTCACAGTGTCCTCCTCCATCATCTTCCCATTTTGTCAGTCAATTGCTTATACACTTAAACAATACATTAACAGAGGTTCAGAAACAAAACAGTTAGATGTTCACTGTTATCCCAGGATATTGTATTCATTTTCTAATAAGAGCCTCCAGTGCACTGGGGTCCCTAATCAATGTAAATATTGTTTAAGATGAACATTGCAGTGGGCATACCATGGAGCCAGACCACCAGCAGAGCATTAAACAAGGACAGATGTGAATGCCAGGATAAAAATGAAGACATTCCTGAAGTGTAAGTATGTTACTTATAATATATCTGTTTATAGGAAATGGTCACGAGAAGAAAAAAAAAAAAGGCAAAACAAAAACTTCTGGAAAAATAAGAATGCCAAATAAAGTCATTATGTTGAGATACTGCAGTTATACGTTTGCTAAAATAGCTAACTTAAAGTGTGTGATATTCTGGTATCTTGTATAATTAAGATCTTACAAACCTAATCTGTATGAATGTTGTTAATGACTTTACAAAGGTTTAATCACTTTGGTGGTTATCTGTACAGGAGCAAAATGTATGTTTTATTTTATACACATGGTTTTCTCTCAGAGGTAGTATCTTTTCTAAGATTGGAGGATCTAATTAGGATAAAAGACAAATAGACTTTTACACTGTCTCACAAGTTATTCAAAGAGAAGTACAGAGAGAGATAAATCACTTCTAGTTCTAATAACTTATAAAGATCATCTGACTCCTACTTCTTGCTTAGTGGATTCACATTGATTAATTCAGTAGCTGCCAAATTCCATGAGCAACCATACAGCACGTTTCCTCCTGATATTTAAACGCTGGTTTGTTCCTCTCTGGCTTTGTAGTCAGGCTGCTCTCTGCATTGCCCTGATTTGGAGATTATTGGTGATATTTGCAAGGGATTTGGAGCCCCCATCACACTGACTATTAATGGTACTTGTACACAGGCTGCCTGCCTCTGCGAAGGCAGGGGAGGCAATGGTACCTGCTGCTCTGGAGCTGGCAATGGCACAGGCTGACCTCTGTGGGGCAAGCAGGGACAGGAATCTTCTCTGAGGTAGGTAAGCCAGATGGGGATCCTTTCTCAGCATGGTAGGCAAGGTGGGGACCCCCTCTGGAGGATGGCAGGACCATGGGGGGAAGTTCCTCAGGGGAAATGGGGAGGGGCAGCATCTCAACTGATGGGGTGGTTTGGAAATAGGACCTCCACTATTTCTGAGGGGTGCCAGGGGGGACACAGTCCTCTCCATTTGCTATGGAGAACAGGATCTCAGAGGTTTTCAGATGACTGAGATGTATTTTCAGAGCATGTGTTTCTCAGTGACACCCAGAGCTGGGAGGTCTCAGTTCCTAACTGGTCACTGAGAACAGTAACACCTATTGTATAGGAGTCTCTTAAAAGTCTTTGGCCGAAAAGCTGCAGCTTTGATTGATATAACTGTGAATGCAACAGAATTTAAAGCAAGCCACGATGTTTGATATCTGGGTAGATACATTGTCATTATTGCAGAGTTATTGGTAGGAGTCTGATTTAGCTTCAATATTCAGTTCTCAAATAGTGATGGCAGAGAATCTGTTGGAACTAACATATTGGATTACTGTCTAAGCCAACAATGATTTAGAACTGAGTTGATTAAACAGTACGGTTCCGTATAGGTCAGCAGACTTTATTGTTCATTGTTTTCCATTTTGTAGTAAAATCAACTACGATAGCAGTCTTCTAAAATGTGATTAGCACAAACACTATTGTTGTTTGACATGGTGTATCAGATGTAATGATTTCCATCCCAGATCTACAGCTTTGCTTTTTTACATTCTTGATTGCATAATTGAAAGCAGCAGCTTTATCTTTCTTCTACCTTCAGTGGAAGTCATTCAATAAATAATACCAATTACATTACAGCTTAGAAACAGCCTGATGTAAAAGGCACTGCATTTCACTAGCTCTTTCCCAATGCAAGAATCCTCTTACTGAACCAAGGCATTACATTAACTTTTAAGAAAACAACTAGAAGTATGCAGAGCGCGTGTCAATATTGAAAGCACCATGTAGGCTGCAGAAAAATCACTTAATGCCTGAGTTATCCTGTATTCTGTATCACCCTGCTGGGTGGTTATTCATGTCAAGTATAGGGTTTAATATTAAGAGCAGTCACTGCACTAAAAGGAAAAATATGTTTACTGCTTTCAGAATTTTGCATTTGCCCAAAAGCCTACTGCTACTAACACAGGCTGTTTTGCCAAAATTTAGGGAAAATGGGACTGAACCCTAAAGGTGACTCACTGTTAGAAAAATACATATTTTCTTGAAAAACACATATTTGTGATTTACCATATGCATACGGATATTTCCATGACTACAGAGAATATTGATTGGTCCCTGTGGGACTACCCCTGTGTATAAATGCTTGAAGGATCAAGTTCTAATTTTGCTCAATACGAGAGTTAATTGCTTTAGATACTATTGACAAAAACTGGAGGTTGGCTCCTAGTTATGGTAGCTGAGGATGTTCCACGTTTTTTTTTCATGAGGAGATTTATTACATATTCACTTTTTTAAAACAGTCCAAATACTAGTCAGTAACTATTTATACAATTAAATTTAACAACTATGAAATATGTGTTATGCTGCCAGTTTGAAACATATTCCTAATAGCTAGTTTTATATATGATGGACCACCAGGAAGCTGTCATCAGAATAATACTGTGCCTTTTTATACATTCTCTACATTTCTTTTTACTTAATAGACTGTTTAATAATACTGTAGTCAAAACTGAACAATATAGATTAATGATTTGATGCAAGAATACTTCAAGGTAAAAATTAAACATGTATAAAATTCCAGCTGGTGATATACTATGCAAAGCTCTCAAGCATGTAAAGAAGAGTTAAGAATTGTTTTAGAAAATCAACACATACAGAGAAATTATGAAGGGGGTGTGTTGTGAAGTATATCACCAAGAAAGTTTTTTTTTTTCATGGGAAAGCTACTATAGAGACCACACAAAAACAAACCAAACAAAAAGCAAAACAAAGAAAAGAAAAAAAAAGAAAAAAAAAAACCAAACCCAAAACCTCTAAAACTCTTATTTCAAGGAAATCCTCAGAGCTAAAAAAAGAGATTTAAAAGTGACCTAACCATGTGACCTCTGTTATTCTTGCATATGAAAATTTCTGTCTTGTAGACACTGCATTAAACAGCAATGCCTTGTTTTGTCTTAATGCTCTTGGTTTACTGGGTTCATAAAATCTAAGACCAGAAGCTATTCTTAACGTGGAGTCATCCTACCACTTATGCATGCAGGCTGCTTTTTGTCTTAGTGTTAATGTGAGAGAACATCACTTGGTCTATTTGTAAAACAGTAGAAATGTTGCCTGCGAAAGGGAAAAATAATTGTGTAAGAGTTTTCAGCATCAGTTCCTAGATTAACAGCTCTCAGCTTGTGCTTTTTTCAGCATGATTCCTTGAAAACACAATCACAAGGAAGAAATGAGGAACCAGAGAGAAAGTCTGTTTTAAAAACATCCCTGTGCAGATGGGGGAACGTTTTCAGCTCCTGCTGAAGTGCCATTGCGGCTCTTTTCGGCATCAGCCAAAGCTTAATTTCTCCCCCATGGCCAGCAGCTCTGGCTCGATGGGCATCAGCAGTGAGGGTAAATCTGCTTCCTTGGTCTCTCCCAGCTGGGACACACCAGCTCAGCAGCTGCTGCCCATGTCCTGCCACCAGTCCTGGGCTTTCTCACCCAGAACCAACCAAAGATGCTCCCCACCATGAGCGGGCACCTCAAAAAATAGCCAAGTAAAATCCCTTTCTCCTGAATCAACAGCAAAAGGCTGCTGAGCTCCATGAGGATGGAAACGACCGTTATTGTGGCTTTGGGCTTTGCAGCCACTTCCAGTAGGCAACACAGGTCCCCTGGCAGCAGAAGCCAGCTGATACACTAAACTATGCTAAAGTAGTGTTTAGAGAAATAGTAATTACTAACATCCTCTCTCAGTCAAACCGACACTAACCAGGCCTACTGCTAGGTGTGTGTATATACATACTCACACTCAATAGATAAATAGATACGTGCATATACCCCAGGAAAAATATCTCTCAGTAAGGTGATGAGGTCTTACTTTAAATCAAGCACTTGACACTAATAAAAACAATGTATTCAGCCATAACATCTCACATACTGACTGGCTATGAGGTAAGTCAGTATTAAGCAAGCCTTTATTTTCTGCACCCTCTGCTATTTTTTTCTGTATCACAAATATCCTTCGTGTCTTTCCAGTCCTTTGTAAACAGACCCTTAAAAAATTAAGCTTATTATATTGTTTGCTTGAAATGAATATAATCAAAGGAAATGTGGGTGAAATTTGGCAAGAATTGCATGTTTTCTTATTCTGTGGTTTTAAAGTGACCCAAAACGCTGACAATTTTGCTTAAGGACTATCTGTCACTACTTCCTCTCTTCATATAGTTTTACTATGCAAACTATTTTGTATGATTTTTTTTAAACAATTACAAGTTGGGGGGTAAAATCACCAAAGGTATCCACATGACTTGTGAGATTACCAAACTGATTAGGATGTCAAAGTACCTTTTGCAGAGAGGCAGACTCAGAAACTATTTAGATGTTCTGAAAATTTTGTCTAATACTTTTACGCAACAAATTTCCCTGTGATTTTTGAAAAGCTGTCGATCAAATCAGCAGTAAATAAGTCACTATCTCCTAATAGTAGACAAACGCTAATTTATAATAAACATGTGTATATAACAAAATACTGTTTTATGGTTTGAGGTAGTCAAATAGTAATCAGGAAAAAAATTCTTACTAGACTATCTTTTTACCTACAGCTATTTGTTGTTATTCTTATTAGAAAAATCAGGTACTGGCATTTAGTATAAACCATGAACAAACAGAAGTGTTGATAGCTACTTTAGGGATACCATCACTAGAATTATATATCTAATATTTGTTTCTGGCAGCATTTGTTATAATATTGATTTCTGTAGAGGAAAAACAGTGAGTGATTTTATGGAGAAAGAATTAATTTTAGAACACATCTAACTGAAAATATCTTGTTTTCTGTAAACATGATTTTGCTCTCGCTCAATATTAAATCCTAAAAGATGCTGAACAGCCAATCTCCATTTCAGAAAGATACTTAAATACAGATTTAACTTTAATCCTTTTGATTTTACTGAAACTACACGTTTACCAATGTTAGAGTGAAACTTCAGCAGAGCAAGACAGTTGCAGGATACTCAGTTTGCTCAGAGGAGAGTAAGAGTTCTGCTTCATAATTAGCACCTGAGTTAATTTGGTCAAAAAGAACTAAAGAGAAATATTTTCTTCCTGTCTGTCTTTGGATGTTTCTTTGTGTTTCAAGAAACATTTTTAGGGCCTATTCCTGCAAATATTTTTCTACACAAGTAATTCAACTCCTCTGATAAATACTATTGAATTCACTAGGGCTAGATTCAAAAGTAAAGTTACTTATCTGGGTAAATGCATGCAAGACAAGGCTGTTAGGCAGCTCCCCGTGACAGTAGAGAAGAGAAAAATATGCTTGTGGGACTAAGGCCTGGAGGATTGGGCCCATAGCCAGTGACATTATAATATTTTTTTTTTTAATAACGAGGAAAACCCACGCATGAGTGAAACCATATGGAAAACCGAGTTAAGGTGAGGAGGTTTTAAATAATGCTTATTTATCATTTTGAAAGAAAAAAAATTCTGGTTCTGACTATTGCATTTTATACTTAAAATGTAGGGACTGACTCTTTGGCCAAAATTCCTCTCCTTGTCAGGGGGAATATTATCTGCTTAGACTGCTGCAGGATCAGGCCCTGAAAAGTCATTACAAGCTTATTGGCAAAGGTTGTTCACTTCCACCTCTCTCATATTTTCTGTTTTTCCTATCCCTGCACAGGAAGAAAATGAAAAGTTAAGCTAAAATACATTAACTAATATCAGTTTATTAATTGGAGAATTCAACTTACCCTTTTTGCCGTTCATCTGAAATTAATTAAGTGTGTAGAATTACAAGGTGGGTGTACCACAGGCAGCAGTCCAGGCTCAAGTTAATCAAAAGAGCACATGTTGAATGCATACAATTTAGTTAAGGTTAATCCAGTGAAGATGATCCCTCGCTGGTCCTAATTACTCTAGGTGATAGATTGTGGAATGAGAAAATAGGAAGGAAGGGAAATTTTGTCCTGCTGGTCTACCAGGATTTTCTAATTAAGTTTAGTAGGCTACGCACAGGAGCAAATAGTTTCAATTTAAAAAGAAGACCACACTCCAAGGGTGCTTGGTTGAAATGAATGTAAGGAACTTAGAACTAATGTAGCTAGGTATCATGCCTTAAAAATAGTAAAGGTTAAAGCTGGTCATTGTGGCTCTACGAGCTTTCACACTATCGAGAGCACTGTGTCCCTCTGAGCACCTCAGACTTAATGAAAATGTTTTGTTGGAAGCTACTACTTCGCTCTTAAGTAAAGGCAATGACATGTTACAACAGACCTAGTCTGTTACTTCATTACCTTTACCTGAGGATGAAAAAGCAGTAAGATAGAGCTAATTTGCTGTAGAAATATATTGGTGTTGTATCAGCTAAGGCTTTTGCATTTAATCTTATTTTATTATGTCAATCCCAACAAAAATTAAGGTATTTCTAGGAGCCTTTGATTTCACGTTCTATGTTCATTACCTCATTAAGTTACTTTTTCTCCATGCTTGTCCTTTGTTTCAGCGTTCAAGGAATCTTATGAAAAGCTTTCCTTTTCTCTAGGCATACGTATATAAAATTTGTCAAATAATTTGCCCTATTTTTCAGGTTGGTGATATATTTCTGCTCAAGTGGAGGTATCTGTTTCTGATTTATTAGCATTTGATCCCCTGGTTTCCTGCCATTGATCAAGACTAATACTCAGCTCAGCTGATGAGTTTTATATGAAATCTGATATTGCAGGAAGAGAGAAAAGTTAGTACCGTTTTTAATATTTTCCTATTTCAAGTTTTCCAGGACCACAACATGCACACAGAACAGCTAGCAGTATTGGGCATTGTTTATTTTTAACCGTGTTTCCCTGGGATAAAAATTTTTGGGAAGTAAAACAAGTATTTATCAATAGAACAGATGTTTGCTCGGTGTCATTCACATCCTGTAAACTGTATATACATTTACACCCTACCGCCAAAACACGGTTTCACCCTACTACTGACCGTCTGCCTGCCATTCAATCTCTAGTTAAGTCACGGTCAATAAGGTCAACTCTTTGGCAACATCTGTATTTGATCAGTTCACACAAAATAGGAGCCTTCCTAATGCCTGACTACCCTGAAGTATTTTAAGAGGCAGCGTGTTACAATAGTTGATTCACCGCTGCTGCAGACTCTGCACTTGGAAGATTTTCCCTCCTCCGAGGAACTGAAATGTGAAGATTAAAATCCTTTCTAGCAAAATAAACCTCTGAAATGAGCAGGTTTGGCAGTGGCTAGTAGTTTCTAGACTGACAAGAAGCATTTAGCAGTTTCTGTCCCCGAGTCCCTGCTCCCTCGGTGTAGGGATTTGGGTTTGTGATATTTTATATTTTAGCCTATGGTCTGCACGCGGATTATGTTTAAAGTGTTTATGTTGCAAAGATGAGGAATAAAGTCAGAGGAAAAAACTATCTCCAATTTTACTTCAAAAACCAACACCAAGGATTAACACAGCCAGTCATTTCTCATTGTTGTTTCCATGCTCAGCACAGGCAGTACTTTCATCAAGTCCATGTACTTTACTCCAGATGGGTGAACGCAAATTCTTCCCTCAAAGAAAGCAAAATATTCTGGGTGGAATCCTGGCACCACTGAAGGTGATGGAAAACACACTGGAGAAACGGAGAGAGACAGGATTTAAGCTAGTGTTACCACTGTGGTATTTCAACGTTGGGAGCTATCTTACAGTACAAGGTTAGAGACTGGATTCTAAGCACAGTCAGACTGGTGCCACTTTATTGATGTTCCCAGTTTTAGAACAAATGAGAATAAAATCTGTTTTCTGGAATGGGATGCTTTTTTTTTCTTCTTTTTTTTTGTTTGTTTGCTCTAGGAATAAAACATATGACTCTTGTGAAACTCAGACAATTGAAATAACAAGTAGCTTCTGATGGCCTCGTGTTTTGGCATGGTAAGATTTGGAGCTCAGTCCAGATGATCACATATTGATAAATAATCCCAACAATGCTCCAATTATACTGTTGGTCTTCCCGGTTACCTTCAACACCAAGGAAAATCTGAACACTGAAATGGTTTCTCTCAGCTGTGTGTTGGCAAAACTTGGGTAGGGTAGCAAGAGGGCAGCAGCATCCCACCACCAGCCACCAGCTTTAGAAGGGAGCCAATGGGCAGAACAGTGCCATGGGCAAGGGGTCACTGGGAGCTTTTAAAAAGGTTTTCATGTTAAGTGTTTGGTTCACAAAAGCTGCAAATTAGTGGTTTTGTTTGTTCTTTTCTCAAAAATAATCCCTTTTTGTTTAATTTCTGTCATGCTGAATTTTCAGTGGAAACATTTGACTGAAAAATAGAGCAAGGACCAGTTCAACTAGTTCAAATGAAAGGCACTGGGGAATATTTGGGATAAAATTTGAAAGCACCTTGAAGCAGTGAAATCAATGCATTAACCAAGTATATTTTCTGTGTAATTTTAGTTCTCTCAAGAACCCTGGAAACCTCAGAGTAAGCTTGCCCTAGGTGTGTGTGTTTAGTTTAGGAACTGTTCACAAACAACAAATTCAAAACCAAACAAAATATTGGGGATAATGGAACGTCTGGTGTGAGCTGCTCCACACGTAATTATTCAGCAGAAAACGCAGTTAAGGTCTTATCCTTACCTTTAGTACTACTTGTACAACAGTGGTACACTTTTCTATCTAATATTTATTACAGTGTGTTAAATATACCTATACGTTTCCCCACCCCATTGTTTTGTCTTTCAAAGCTGCCTTAATAGTTCCGTTTTAAAAATACAATATCACAACTCTTCTGAATTTCCTAATTAGGAGGAATTAGGAAATCATTCTGCCATGCCCATGAGTTTCAATAGCAATTTTGACCATTTAAAAGATCAGGGAGAAGTAGCTTGAGATCATCTTCTGATTAGTCAGGAACAAGAAAAAGAGGGGGGGGGGGGGCTTACAAATATTTCAGGATTGTCTTGTCAGAGTAAAGACAACGTGGTTTTCTTGACTTGGATGATGGGCTGTTACTAGCATATAAATATTAAATGAAACCAGAATTGTAATGAAAACTGTAGGAAAAAGTGTAATGATAAATTAACTGTAGTCAAGGCAACTGCCATCAAAGTCAACAGCAATGTAGACTTTTTCTTCACTAAAACCTGCGTCCAGTTCTAGTCAGGTTCAGCCAGGTGTTGTCTGCAACTGAGTGCTGCATCACACTCTGGGCCTCAGGGGACATCACCTCTGAGCTGGGAATGTGTAGAAGCCAGATGACTCATCACAAAAGAGATTTCCTCTACAAAATATCCCAAAATCAGTAGTCTAAGAAAATTAGGCAGTTTTCAGTATAAAAAAATAATTTATGTATTGACAGATTGTCTTCTGATGTCTCTTTCTTCAAATATTTTTAAATTGGCCTGACGGATTGGTTAAAAACTGACTCTAAAAGTGAGAGATGCTAAAGAGATACTAATGGAGGCTGGAAATGGACAAACTGACAGTTTGTGTCACACAGAAGGTATTTCCTGGAGCATGTTCAACAAAGCACAGAGGGAGAGAAAGGGTGCTGGATAATTTAATAATAAAGAAAGAAGCCACAGATAGCACTACAGCTCTATTTTCAGTCTCCTTATTCTCATACATCTGAAAGAGTTGGAAGCATCAATGAAAACAGAGGTAATAAAAGTGGAAGTAGAGTGATTAAAAATATAGAGCTGGAAAATAACAGTGACATTCATGGGAAAATGTAACCGAGTACACCCAGGGAAACGTAATTTGAAACACACTCAAAGGGAAGGAGAATCCTAGAAAGCAGCAATGCTGAAAGAGACCTCGGGGTCAAATTAGACATGAATTTGCAATACGATCTAACAGCATGACCAGCCACTGCAGTTGTGCTGTACAGAGAGAGGCCTATCTGGGAACATGAAGGTCATCCTCTTTCCCGATGTGGCTCTGACCGCACCAGCAGCTGGGTCTTTGGTCACCGGGCAGGCATTGGAAACCTGGGAGACATAAGGAGGAAGAAAAGAGTGGTCTGACACAGAGTGTGTATGGGCAGAAATGCAATAAAAACACCCCCTCAGCATTTTCCTAAGGCTTCAGGTGCCACGTAAGTACCTTTGCATTGGATCCGAAAGGTTTGTGGGTGATTGATTGCAGTGTGCATGCTTGGAACCACCCCAATGTGAGCTGCAAGGCTTCCCAGGACTTGGAAAGTCAGCAGATTTGGGTCTTGGTGCCCTCGGCTGACTGCTCATGCTGGCTGGGAGCCCACAGACCCCCATGCTGGGGGTGGGAAGGTTTGGCAGGGGCCCACAGAAGCCGACACCAACAAAGCAAGTGTGCAAATTGCATCTCGGTGATGATGACAGACTTGTGTCCTCTCTTTCTCCCAGTCCAAGCAGTCACCAGAAGGATGTAGGCTATATGCTGCTCAGCCAGAGGGAGATGAGATCTCCTACCTCTCAGAACCACCAGGCTGGGATAAGGACATGGGCTACCCACACACCCCTTCTGCTCTGGCATGGCCCCCACAGAGGTGGCAGGAGCTAGGAACAGCAAGGGACTGTGTGGGCAGGGGCCTTAGGCTGAGCCTGGGCACCAAGAGACATCCCTGCCCCCATGTTATGGCTGTCATGCATTTCACATTGGCAATCTGATTAATCATGAATCACGGGGAGCAGAAATCAAAATTCAAGACCGCTCCCTTCCACACTCTCCCAGTCAATGTTCCATGAATAAATGGGGAGGAAAATGGTTTAAATTCTTGAATGAGCCTGCAAGTCTGTACCCCTTGGGACAACTGCATCTAAACTGGCTCATCAGTTTGTACCTGCCAATAAACATTTGAAACCATATTCTCTGGTCTGGTTGAGTGACTTTCAGTGGAAGGCAAGTGGACCAGGAAAGTGTGTGCAGAGAACTACCAGCTTCAAACCTCCCTTGCCCCGTGTCTCTCCTGTCACTGGCTTGCTCCCCTAGAGGAACATAAAGAAGCCCTCTGACTGCAATTGCTCCTCCTAGACTGATCCAGCAGTGGCAATGTAACACCTTGCCACATCACTTTTCCTGCACACAAATGTGTGGAAGGACACCACACATTTCCTCAGGAGCCACAAAGCTGGCTTGAAGGTTTGGTGGGGCAGCGGGGCACTGTTCCCAGGGCTGGGGCATGGTTTGTAGCATGCTGCATGGGGGAAAACACAGTTCTCAAACACATGTGGGGTTTTTATGTTATGGGAAGTTTTAAAATGTCTGTGTTTCAAAAACGTTCCATCAACGAACCTTAAATAGAATAAAGCCTCCCGCTCAGTATTTTTAATCTGGTTTTGCTTCTTGCTTTCTGGTGTCTTTATTACTATCAGTAGCAGACATTTGGCTATTATGTAAGAAAAAAAAAGTTAAATCCAACTGGGATTGCTATTTGCTAACTAAAGACCATGTATGTAATTGCAAATGACAGTTTATAAGGTCAAAACTCTTTTTCTTCAATATGACTACAGAGATCTGAAATGTAAGTTTAGACATGTACAATATAAAATTCTAATACTGTCTATCACAAATTTTCCATATAGATGAGTGGATGATATTTACATATATGGAAGCATAAATAATAGTCATCTGAAACCACTGAGGTTAACAGAATTCCAAACAAGGCTACATATTTTAGGTCACTGAGGTCTGCTGAGAGGAATTATTGTGGGTTGACGTTCATTTTATTGCTGTTATTAAGAAAAAAGTCAAGAGTTTGAAGCCAAGCTGCAGCATGAAAAGATTTTTTATGTGTAACCAAGTTATCAAGATGGTGAAGTAATATTTTGTCCAGTAGATGGCCAATTATCAGTGCAAACTGAAAAAACATTAGAAAGATCTCTTCCTTGCCTTGCCTTTTCTCCCTTCCCTTTCCCAAAAAATGTTGTGTCGCAGGTCCTCCCCCCAAGCAAATGCGTTCATATACAACCCTGGGTGTGACTAGCAGCATAATTTGGCAAAACCTCTAACTTCCAGCTATTTCTCCCCTTTCTGTCTTTCTCCAAGCTTACAAATAAGTTAATTAGGTGATTGTACATCTAATTCAATGTTTTGAATGCTTTTTTTTTTCCAGTGGCAGATGATTTTTATCTAGATAATATAATAGCTAGTAGATGGGAGATGAATGGCCAGTTATTATCAGTTTCTACACAACTGATATGTCCTATGATTGTCTGACAAATTTAATTAGGATAATTCACCAGAAGACTAATTAAAACCCCAAAATAGTTTGCACTAGTCCACCAGTTTTAATCTCTACCTTAGAGATCACATTTCATTCTGTCAAGCAACAGTATTTAACTAAATTAAATGAAATCCCACTCCATTACTGCTGAACTGAAGAAACCTTAGCCCAGTTTATTTTTCTGCTGTGCAGGCTCACTCTGCTCTGCAAAGCCTGTTCTGGAAAGCAGTGTTCAAAAACTCTCCAAATACCATTTTGCACTGAGTTCTGAGCAGCTGAAGGACAACGGAGAAGCAGAAAGGAACAAGAGGATTGCAGACACCTGGTCCTTCCCAAGACCTGTGCAAACACAAGCTCCTTGCTCCCCAGAAATGATGCAACGACATAATTGAGAGCTGTTGTCAGAAATGGTGGTATTGGTAGCTTTGTCTGCTTTTCCTTTCACTTAAGGCCTAGATCTGCAGATTAATTGGTCCTTTTGGCTCAGTCTCCCTTGCAGTCATGGCTCTTGCCCCACTGTGTCATGTTTGGGTTAGCACAGGGGTGTGTGTCTGGTTTTAGGGGTCTCTGGGCAAAATGCCAGGGAGGCATATCTCTGGGTGAGAAATGAACCCTTTTCTCCCTCTGGTTCTACTGAATTGCTTTTCACGGGGCTGGGCTTTGAGAAGAGATTTAGTGACCCACCTGCAGTGGCCGGGGGAGGCTGGTGCTGCCCACCCTGGGGGTGGTGGGGACAGTCAGGGTGGGCTTCTGCCCCTCGCCTGGCACTGAGGGTACAGAGCAGCCCAGCAAAGCCCCATCAGTTTTCCAGCAGCTGACATGGGGAACAGAGCAGCTCATTCCTCGTGCAGAATATCCGAAAGGGGAAGGTGCTTCCTAAGCTAAAAACTCAGTGAGCACATACTGAGATTGTGAAGCTTGGTAATTTTAGCTACTGGCGAGTCTCCTGATAATTCCCGTGGCATTCTCCATGTCATCTTCTGCAAATCACCCTTTGTGAACTTCTCTGCCTGTGCCCTTTTGACTTTAAGGAGATGCTACACAGGGAGAAAGGTCATGCTTCACAGAGCAATTGCAAGCTGGGGCACAAGGGACAGATCACGAGTGTGATTTTTTTTCTTTCTTTCTTTAATTGCAGGGAAGGCAGGAGACTGCCACTATAGAGGCCACATCATGAACTGAATGTGATGTATCATCGTGCACCAAATGAATGGAGGAAAAAAAAGTAACTTCTCCCTAACACCACACAGAAACATAACATTAATTCAAGGTAGCATCTTTCTAATTTGTATTCACCCTGCATAAAATGGGAATAAGATATCCACCGTATCGTTGGTGATATAAAAGTTATTTCCCTAGTATTTGCAAAAGGCTTTCTGAGCTTCATTTTAAAAGTTTTGGAGATGCTGGAATTGCCTTACTTCAACTCTGTGTTTGTAAGCGTCTAGAGTACTTTCTCTTCTTTCTGATATCATCCTGGACACAAACAGTATGTCAAGGAAAAGAACTGCAAAGCTTTGAGCTGTTGTCAAGACTTTCAAGGCCCAAACTGCCAAATTAGGGTTTTTAATCTATTCCCTTAATATATATAATTTTTAATTTGTTGTACAGATTCCATTAAATCACTCCTTCTGTAATAAAAGCACCACTGTCCTTGAAGTACAACCCACGTAGACCACCGTGGGAGCATGGCTACACCACCACCCCTACATCCAGCTCCATCCAGCCCCTAATTGCAAGAGGTGAGAATGGTCCCTCCATCTGTGGTCTCGTTTTGGGCTCCTGGATGGCTCTAGAGAAGAGTGTGTCTTCAGGGACAGGTTCAATACCTTTCCTTCACCTCAACTCTAAGTCCTTTATAAAGAGGAGCCTGTATTTTTATTTATAGTATATTGTTGGGAAATCATCTCTGAAGTAAAGGACTTGGTGAGAAACATGTGGTCAGACAAGATCAGGAGCAAAAACCAGATACACTGTGCAGTGGGGCCAAGGATCAAGGTTTGAAGGTAGACTCCCACTAGCTCACTGGGCGATAAGATACTTGCATGTTTTTAAAGATCTGTCTCCCTGTGCTTTACTGATACTTCTGAACCTTTTCCATGTTCTGAGACATTTTATGATACAGAGGAATTTGTAGCCTTCCTCCTACCAGCCATGACCAAAAGGTGAGTTTGCCGTGGTCTGTTAGAACCACGTGTGTTTAATGTGAATTACAGCATCAGACACCTGCTTGCTGGAGGAAACTGTACAAGGAGAGAGCCTGTCTCCACAGCCAACTTTGGAATGTAAGGACTTTAAAATTTTCTGTTGTTGTTTTTGAACCTGTATTTGTTCTGTGGTATTTTACAGTCATGTCATTTTAACTTGAGTGTGGAACTGAGTCCTTTCACAAAATATCAGTGACAATATTAGTTGGCAGATGATGAGATTTTTAGGGATATCATCATGGGATCAATCACCAGATTGTATCAAATGATAGAAAAACTTAAGTTGGGGTGATCACTCTGCCTAGTTTGTTTTGTCTTCTTAGCAGGCTGTTTTCCTTTGATTCACTTTTCATACTGACGTTTCTCTTTCCTGTGCAAATCCTTCATTTGAGTTGTTTAAAGCATTTCACTTATTTGTTTTGTCCTGTTGTACATTAGTTCAGGAAACACTGCAGTTCTTGATAGACTGTTTTTTCTGTCTCCGGAGGTTTCTTTTGAAAATCAGGAGGGAAATAATCTCCTGCCTTCCTGGTATATTCTGAAAGTACCGACTGTTCAGAGATTACTTAGGATATGCTTTTTATTAATAGGATCAGGAGAGGCAGCTTCCTAATGATTAGAATTTGTGGTTTTATTTGAAAGTATTGTTCTCACTAAAATCTCTCTAATAGCAAGATAAATTATAAAAACATTAATTAGATCATTAGATAAATGGACATTAATCCTCCAGCTATGTGTAATGCAGCCTTTGATGTACCCTGCTTAGGAGCTTTAGGTCTGTCCAGCGTTTCCTTTTCCCCAAGTATATTATTTTTTCAATAATTAATGCAGATATTTTGCTGTGTTTCTTCAGTGGTACTGTAGGAGAATAAGGTTCTAGTTGAGTGGAAGTCACTAAAAGAGCCGGTTTCCAGGGCATGAAACCCTTTCATTTAAAGGGGCAAAGGTCAACTCAACAAGAAGTTGAGTCATGCCAAAAGCAGGACAAGTGTGTCCCCTGGGAGAGAGCAAGGGAGAGTGAGCGGGAGAACGTCACTGAGAATTCTCTGCCTTGGGAAGATGTTTTGGTCTGGAACGGGTTGTGGGTAGTGAAGGATCACCAAAGCCTACTGGATTTTCTTAATCAATGCTAATCTTTGGCAAGTGTGGAAATAGTGGTTAAATCATCCTATAACCATAAAGCATCTTCTGGACTTACTAGAGTGTGCTCTGTGATTAAAACCAGGGAAATTTGTGATTCTAGTTACAACAACAGATCATTACTCTATTTTTTCAGATGTCTCCAATCAATAACAATATTGGAGGTCACACAGATTCCAGTGCATGTATTTTGCAATCATTCATATTTTTTGTTGGCTTGCAGTATTAAACATGTGCAGCACTTAGCACAGAATTATTACATGATCTGGAGAAAAAGAGGAAGAGTGAAATTATAGGCATTTGTTTTTATAAAAACTTTTGAGGGATTTCTTTTTGTTCACCTGGTGCTACATTGCCTTCAACCTGTCAGCATCACCTGAAAGAAATTGCATAAGCATGCACACATACATGTGTCTGTCTGTATGTATGTGATCAGGAGAAAAGGAACAAGAGATGACAGTACTTCTAACAGGCTGCATCCTCCAAAGTGCATGCATTGAAAAAACTATTTCAGAGGTTTCACCAACTTTTTTTCTAATGAATACAGTACTGTAAGTATATTATGAATTGAAGAAGCAGAAAAGTATATAGTACGATGTAGTAATTTTGTAACCTTTGCACTGCATTTGCACTTGATATGGGTTAATTTACTTGCTTATGCAAAGCTGAACAGTAAGAATCTCCACGCAATTTAGGCTGTGGCAATATAGTTCTTACAAAGGTGTTACAGAGGTTTTAAGAAGTGCTGACTGCAGATTGCAAATTTGATTGATGGTTGTAGGAGCAAGACATGTATTCACAGATAACATGAGTAGCTGATTATATGTTCTCATTTCCTCCTGAGTGCAGGCTGCTTCCCTGAGACATGCTCCTTTTGGCTGTTTGAGAGGTTTCTCTTGAGGAAAGACCTCTACGATAGCCCAGAAAACTGGATCAGAGCTTGGTGATAGGAAAATGCTGATAGATAATCTTAGATCATTACATAAAGATTTTACAGCAGCTTAAGATATTTTACACCACAACCAAGTGTTTGGAGGTTTATTTCGTTTTCATTAATCACCCAAAAGTGTGAATGCTCATTCCACAGTTTATACAACCAGGCCTATACTGCCTGGTCTGTATGTTGCTCCTAGAACACCACAGATGGAGACTTATTCATAAGGTATTTTTTGTTATAACCCATTGTGCTTCAGGTTTTCTCATCTCACAATCAGCCATTAACCAGCCAGTCAGTTGTTATTAAAACAAAATACTCTCCTCTTTTAGTCCAAACACCAACAGCATGGGCTGGTAACATTCAGCAGACTTCGAGCTGTAACCTGCCAGTGCATTCCTGTTGTGTAATGCATTCACACATTACCAGCAGATTTTAATTTACTCTAGCAATGCCTAGACTAATTCACACACAGCACATTGTAATGCAAATGGAATGGTTAAAATAGATCACACATCTCTCTTCCATCTCAATTTCGGTCTAATGTATCATTGCAGCTTATTCTGTAAACTGTTGAAGCCATCTTCATTCAACTGTAAACTAAAGAGACTAGATGTCTATCAGACAAAACCAAAACAGTTCTTGATTAATCACAACCTCTTGACCTAATGAGTGATAGCTGTGTTAAAAATGTTGTCATTATCTAAATGGAGTACCCAAACGTCCTGCAGATCCTAAGCAAATTGACTCTCTTCTATTTATAAACAACACTGGAAGATGAACTCCTGGGTTTATACTGGAAAAGGGACATCATTCATTTTTATCCAACATACCTGCTTTTAGTGATATTACCCACACACGTGGGTTTTAGAAAATCTTAACAAGTGAAGTGGTTTATATGCTTTTAAGACTAATTTTGAGGTTTATGTGTACATTCATCACACTGCAGTTGGGTGCTCAATATCTACCTAAAATGCACAGTATTAATAGTACATCTTAAAGTTCCTTCTTAGGCTTTCTGTTAGATGCTAAACATCATTTGCACTAGATATGGAATTCTGCCTTTCCAGGGTTTGTATAAATGTTATTTGCTATGCTGAGGGCATTTTTCCAACATGTAAAATGCACATCTCTTTGTGTGCACGATAAAGTGATGAATCTTTGAAAAGCCAATTTTATAGCTACGTATTCACAGTTTTTGATTAGTAATCTGGTCACATGCAAGTAAAGATGCTGTTGTAGAAAAAAAATCAAATTATGTACAGACTTTTTTCCTGTTGCTTTTTATATATTGTCTGTTTCTTTCTACATGTTGTTCCAATGAAGCCTTGAGAGAGAAGAGGCCTGGATTGCACATGTCCCAGATGATTTATAATTCTTCTGTTCCAACAGATGCCTATTTGTTATGTTATGATATTACTTCTAATTCCTAGCAGGTATAGTAGTTCTTATTCCTGTTTAAAAAAAAAAAAGAAAGAAAGTTATGTATATTTATGTATAACTAGTTCTTGTGCTGAGAGTAAATATGAGGTCAGTCAAAAGATTCTCTTTTGTAAAATAATTGCAGTTTAATGTAACTGAAAGACCCCTGTTAGTGAAATTAACAGCAAAATCCATTCTACCTTTATAAATTATAGTCACTACTTATTGTGCAGTGAATGAAAAACATTAAATAGCAAAGGTGAGAAGGCTTTCTCAGCTTGCATGGACCGCATGGGTAGATCTGCCAGTCACATAGTGCCCCAGAGCAGCTCAGGCAGATGTGTTGTGTCCCCTGTGACTGCCTTGGCTTGTATCAGCCCTGAGGGCAATCCTGCTGTACAGCCTTGGCTTTTGAGGGGAAGATGCTCTGAAGTGCAAGCTACAGCATCCTCCATCCCACCGCAGAAGTATGCAGCCCAGAGTCAGCAGGAGCACCAAGGTTTAAAGACTCTCTCTCACTTGGCAGTGGAGTTAGAAATTTACACCTTACCAGGAGCCCATCCACAGGTTGCAGAAGACTTCCCTAGTTCTCACAGATACTTTTCTTTTTTAGATGCCCATTAGCTTTTTTGCCAAGGCTTGCCCTGAGGCTGCCCGTTGAGTCAATTATCCCATAATCCTCCTTTGAGTTATTGTTTGTTGTTGCTTTGCAAAGAAGAGACTGTATTCCTCAGTCTCCCTTTTAATACCTGACATTTAGATATACGAAAACACACCCTGTGAGACCGTGACCATGTAATTGAATGATCCATGTTACCTTACAAGAGTAGTTTTTCCTTCTCGGTACTGTTTCCTCACAGATCTCTACATCCTGTGTAGCTTTTACCAGCATGGACTCTACAACACTGTTCAGACCTTTCATATAAATACTAAATAATGCTGAACCAAAAGCTGGTCCCACTGGAGTCTCACTGGGAACATTGTCTGATAATTCTTTATTTTCAGCCACACGTCAGAGATATCCACAATCCTGTTTTTAATTAATGTAATGTAACCTGTGCTTTTTAATTGTAACATCATGTGACACTAAATCAAATGCCTTGGAGAAGTCAAAGTATACTATGACAGTGTTGTTGTCTTTTGTAAGGTAGAAATAATTGTATGAAGAAAGGAAAAAGAAAAAACTTTATCTGACAGGGCCAAATTTCCATGAGACTATAATAAATAATGTTAGTCTTATTTTGGTTCTTAATTCTTTATTGAACTACGGTAGACCATTCCATGCTTTTATTAATTTTAACACATTTAAAATTCCTCAGGCCTGAAAGCATCTGTCTGTAGTTGCTCTAATATTTAAATTGTTCTAATATTGAATATTTCCAGTCTTCTGGACTCCTGAAATACTTGCCGCTTCCAAGTTCTTTAGGTGGTTATGAAGAATTTAGTTAGTGCTTCCTGGCTGGTGGTGTACCAGGAAGTTCGACTAAATGATCTGAAAGTCCCTTCCGATCATAATTTCTATGAAATCTTTGAAGCTGACTTTGGCAATATTACAAAGGAAATCTGTAAGGAATGATGAACCGTTCTTGACCAAGACTTTTCACTGTGGTTATGCCTGCAGCATGAGGAAGAAAAACTTTGTTCCTTAGGATTTTACCTTCACCATAGAAATTTCTTCTTTATAACCTTCCACAACATCACTAGAATCAGAAGGCAAGAGCAGATTTTATGTGATTTGTTAGACTGGCCTCCACAGACAAAATTAAGTATGCTGTCAGCATAATAACATGCTCAGACTGCTCATATTCTGATGGTGTTAGTTTTGTATTACAGTATTGTTCCCTTATGTCTAGCATTGCAAAATACTAGCAACAAAAAAGAGACAGTTAACTGCTTGCTCAGAAGTGAAATTAATTGCTTCTACTATTTTGTTATTTGTATCATATTATATATATTGTATATGATATCAACATAATAGTATATATATGTAACATAATGTGTGTCTTATGATAATATATATGCAAATATATATTATATATATATTATACACATCTAAACCAAAATATATTAGATCTACTAGCTCCTCCAAGGATATATAGATGTTACTGTCTAGAATTTGTCTGAAGCCTGAAGAATTTTTCCTGAGCAAGCATTGCCCAGTTAGGTAAGGCAAGGGTAGTAGCTTCTGCATGGACTTTGCAAGACTACTGAGTTCTCTGTGGAACTGTTCAGCTGGTTCAACTGTTCAACTGATGTATATACTGGTATGAATGCAGTAGTGCTTAGCTCATATGGGACAAGCTTTTGCAGTATAGAAGCGTGAGGCTGTTTTGCCAGAGTGTATTGTCAAAGGCAGAGGACTCCTTATCTGCACTGGCTTCACCAACTCTTATGGCCTGATGCTTTCATGAGCTGTGCTTTCCCCCAGGGAAGGTCCTTCTGAAACTCATCTGAAGTTCTAATGTTTCAGGCTAATAGATGGGCTGACATCTGGTCCCCATTTTTTCATTCTGCTATTAACCAAGCCAACAGAACACTCCCTGGATCAGTGAATCAGTAGTACTTAATTTCTATAGGTACCATGGGCGTGTTTAGATGATCACACCTCACATGGCATAATGTGTCTAGTACTGATTATACTTATCTCAATGCACTGAAAAACATGTTGTTTTGCATTGTTTTGCTGAATCCACATGTACACTGAGTTAACTAGTACAAGATGGAGGAGTATTAATATTGTGTTTCAGAAAAATTCCCCTGATAATGTGAAAACTTGGCTTACTGGGTGTAGACAGAGTATATTACTGAGAGAGCTCCAGCTCAATAACAGCTCAGCTCTCTCAGTAACAACTCCAGCTGAGTCCCAAAGCACCAATCTCTTCAACAAGCTGCTCAGGTCCTGTCTCTGGTAGCACAGATGGAATAGCAACTTATAGCAGGCTCCATGGAGCCCCTCATTGATGATAATGCAGAGTCACCCTAAAACTCCACAGAGCCCAGCACTAAGTTGTTCCAGCACTCTGTGTGACTCCTATGGGCTAGGTAAATGAAAGTGACCATAGCCTTGGTCACTTGCTTGCTGCTGTCCTCAAGGAAGAAGCAGCCTGGCTTGGCTTGAAGACATGCCAGTCAACTCTCCCTCTCCCTGCCACACCAGTCATGTTTCCAGAAAACATCTCTCACCAAAACACTCCCCTGTACCAAGCCTGGGCATTGACTGGGCACTGTCCCAAGAAGCCTAGACCAATCCTGTGCTATAGAGCATGCTAATAATTAAGCACACGGACCATTTTGGGAAATTGGTTGAGCCCTAAATCTAACAGAGATCTCACCAGGCTTATTAGCCCTTTCTCACAGTTGGCCACATTGAGTTTGTGTTGATGCTAAAGTTAGTCTGGTTTCTGCACCGTCCTCCTTGAGTCTCCAGGCTGAAGGAGTCCTGGTTATCTTAGATGTTGCACCAGACCTAAGTTAGCTCTTTGAGAAGCTTGTTCAGGATATGAAGTGCTTGGAAATGTCTGAATATTAACGGATTTTCAGGGGCTATCTGTTTCAGGAGTATCACTGTTCAAACAGTGCCAGTGACAGGTTAAATTAGTATGCTCACATGATGAATATGTTCAGAAATGTAGAAAGAATAGTGTTCTCCAGGTTCTGGGATTGGGACTCCAGGCAACAGGAGTGTTGTGTGGAAGATTTGATGACTTCTGCACCAAGTTGCTTTCAGACTCCAGGATTTAACAGTTCAAATTTCAGTCTATGTGAAAGAAATTACATCGCTGGGGCACCTCTGCCAGGCTGTGCCCCCTGTGGACAGCTTTGCCACAGAGTTAGCTCCATGTAGGTCCATCTCTGGAGCCCTTCCACGTGTGATGCAGTTAATCTGCAGCCTAGATAAATCTCTGGAAAATAATCAAGTTGATCATATTCTGATTCTTTGTAGCTGGTGTTTAATCAGTGTAAGAATGTAAGACAACATCTCTCCCTCTTGTCCATGTATAAATCTGGAGGAAATCCACTTCTTTAAGTGATGTTAGACGGCAGCTTACATTCTTTTCACAGAAGCAGAGTTGGCAGAGTAGATCTTCTAGACATTTAGCTCCACTTTAGCTCCATGATTTGTCTGATGGAAATAACAGTTCAGGTGCAGACAGCGGGGGTGGAGGGAAATCATGTTCTCTATTACCTACACATCTCTAATTTCAAGCTCCAATTTTTGGAAGTAAAATAATTTGCCCCCCACATGGTATCTGTTTCTGGAACTTATTATCTGCTTTGTTAAGTTCAGATGGCATTCAGATAAGGATAATTTAATTAGACATCCTAGTAATCATACATGCATACTTACTGCCACAGCAGGGGGTGGCTTCTTCAAAACAAAACCCTTCACATATTACTTAAGACAGCATGTTTTCCCTCAAAGTTTTCACAGTGTGTTCATGTATGTGCGTATCGCCTCCTTTTTCTCAAGAGTTCATATCAAGTGGCGTTTCCTCTTTGAAGATTTTCATGTTGTTTGGGAATATTCCTACCTAGAAAAACTTCCTGTGCTTAGGAGGCTTTGAGACAATGCTCATTTTACACTGATGCTTCACTTTGAAGACAGTGATAACATCACAGCGAGGGGTGCCTCCAAACTGAATTTTCTCAAGCTTAGGAGGACAAATCCCTGGGCTTGCGAGGCATACATGCAGATGATATTTTTTTGGGAATTTGCTATTGCAGAGGTGTCCTCACTGCTCTGCATTGGTTTGCAGTTTACAATGTCATCATATTTTCCATCTGAAAATCCAGTGAGAAGAGCATGTTTACAATAGTTCCTTTAGGAACAGCTTGAGAAAGTGTTTAGTGGGAGTGGTCCAAAAGTAAGTGGGAAATGGGTTTTTGGCTTGTTCTGCTGCTTAGTATTTTGCCTGTTCTTATATTTATAGGTCTGCTTCAAGCTCTGTCTGGCAATTAGAATCAAGCTGATGTCCAAATGAAAATTTGTATTACTTAGTTTTACTGAACTTCGGGGAGATTAAAAATTTTAAATTGAAAGTGAAATCCAGCTTCTGCAAATACCCCATGCTTTGAAAAATAGCCAAAATGAAACCTTTCTGTAACCTTTCCTTACATTTAGAGTGTTCAAAATCTGTGTTAGAATTTGAGGCTGCAGCCAATATCTGGGTGAAAGAGCAAATGTGTTGCACCGTAAACTTCATAAAAGCGGTTGTATAAACTTGAAACAACCTATTCAGGAGAAAATGGCTTGCAAAAGAAGCACAAGTGAAAATATTTAGGTTTGGCTGAAGTAGCTATGAACTTGGTCATTATATGTATGCCATGCAAGTAAATAGCTTGTGGGTGGGTCTAAAGCCAATGTGAACCTTTATGTGGAAAATACTGCCTATGTGGGTATGGAAAATAGCCCACTTAAACTATAATTATACTGAATATGTGCAAATAAAACCTGAATGAAACACCCATGTAGAAAGCATATTTCTTTTATATTTCTCTGAGTATGTTCTATGATATTCTCATAGTCTCAGGAAAGGCAGGATTATACTGTATTCATATTAATAGCTTGGAAGTAAACAGCATGCGAAGCAAAATATCTTCTTAAAATATACGTACAAAATAAGAGTGGAAGGAAAAAGATGTGCAACTGCAGTTAGATCAGATCTAACAGACTGTTACAACTTGTTGATTCATTTTGCTGAGTAGGAAGCTTAGCTGGAATTACTGACTCCTTTTTTTAAAAGAGTCAGCAAGATCTTGTTTGAAAGAGAGAGACTGGTGCATTGGGAAATCTGTTCTTCACTTATGATTGTTTTGGGGATGGTGTTACAACCTGTTGATGAAATTTCTCCTCAGTAGCCAGTTGGGTTGATGGGGCCAAACTCCAGAAATGCTGGAACTGGGGAGGTTTCATCTTTGATTCTTGCTTTTCACTTCGCTCCTGCTCCTAGCCCTCCCATACCAGGATGAGAAAACACTTGGTAGAGTGCTCTCTGTCCTGACTCTGCTTTGGTTTTAGCATCTCTTGTGCTGTGGAAAGTCATATTCATTATCTTACAGGAATTTCTGGCTGTGACACATAGTGGCTCGAATCCACTGTGCAAACTTGTTCTGTTACCATTGCTAATGTGGGATCAGGCCCTTACCTGTGGTTCAGTGCTGACTCTGACTTGTACTAGGATTTGCGTGAGCTTTACAGAGAACAGAAAAATCGTGTGATGAATTTGGTGCAAACTGGTTGGGTTATAGGTCGGACCCCTCAGCTGTACTGCTGAGCTGCTGCCACTACACAGCAAGCATGGGCACCAGGGATGGGAAGCTTCTCTGAGGTAATTAGTTTTACATTTCACTGTTACTTCTTGGTGTTCTACTAAATTCTGAAAGTACAGCTGTTAAGTGTACAGGAGCAGAAGTAAGTACTTGCAGGACACAGCCTATATGACTTTAAAGAAATAATATTCTCACATCCACGCAGTGCAGTGCTGTTTCATCTTTGTTCTGCAACAAAACAAAGGTATTATCCTCCATGTAAAAGATTAAAAAAAATGCACAATCTATCTAAGAATTATAATAGTGTCACATATTGGGATGATGAAACAAGAGGTAAACTATGAATGAATATCTTAACAAAATAAGCTACTTGGCTGACTAATAAAGAGACCCTAGAACCATTAGCATGCATAATGGAACCGGTTTTATGGTACTCAAGCTATTGCAGGTATAGCCCTGTGTATATGTTATTCCTTTCTTGGAAAACTACTATAGTTTGTTCAATGATTAGTTCTCCTTTTCCATCAGTGGAATATTCTTTCTCAGTTTTCTCAGGTTTCGTGTAGGGTGCTGACATCTCACACATAGAGTCCTTAAATCATTGCCAGTGCTCTACTCTCTGTGAGAACATCTTTACTGGAACCATGTTCTGCTTTTATTGCTTCCAGAATCTTCTATTTCTTGTCTTCATCTGCAACTTTTAAAACCACTGAGCACCACATAGTACCTGGGGACTGATAGTACAGACATTTCATACTAATATTTATTTGTTGCATTTACTTTTTGCACCAGTCCCGAGAAGTTTTGTCTAAGAGATTCAAGAGGATTTAGGTTCTTGTCTACTGCCTGATGTAATAACCACACTTGCTTATTGAACATGCTAAGTTTTTGTGCAGACATCACAGATACGGTGTCCCCCATGTGTTTGGGAGATGCATGCTCCATGGTAATGAAATGGTAGTTTACAGACTGAGTACCAGTGGGCAGAAGGTGTTTTCATCAAGGCCCATATCACTCACACTACCTCACTAGATAAAGTTAAGCATCTTCCTTTTTGAAAAAAGTGACATGTGTCATTCTTGTTTATTAAAAAAAAGAAAAAAACCACAAACAAAAAACCCTAACCTAAACACAACTTTGAATAGTTTACCTAGAGTGAATTCCACTTTGATATCTTTAAAGCCTAGGTATCTTCTTCGGGAAAGGCATATGGCAAATAACTTTTGATTGAACTGACAAAGGGATGACTGGGACATATTCTGGCCTGTCCTCTTCAGAGGCAAAGCCAAGCCATCCTAACGCTCATTTCTGACTTTCGAGTTTGCTAATGTACTTATATTTATCACAAAGCAACATGTGGGATCAGTTGGAAGATAAAAGGGGAAGAATTTAAAGGTGAATTCAGGAAAGCAGAAGATCACAGGAAGAATGAAAAAATCTTGGGAGTGAGGATGACTGTGGCAAAACAGAAGCCAGTGAAATATGTGTAGTAGGTTGGAAGTGTGATGCAGACAACTTTTACATTGGGTTTGTAAACGGAGGATGGAAATACTAGTCTCGCCCAGAGGAGATAGAATGTTCCTTTTTCCCTTTACAACCCATTTTCCCTCAGAACACAGGAAACAAGTGCTTAGGAGAAAGAATGCTGGTTGTAAAGAAAGTGATTAGGCAAGCACAGGGCACTGAATTCAGCATGGAAATCTCCACTCAACTCTTTGAAGTCATATAGACATAGGGTAACATTGGTGAATCAAACCCAAGCAGAGGCAGTCTTGTCAATACTGCAGTTTAACATTCTTATGTGTTTGCTACTGGTTCCAGATGGCAATTAGATATTGGAGCAGAGTAACAGGGCATCTGCTTGTCCAGCAGAAACCAACTGAAGGATTTTAATGGGAACTTGTATTTCTACTGAAGTAAGCATGAATTCTGGCAGTTAGAGCAACAGACCTATATTTTTTGCTAGTGTAAATTGGCAACACTCTGATGGAGCTACAGCAATTCACACCAGCTGAGATTCTGACCTGTTATGGTAGATTTATGCGATAACCACTTCTTTGTGCCAAAGATTTGAGTATTTCAGAGGTGATAATATTGTTGGCTGATCCATGGACAGGAAAAGTGAGGAAGAGAAACTATGAATTTCAACCCAAAAAAAAGTACCAAAGGTCAGATCTTGGAAGAAAAGTAAACTTGCTTTCAAAAGAAAATCGAAGTCATGACCAAAACAAAGGACCTCCTCATTTGAACTTTCTGACTTGCTTTTGCTTCTTCTTTAAAGGCAAAAAAGTTAATGTAAAAACTGATATCTTCTTTTATGGTTTGTTCTGGCTCTTATGCCACACCCTTCATTAGCAGGATCAGATTGCCATCCAGTAGCACATTAAAGCAGTGTGTCATGTGTGGTTTTTCCCTCTTTCTCTCCCTAGGAAGACATTGTGCACATATTCACGTAAAAAACTTTTTTGATGTTTTATTATGTGTTTAGTAGAGAAGGTTGGGGGAGTTTCTTTTGCACTTGGAAGAGAAGTTAAAGAGGTATATGGAATTTTCTGGTGTAACAAGCATTTCTTACAGTCTTAGACTGTTTTCCAAAAGTTCTGTCCCCCATGGGTTAATTCTTCTGTTCCTTTTTGATACTGTCAAAAACATAAAAAAAAAAGGACAAAGATCCAAATATCCACTAAGCCATTCAGGATACATGAGCTTAGAAGAAAGCCATCAGGAAAATGGTCAGCTTTACAACAAGCACCCTAGTAGCTGGGTCCTGCCAGTTTCATTTGCAGAAAGGTGGTAGTCCCATAGGGAATATCTTCATTGAATCTGGTGGCAGCAGTTGTGTAGGTAATAAATCCACAAAATAACTTGTGGACCTTCTTGCTACTGTTGGCATGTAGGTCGCCAACACCCAAGAATTTGCAGATGGCTATATTACAAAAATGAAACTTCCCCTAACACCCAAGTTAAGTCTAACCCAAAATGATCAAAGTCGTGATGGCACTAAGCACTCTGACACCCATCTCACCTTTAAGCCTCATCAGTATTTACAATAGGTTGCTATTCTCACCAGATGGATGGATGCTTTCAAATAGGCTTATGAATATATTCATACTGAACTATATAATCATTTCACCCATGAAATAGCAGATTGATAATTCAAATCTGTTCTCATGTGCTTTGAACCCTTAAGTTGCAGAGAGATTCTCAAATACCAGGCAAGAAGACAGTCTCGGATTCACTCCTTACACTGACTTTTTCACTTTGTCACCATAAACATTTAATCCACACATGGAGGCAATGAAAAGGTACCTGTCACTTACTGGATAGGTTATTTTTCAATGTCGGAAGAGTATCTTAACTAGTGCAGCAGCTTTGATTCAGGTCTCCTCACCTTCCTCAATGAGTCACTCAGACACCAGACCATAGAGTCATGTCCTCTCTCTTCCTCAATCATTGATATTTAATATTTTAAACAAGTTGGAGCAGCCTTCTCCTAAAGAAATGACAGTATCCCACATACAGATACCTTACAGATCATATCAAGGGCAGTCTACTGGGAGTGAGGACCATTTTAGGCAGGTAGGTAAAAATCTATAAATCCTGTATTTCAGGAAACCATTTAAGCTTTCTTTTGGGAAGGAGGTAGAGGCTCTGTTTCTATCACTTATCCAGCCACACTCTGGGAGTGAGGGCCATTATGTTCATGTCTCACCAGGGAAGGTTCAGGACCAAGCATCCTTACCTGAGATGGAAGCCTGAGTCCCACACATGGCCTTGGCAGAGGTTCCAGCTGGCCACGAGGCCATTCCCCACCAGTGAAACTTGGCATAAGTACCTGACTCCATACAGGCACTGTTGAGGAGTTTCAGCCCTTAATGTATTTTCCTAGGTAAAATATGCCTAAATATATGACCATATCAAGCTGAGAAAAAAGTTGCAAGATCTATTTTTCCAGTGACAACATTATCTAATAGATTCCGTTACACAAACAACAAGAGATATTTTTAAACAAGCAACAACTATCTTATGCTACTGAGATGCACTCCCTCCTTCAGTTTTCCAGCATCCTGTGGCAACAAGTTCCACAGGTTAACTGTTTGTTGTGCATTTGTTTTTTAAATATAGTGGATATGATTCTGTTTTCCCAGTTCTTGTATTCTCAGGATGGAAAGAAATACCTTGAATCTAATACTCACACAGACAGCTCTCCACTACCCCAGCAATGCATAGTATACAGGATTCAAGATTTAGGCTTTTTTACAGATTTGTCTACAGCATTTTTTACTTTGTTTTCTATTCTTCTTGATGATTACTAACATTCTACATGTTTCTTTGTAGATCCTTAGCACTGAGCTGACATTTTCATTGAACTACCCACAAGAACTACCAGATCTCTTTTGGAGCGGTAAAAAAAAAAAAAGCTAGTCTAGAGCTCATAAATGAGCATGTGCAATTAGGGTTCCTCACCCCATGAATATTACTTTTTATTTGTCTTTCATAAGCGCTGCTATTACACCACGATCATCTATTAACCCTACAAAGTCTCTGGCAGAATTTCTGCATCTAACACTAACATGTTTGAAAAAAGATTTTATTACTACTTTTTTATACTTTTAGTGTGTTGTTCCTTACAGTCTTTTTGGCCAGCTTTATTATGAGTTACCAATTGACTTGCTAAAGTTTATGTTCTTTTCTATTTTCCATATTGCTCCACATAAGCCCCACTGTTCGAAGGATTTCTTTTTACCCCAATTAGCTGCCCTTACTATATTATATAGTCACGTTGTGTTTTTTGTGTGGTCCTTTAAGGTTTGGTTTCTGAGGGGTTTTTTAGATACATAATGTGCGATTATCCTGAGACTTTAATAGTGTATATAAACATGGGATCTGCAAAGTTTTATTCTTTTGATTGCTCCCTTTAAATTCCATTTTAACAAGATTTCTCGTTTTTATGTACTTCCCCCTTCTGAAATTACAATTTTGGCCATTTACTCCTGTAGGAATGTTGATTTCAAGAGCTTTATGGTCATTCTTAAAGTGATCCTTTGTTTTGAAAGAGGCCGCATGTATTGTTTAGGCCTAAATAAAAAATTGTTTCTCCCCCCATAGATTAGCCCACTAGTTGCCGCAGGAAGCTGTTGTTCATTGTAGCTGAAATTTCAGTCTTCTGCCACAGACCTAGCAGAATATTTATCCTATAGGGATGCCTGAAGTGTTTCTGAAGGGCTTTCTGAAGAAGTGGTGTGCAGAAACGCTCTCTGAAGCCATAGGGAGACTCCTGCACGATACATAAGGTTTGTATCAAGCACGTCGTGCATTTCCCACTCGTTCATAAGGCTGCTGCAGGGCAAATATCCCTTCCCTATCGTGCGGGTTGTCACCTCCCCTCTCCCTTGATTTCACTAAAATCAACCATGGTTGAATTAACAACACTCTTAGTTTAATGAGGCTCTGAAACCAGAGGATAGCCCACGTGCTTTGGTTTCAAGTTGTCTGGTTAGTGCTTTCTGAATCTCTAGTTCTGCATTGGGACCTTCAGCTTTGATGGCTGAATGGATGTACAACATGCAGCATGTTTCACCAAAAATTAATAGTTTCTGCACCCCACTGAACCCTACCTATGAGTTAATCCAGACTATTCTCAAATCTCCAGGACTACAGAGGAAAGTCTGTGAAGTGCTTGAGGTAAAGAACAGTGTCTCTTTACTACCTTAAATAGATTGACTTTTTCCTGAAGAACATTTTAATCAAAATCAAAAGAATAGTGTGTTGTTTTTTCTCTTATACCATTTTCATCCCAAATTTATGGCTGCAATATTGGGAGGGGAAAAATGTTTGTATTGCATGGTGTGGAGCAGATCACACAAATTAGACTAAGCAAAAGCACACTGATGACGTATTCATTTTATTTATTTGTGCTAACAGCAGTTATTAACTGTAGACCTAAGCAAACAAGATGCATATTATTGGAGTTTGCTTTACTGTAGGTGCTTTATTTGCTACACACAACTATTAAGTTTGTAAATTGCTCAGAAACTACTGCCAAATAGCCCTTTACCTTCCCTCAAGCAGCAGAGCAAGGAGGCATGGATTGAACTCCAAGTGTGTGAGCACTGGTCCCAAAATCACAGGGATTTCTGAAAAGTAAATACATACTTAACATCCGTGGTAGGACTGCAGCTGACGTGTGCTTCCTCTGCCAGTTGTCACTAACTCATTTCAAGTGCTGGCTGAAACCTGGGAAAATTAACTGGACACAAGCTGTGGTAATGAAATATTGAAGAGGATTTATGTGTCCTGATGGTTCATGTTTTGCACAGTTGTCTGGTACTATCATCTAGATTTAAAGATAGTCACTGGACTATTATTTTTCACTTTATTAACAATAATTTCAAATCTCTGACAACTTTCAGAGATAAAATAGGTCAGTGTGATACAGCAGCACACAGGTTTGATTCTGGCTTGGTGTAGGCAGACTCTTCCAGGCTGCTCATGGAGCTTTTTGACTTTCTGTCTAAATTAATGTGCGGTATCTGTTCTCCTCAGTTTATCCTGCTGGTGCAATCTGAGAGGCAGGAATGACTGTAAGGGGTGACACACTGCCTAGACAAGTGAGAGGAGAGGGTGGGATTGAAAGTGTAAAAGAAAAGGTACTGATGAAGACCAGGATTCTGACCTCCCTTACTGTACCGTAATATCACCAGTGGTTTAGAACTGTGAGCTCATGGCTCACATGGAGACTGAATTATTGGTAGTGATCTCTGGCTCTTGACCTGAAATGGTGGTTCTGCCTTGAAGCAGGCTGTGCCAATATTTCTTTTTAAAATTAGAGCTTATGAATAGTACTGTCCATACCAAAAGGTTCCCAAAGGGCTGTGGCTTCCAATGTAGGCATCATTTGGAAAATGGTAGACAGGCACATTTTGGATTCATGGACTCATTTCTCTTGATCGTGTACACTAAAATGTCTTGAGAAGTTTAGAGACATAACCTGTGCTAAAGGTATAGAGAACTATCTGAAAACCATCAAAAAAATAACATATAATAAGTAGATAAATGTTTTCTACTATACAGTGTTCTTTGAAACTAACAATGATAATAAAACACAAAAAAAATCTGTAGCTTGCAGTTTTAAATGTATTTATTATTTGCAGTTAATACTATCCTGTCCTATTAAATGGCTATATAAAGACATGTGATGGTTAAAATTAATCACAAATGGACTGTGATTTAACAGCCAAATGAGTCATAATCAAATTTTATTATTATGTCATTTTAAAACACAAATTGAGATTATTATAATTAAACTGCTAATAACTTTCTGTAGGTGTGTGCCCAAGTATGGGTATTAATTAAATCTTAGTGATTTCCTTCTGAGTTAGGATTTTATTAAGGGTGATACTTAGGTCTGATGACTGCACTCATTTTTCAGTCACGGTCTTCAGACTTCAAAAGGAAATCAGCACAGATAGAAAAACTGAACAGTGAAGCGACTTGCCCGTGACCTTACTGCAGGTCCATGCTGACTCTCAGGTCGGCATCCAACTCTCAGATTCTCCTTGCTGCTTTTTTTTTTTGTGCATGGTTTAAAAGGAAACTAATCATTGGAGCCAGAGGTTTAGTTTCATGGGTGCCGGTGAGGAGGTCTGAACAATAAAGGGGGTTTTGTTAGGCAGGAAGCCAGCAGCAGCAGTCAGAAGACAGCCTGAGCACCCTGAAATGCCGAGTCACGCTGGGTGAGCAACAGATGAGCAGAGCACGAGCACGGAAATATGATTGAAGCTCTTGCATTTTCTTAATAAAAATAGAGCATACTTTCCAGTGACTTTTGCACATCCCTCAGCGGGACTGGTCTCTGAGGACTGGATGAGCTCAGCAGCCTCAGTTGAGACACTAGAAAAGGGCAGAACAGCAGGCTTGGGGCCATATAATTGTCATCCTCTGCATCAGCTTAAGATCTGCGGCACCTCAAGCCCTGTGTGGGAGTGGAGCATTTAAAGCCCTTACTGAGACAAGAGTTGTGTGGGTTGCACCAGAAGACTGCACTGTCCTCTGCCAGTGGTGCAACATCTCTGGCTTAGACACACTCAGTTGCAAAAATTAGCAACATTAGAGCTATTTTTCTTTGAAATAGTATTAATGAAGAAAGAGATGCCAATAATGTCCCACAGCTGTAGGGAGAAGAGGTGGGAGAATCGAGATTTAGGTCAGTAAAATAAACACTGTTACCATGACAGACTAATCTCATCCAAGAAACTCTGCTCATTTTCTTTCATGGCTTTTTGTAACCATGAGGAAAAATGCCAACAGTTCTGTCTCATAGAGTCTGCAAACCACCTCCCTTATGAATTCCCTCAACAAGGGAAAAAGAGGACATCCCCTCACCTCATTTGACTAAGTGTCACAGTAACAGGGTTTTTTTTCTGACAATAATCTTTACTTCAGTGGAAATGAATATGGGTTCACCTGCCTCCCTGAATGCTCCTAGGGAGTCTGGAACAAGGCATGGAGAACATGAGCATCAGAAGAGCAGAGCTGGGTCACTAGAGATCTGTGTCGAAATCTGTAGCCCCTAAAGAGAGCTGAGCATCCTCAGCTTCTGAGTCACCCTTTGCAGGATTAGTCTTATAATATTTTTAATGGGTATCCATTCTATTGCAATGTATAGGAGTGCAGTGACCCTTAAATGGCAGCATCTAACATTACATTAATTCACTCCTAATGAAACTAAAGAGGGCTTGGAGAGTTTTGTGACCAAAGGCTGTTCACGAGAATTGCACCTTTCATTAACTGGCTTTGGAGAGATGAAAAAAAATTAACTTTTTGAAATATTTTGATATTGGATACACTGAATTTGTGAGCAGCAAATCCCTCTGCTTCAGACCCCAAATAAAGGCTTCTGACAATTAGGATATAAAATGAACTGTGAAATCCTATATGCCTAATATCCCTTCCTAATGCAAATCAAATTTGCTGCCCTGCCAAGTAGTTTGATCTTACACAGCACAGAAGCAAGGTAGTCTGCAAGTAAAAGCTCATATAAGCTCACATTTAAAAGATGAAACATTAGTGGTTATACAGAATAGCCTTTCCGTGCTGGACACCCGTGTATAAAGCTGAATAGACACAAAATTAAAACTTAGAATTGTCTCGTTTTCAAAGGGCAAAAGGAAAATACACCAACAACCAGGACGAACCAGAAAATAGGACATAAACCTTTCCTTTTCAGACTGACTATTAGATACAAGCTCTGGCCAAAGTGGGTTTGAAAGTCCAAATCTTGGAACCCATCATGAAAATTTACTACCACATTGTGCCAGGTGATCTCCTTTTTTTCTAGAGAGATCTCAAGTGCTGCCTGTGGCATTTGAACACTTAGGGTCACTGGGCAGTAACTTGCACAATTCTTGTTCACCCTGCATACATTTTGGAATGAGACCCATCATCTTGCAGTTCTGCTTTACTCCTCAGTTACCTGTAAGAAAAAAACCTCACAATATGATATGAAACCTCCATTGAGTTTGTTTGTTAGCATGTAAAAAATAGCTAATTATAATAAAAACCCTCTTGACCACTTTCTAAGATATGGACAGAAACTGTTAGAAAGCATGCAATATCTTAAATCCGTAACCACGATACTTTGCTGAAGATCAGGTAGTATCAGAGATTACTTTTGTACCTAATATTAAAGGAGAGACTGTTCATGTTTGTGGACTGGAGAAACTGTACAAGAACAGTTTATCCATGTAAAAATATAGCCCACAAATCACTGCCAAGGACAGCAAGACCTATTTTGATCTGGTACATAAGTCCTGGTAACATACACAAAGAGGCGCTTGGAGAAGGTCTAAATTACATATCCAGTTTTTCATAATTAAAAGCTGCCTGAAGTTTAATGCAAAGTAGAGCATAATTTGGCCATGAAAACATTGTGTTAGTGACTAGTTATGATAACCAGACAGGGACTGCTAAGGAAATAGGCAAAGAAGAGAACAAACACTAGCAACACATACAATTTTAAATCTTTTACAAAATTAAATGTACATTAATAGGAAATAATTATTTAAAGTATTGGGGAAAAAATCGCCATGTGGCACTTGCTTTTGTCAACGGCCTCACTTGCTTGATACAGCACAGATGGGGCTTCAGCAGCCCCCGGGCACCCCATTTCCACTGTACTCCTTTGTGGGCAAATATTTTCTTTCTTCAGATGTTCAGACAAACACTTGCAGAACAAGTGCTTGCAGTCAGTAGGAAGCTGCCTCTTGTCCTCATTTTCCAATTGTTCAGTTGCAGTAACGAGAGCAAAATGAATGTACAAAACACTTTGCTGTTTCTGTGTAAACATTTGGGGTAGATGCCATGAGAATGCCCTCATAAGTGGGTATTTGGTTGTTGCTTTACCAGCAGGAAGTTTTTTGAGTGACTCCTCACTTCATCTCTGTGCTTAACTGTAAATTGTATTTGCTTATGTTGATGTCCTTCACCTTTGTTGATTTGGTTGCCTTGTTTTTTTGTAAAAGGGAAGTGTGGGAGAAAATGTATGCATGGACTGCATGTCTCAACCTACATATGCCTACATAACTCCAGTGCTGTTAGCTGTGCTGATGCTTTGGCACAAAGGGCATAACCTCATGGACTCCACTTTTGCCTATTTAGTCCAGCGTCAGTTGAGTCCCAGTTTCCATGATCTCTTTCCAGTTTGAGAGCAAAGAAAAGAAAGCAGGTGTAGGACACGACAAGGGATTCCATGTACCCACACTATGCTCAGACCACTCACCTGACCCCTCTCACATCAGGAGAAATAACTGTGCAAGGTAAGGTGTTCACAGAACTTATTGGGTTGGTTGTATTTTGGTGAATAAATTATTGTCTTTTTCCTAAGTTAGTGACATTTAGGACAAAAAACCATGGATATGAGTCACTCCTCTTGCTGAACAGAAGGAATAAGAAAATAGTTGTCTGTAAATACATTTCTTCTCTTTCTTTGTGAGTTGTTCATAAACCTGCCATATTATCTTAAGTACTCATGTGAAAGTATCAGGCAAATAATTTTTAGTCTGTATGTTGTCAGTAAGCAGTAATCAAAATTTAAAATTGACTGGCTAAGCATTATTTTTAGAATCATCTTTCCAGTATAAAGGCTTAAAATTTAGAATGTAGGAATTAATCTCTGGTAATATCTTTTAAAATTTGCCTAAGTAAGTAGTGTCTGTGATATTTCCTGTCTGAGAGGACAAATGGTTTGAACCGAACCATAGCAGATGTGTTTAAAAATGTGAACAAATATTCACAGACTTTTTTTTTTTTTTTATCTGGAGCAATTGCCCTCTCCTGCTTTCCTATCTGGTGCTTAATTCCCCTTCCTCCCAGTGAAACAATACTGAGAACCTGCTGATTCTCTTTTCACAGCTCTTGGATATGTAATTTCACACATAGAGAAGAAAAATTGTGCGAAATGTTGTAACTGACATCGTCAGTCAGCAGGAAACCCGAAAAGAGATATTGAGATGGAGCTGTGAAAAGTGACAATCGCGGGGCGGCGTGTTTCCAAGTGATAGCTAGAGCCGTGGGGCGCAGGTCATTGCCACTCACGAGGGGCGATCCTTGTGATACTGATATCCCCAGGGCTGCAAAGGTTGAGTGCCACGCTCAGAGAACTGCCGGGCAATTTGCTAATGCAACAACCTGGAAACAAGAAGAGGCAGCATAAACGTGAGGACCAAAAGACAGGACCACTATACATATTATACAGATACACTGACCCTCCTGTTGTTTGACCTAGAGTGGGCATTTCTAAATGGAGGGGTTTTTTTCTGCACAAAAATAAAAAGCCATAATGAAATATTAAATCGGAAAGTTTTACTGCTGAAAACTAATGCTGTCTTGTGTTAAGCAACTCTTATTTGATCAATAGTACTGCACAAATTTTTAAATCGCATGCTTTCTCAGGTATTTTATGCATGCTAGAAACTAATAGTTAAAAACTGAAAGGAGTAACTAGCACCTTCTTCAAAAGGGCCTTCTGATTTCAAGAGCAGCCCTCTGAGGCCTTCCATTCTTTCACTTGCTGTGCTGTAACTTTACAAGTCTCAAACCACGAGGTATCTTTCCTAAATCTTCCCTGTTGAACATGTGACTCAAAGTTGAATAAAAAAATAAAATAAAGTAAAATAAATAAATAAAATAAAATAAATCATTAGTTCAATTTCAGAATAAAATTCTACTGAAATTTAAAATTATTTTACAACATAATGCTGCTATATTTTTATTTCTTCTTAAATCTTCTTTCCATATTTGAAGATACTGTTGATAAATTCAGTTTTGTCACCTTAAGGATAAAGTGCTCTGATTTTTTCCTTTCCAAATTACTTTTCAGATAGAATATTTTAATTACAGCATGCAATAGAAAATAATTACATTTTAAACACATTTTGACAAACTAAAAACTTTTAGTTGGTGTGCTGTTTTCTTAGCATTTTTCTTTACAGAGAATGTAGACATTTTCTGATTTGACATGAAGCTAAATTTGGAAACCTCAGAAACATTTGGGGAATTAAATCAATTGTCCCCCAGCCAGTTTTACTGTCCAGGATAGTCTGGGCCATTTCTACAGATGGTGATGCCAAGAGGTTCTTTGGCCTTTTGCTCTAAAAGTAGTGTTTCTGTATGATACTTCAGCCTGTAACCTATGCTGTTCCTGGCATTGTTCACTTCAGTTTCTTCTGTACTCAATCAATACATTAGTATAGAATTAAGATAATAAGAATAATTACTCCTTTCTTAATAACACTTCATGTGTTTATGAACAACCATACACATAAGGGTTATTTTCCAAATCATTTCTCATTTTTGTTGTTTTCTTCTGAGTTTTCCAATTAGTATGTATTTCTTTTTTTAATGTGGTGTTCACAACAGCATGCAGTCCTCCAACTGAGGCTTATCAAGTGAAGTAGAGCAGAATAATTACCTCATTTCTTTTATGCGTGACATTCTTATTAATGTGACTCAATGCAGAGCATTTGCCTTGTTTTGCCACAGTGTTGCATTGTTGATTCATATTCAAATAATTAGTCACTGTAAATCCACATACTGCTCTGTAAATCCATGTGCTAGCATGGGCTATCCCTCAGCTGCCAACAGAAACAAGCAGGAGCTGTGACCAGGGTGCTGAGCACTGCATAAAAAAAAAAAGGCATGTGATGCTTCTTCCTAACCAGACTGACGAGTTCTGTACTTGTATGAGACTACTGCTTTCTCAGAAGATTTATGGTATTTGAAGTATATCCCAGTTGTGAGTGATTTCAGAATGGTGTCTTCCAGAGTGTAATACCTCATCACTTGTCATGTCTCTCCTCCAAAAATGAGTACTCGCCCTTCCCTTCCACATACATAGTGTCCAGAAGATGTAAGAAGAAACACTAGAATAATGGAAAGTGTCATTGTCCAAAGACAAATATTACTGGAGCTGTTGTAATAATAATTTTAAAATATTCATTTCTATTGTCATTCCAGTAGTGCCCCAGAGCCCTAATCGATGCCCTGAGCTATGCCAATGCAAAAAAAAACCCCATGAATTCAATGACTGTGGCAATATTGAGAGAGGTCTCAAGAGAGATCTCTCTCATGAAGACTTGTGGGGTCACTGGCATCATTGCCATAACTCTGTTCAGGCCTCATTCTCCATGCCTATATCCAGACATTGATCTCCTTGAACTGGAAACAGGTGTTTTTCAGTTCATAATGTGGGTGACAGAACTTTATTTTCTTCAGCCACAGGCACAGAAGCCTCCTAGAAAAGTCTTTAAATGGTAGCAGAGAGCTCACAATTCTCACTCTGTTGTGAAGTGTTCACCAAGAGAAAGAACGTCCTCCTGCCTGAGAGGCTGCAAAGCTTTTGCTTCCCAAGAACATACCTCCCCTTTGTGAGAGTAGTCCCACAGTTAAGTTGATCAACGCAACTTTCTTCCAAAACAAGCCCAGGGCTTGAATTCAGGGAATGAAAAATTTGTGTCTGTGTAGCTTTTGATAGGTGGCATTAAATCCACCTGGTTGCCCTAACAGGATCCTTAGTGAGGTGACTCTGCTGCTCACCCATATAAACATGTTTTTCGTTTTTGCCCTAAAGGCTCAGGTTTAATTTTATTTCTTTAAAAGGACACATACACACAGAAATTGGCATTGTGCTTTATTCACCCTCCCAGGAAGGGTGCTTCTTCCCTGGAAGTGGTGGTGGTAGAGGGACGTGAAGGTCTGTCATACAGGCTCACCTCCAAAAACCAGACGAGTCTAAATAGTTCTTGCCCATTTTCTCACTGGGTCGTTTTATCCATAAAAGAGACAGGGGCTGTGGTCACTCTAGTTAGTGTACCCTCACCTGAAAAGGGTTGCTCTGCACACATGGATTGCAGGAATTTTGCCCTTATGGTTTGAAGTAACGACTTGAACCTGGGTCTCCTGCACCCCAGCTGAGTGCCCTGAGAAGAAAGCTGTATTGTCCCTTTCCCATTAGTCTGATAAATACTTATCTGTTTCTATTGAAGTGAAGCAGCTCTGGCAAAATAAACTGAACCTGGAGGCCTAGGATGTGGAAACCCAGAAAGGGACCCTTTTCCCAAACAAGCATCACAGGAACATGGTCTCACACACCTCCAAGGAAAGCTGTATAGACAGCAAGACATTTTTATTCTGTTTGAAGTCCTTTTCTCCCTGGCTCTTATGAAAAAAATAAACAAAACTCTTTTTTTTGTTGACTTATTTTTCCAAACAATCCTTCTGAGAACCATGGTGAGACATCTACTTAAAGATTTGGCATTGCGAATCAAAACTAGTTCAAACTCTTCCCTCAAATAGGGGAATAGGCCTTAAAAATGGAATCTGGGTGCAGCGTACTAGATTTTGTTGTTTAGGAACTCCTAAAGGATTTCCATTTCTGTCTGTCTTTTCTTTTAAAAATACAAGTTGAAGTTCTTACAGTATTGTGTGATCCCAGGAAATAAGGCCCGGGAAAATGCATATCATCATGCCATTATGCCTTCATAATATGGCATATATAAAATGGCAAATAACACAAACTAGGATCTTCAAAGGCAGTTGAAGAAATACGGGGGGGCAATGTCAATTGAGTCACATTTGAAAATACTAAGTACTTCAGATTCTTTTCAAAATTCTGGACATTCAGTATTTTTACATCTGCAAAGTTAACTGATTTACTCAGAGCTATAATATCAATTGTACTATCTGCTAAGTTTGTATTCTTAAACTCTCTGAATACAGGGTGCAGTATTAAGAAAAATGTCCCATATCCATATCAAAAGAATTTGAGTTGTTATGAATTTGGGTCAGTATCCACTGATGTGTTTTATAATAGGGAAGAAAAATGGCAGACACTGGTTAAATACATTAGAAAGTGGGTTTAGACTCCTCTGAGATCATGAATCCCAACAGGAGCACTGTTGGTCTAAAGATCACAGGGAGATAGGACCAAGTCACGTGCTGATGCAAATGAGCATAGTTTTCTTGACATCAGTGGACCTACAGTGATTGATTCCAGATGAAGTGATGAGATGATTTGGGTGTGCTCTGCCCTCCTGAAAAGCTGTTGAGAGACGCAGTGAGATCAGTCCGGGGATAGCCTCACCAGAGGCAAATACACAGCACAACAGTGTTCCCTTTAAACAGACATGGAAATGAAAAAAAGCAGCATCTCTCCCTGTGCTGGCGGGGAGACCGGCTTTGGTGAAAGAACAAAAAGCAGCGGTGTGCTCAGCGGTCAGGAGCTGGGAAGGGAGGCAATAAACACAATGTTAAGTGACAGAAACAGAAAGTGCACCAGCAAATTGTCTTAGAGTTTGTAGGACTCCACTGCTCTCACTATCTTCAGAAAAACCTGGTGTGTACTTGCTTTTGCACATATTTAGTCGGTCATTGAGGTTTGACTCAACAAGAGCTCAAATGTGTTTGCCTGTGAAGATGAAGGAGGAAAGTTGAGGCTTGCTCTAAAGGCAGTCTGGCTACAGCAGCAGCACAACCAAGTCAACCTTAGTAACCAGCTAAAGCCAGCACTGCCTACGGCTTAGCAACAGTCTCTTGGCATCCAGCACGGGATGCAGCACTGGGTCTAGACACAGAGTGAAAATTCAGGCTCATTCAAAACCCTGCATTGAGCTGGGCTTCATGGTGGTGTGACTGGTGAGGTAGCTGAGCTAATTTACTGATATTCTCTCAAGTGTTTTTTACCTTAGCACTGTAGACAGACCTAAGCATGACTGCAGATACTCATCAGTAGTTCAGGCACTATCTAAAATATTTAAAAGTTTGGTAATGTGGTCCCTCTGGAAATAGAAGTCAAAGGCACTTATTGGCTCTGAAAGCCTCAAAACACCATAGTGAATTAACTCTCACCTTATTTCAAACAGCAGTACCAAAGTGCAAAGACACAAGAATCCTGAAATCTTCTTCATGGACTCAATAAAAACTCAGCATAGATTTTTTTCCTAAGACTTTTTTTTTTTGGAACATTATTTTCAGAGCTTTCACAGTTCAATTTGCTTCTTTATAGGAAGCTGTAAACCCTCTGCAATTACTGCTATGGCATTATCCCACATTTGCCCATCAAAAAACCCCCCACAAAGCAGTTTTCGGAGTAACTCATTTTGCTAATATTGAAACAATTGTCTAGTAAACTACCCAATTAAAGCTATATTAACTAGGATATTTTATCTCACACTTATTTTCAAGAGTCAACAACCCAAATACAAGGAGACTAATGACTTAAAATTCAGCCTTCACTGTACAACTGATGGAGTTTTGTTCCTGGGCTACCTCCTCCTCGACTCATTCAGCGTGAATGGCAGATTCCTACATCGTGTCAAGTTTCAGATCACCATAGAAACAAACTAGGAGGCAGTTTCATTAATCATTTAGAGCACAAGAAGTCTAGGTCAGTCTGATTGCAGCATATAGAGTATCATCCTAGCGCCACATGGGACTCAGTTGATTTGAATTAAAAAAGATTAAGCTGCCCCTAGGACGCTCAGCATCATCAGTTTAAGTTCTCATGTAACAGTGGTCTCTGGAGCCACATGGATTAGGAGACTGAAGCTATGCATTTATTTTTCAGGGCTCAGTGAAACATTAGATGAGTGCAGGTGTCTGAGGGGAAAAAAGGACAAAGATCACATATAGTTTTTTAGACTTGTTGCTGTTCTTTTGAAACTGGAAACAATAACTCAGTTTTATTTCTCCAGTGACAGTTACCACTCTTTTTTGGCCATGCAATGGTACATCTGTTACCCAATGTTTACAATTTAGATTTATAAAAATTTCATACTACAAACCGTAATTTTAGCACAGAGCTGCAAGTTGGGCATAGAACAGTTTACATGAATGCTGACTTTTTTTTTCCTGATGGGGTAAAAAATGCATGAAATAAATACTGGTGACATTTTAGTTTTGCTTGAATTAAGATTTATTGCTCCCAGGAAACTAACTTACAGGCAGCTACAAATCAACTTGACTATGAAATAGTTGTATATGTACACCACAAAATGAGCCCCCCCTTCCAAAGTACTCACCTTATTTATGGGTCTTCCAGTACTTCAAAGACCTTCAGTAACTTAGTCCAGACTGGTTTATTGCTTCATAGAACTAAGACATTTCAAGGGGAAAGTTGTAGGTTACAGTATATTAGGACTCTCTCTCTTGGGCGGCTGAGAATCCCATGATGCTATATGAACTGTTGATCTAAAGCTTATTATAGCATGACTGCCTAAAGTATAATTCTTAAATCTTTTAAGTCATACAGTCTTTAACCCCAAGCGCTAAACCTTAAAGCAGAACTAGCTTTCCAAAATTCAGAATATCATCTGTGAGTAGATGTCATTTGGCTTTGTTAAAATACAGTTCACTTACTTGCATGGGTTGTCTAAGGCCTATTTCAAATTAGTTATTTGAATTTTCAACAAAAGTTTTACATAGAAAAATCAGGAAGCAAAATCCCATGTCACAATATTCCTCATGGAGAGAAAAGAAGTCCTGTCAACCAAGGTACTCCACTTTACTCAAGAAGCCATAAAAATGCCACCCTGTGTATTTCACCCGTTTGCCCTTGCCTTGCCAATTACCTGGGCTGTGATAAGATCATCAATGGTGAACCCTCCTGTTACAGCTCATCTAAGTGCACGCAGACCAAGTCAGTACTTTTTTTGCTGATATGCTATCATTTTCAAATGTATCATTCTGGGGATTTCAAGGGAAGAAATGTCATTATGCTCAGGAAGCATTTTTAGATTTTCCTAGCACAGTGCAAAGAGACTGATTATTCCCCTAGGAAGGGGCAAGTGAGTATTATCCCCACTTTGCACAAGTAGAAGTTGATATGGAGTTACACTGAGTTGCTTTGGGCTATGACAGAGACCATGGACCCGTGTTGTGGCACTCCTGTTCTCCTGCCCAGTGCCCACCCCAGGCCCTCCTACTTACAGTTTTCTATCAATTGCTCTTAAAAGGATGGAGAATACAGAAATTAAAATGTACACAAAGAGCCCTGATGGGAGACCAAAACAGCTTGTGTTAGCTAATATTTATTGAGTGAAAGCAATGTTCTGGTTGCTATGCAAACAGAAGAGAAAACATGGTCCCTATACCACACCATTTATACGGTCTACTACGGTCTATGGCCACCCACCCGTTTCCAGCCAGGCTGGAGAGCTTTGCCATCTGCTGGTTGCCCAAAAGACAGCTTAATTTGCCAGTGCAAGGAGGTGCAGCTGTGGCACTGCTCCAGCAGCAGTGATGGTGGCCAAGCTGTATGTTTGCTGAGCTGCAGCAAACCCCCAGGTGAGTGGTGGTCACCATACCAACATGTCACTGCTCTATTGCTGTGAGCACACCAGATGTCTTCAGTCAGCCTGGATATCTGCCTGGCAGCAGTAGTCCCTACACTTGTGACCCCTGTTCAAGGCCACTGAGCCTGAAGAAGCACCAAGACCTGTCCATGACATAAAGCAGCAACTGAGAGTGCAAACATCTCTCTCTGTAGTCCCTGATCCAGATCCTAGTGTCCCACAGTTAGAGGATGGAGTAGGAAGTCCCTTTTTGCAGCTTTTGTGAAGGTCGCCCAGCCCTAGGAGCTCAGTGCTGTGGTTGCATTGCTGCAGCAGCCACGCGTACCCCTCCATGCTCTGAAAAGGTGGGCCAGCTCAGGCACGTCAAGGGCTGTCTCCAAAGGCAGCCCAGCTGCTGCTGCAGGTTGTTATGAGTCATGTCTTGGCTGTGCAATTTTACAGCTATCTTTTTTTTTTTTCCTCTTCATCTTGGGGGTCAATGGTGATTTTTAAGGCCAAAACCTACCTGCTCAGCTCTATAAGTGGTTCCTAAAAAGTGCTGTGGTGCTCAAAAGGAGAGAATTTCCTTTTTCTGCTGAATACATATCCTCCTGCAGGGCCTGGGCAGACCAGTGAAGCTGCAGTTTCACTCTTGAGCTCCTGCCATCTGGACGGGGCCATGGCAGGTTCGTGGTGACACAGAAGCCCACGTGGGGTCCCTGATTTCTGCTGTTTCTTAAAGCCTCTAGAGAGAAGGGCTTGTGTGTAGTCCTTTCTAGCCAGGTAGTGGTAGTAGTATTGTTTTTTAATAACCATGTAGCAAAATCAATTGTCTTGGCATGTACTGCCTACAGTTAGTCTCCAAAAAAATTTTTGACACAAAACACCAAAAAAAAGTTTCACATTCACTCTGCTATGTAAAGCGAATGTAAGACATTTCTGACTCATTACATGAGTCAAGCTGACTTTTATCTTACTTTACTGCTTTAACTTTAGTGGTAAAAAAAAGGTTATGTTCCATTTTCATTGCATGTGGAGCAGAGCAGAGCTACCAGGTTATATCTGAATTCCTGCACACAGATCTTTCTCTGAACCATGTGCTTGATCTGAATTAGTCTGTCAATCCTTTTCTCATTCAGCTATTGACCCATAGCTCTGTTTGAATTTGGGAAGCCTGAGGTCAGAATGAAAAGTATTATTTTTCTTGTAAGCCAAACATACTTGACGAAGAAAAAGTGAGCTAATAAAGATGGGGAGGTAATTTTTCATGTCACTTTTTAGAGTGCAGTAATTTGCAGTAATCTCATTGACTTGGAATATGATTACATGTAACACATTCACATCGCACAAGAGAGAATATGTTGTTGGGAGAGAAATTATACATTCCTTTCCGTGCTCAACATATGGAAATGTATAAAATAGAAAGATCTAAACTCTACCAGTGCTCATACTTGTTAGTGGGGAATAACTAATTTTTTTGAAATTTACTGGTGACAAATGTACTAATTTGAACTTAGGTGAGTACAGTTCACCTGATTTAATAATTGTGAGTTACAAAAAACATGGATATAAACCAAATCTTTCTGTCCATACACTAATTGCTGCAAAATTCTTAGTGGCTTTTCCATAACCCTCTCATAGTTGCTGGTAGCAAGCAGAGATTTACTGGAGGGATTAAAGAAGCTTCCTCCCACCACCAGCAGCTGTTTAGCCCCGTGTCCCTGAGTCGGGCAGAGCTGCATCGATCCTTGGTATGCACGACTCATAGGAAAGTAATAAAAACCTCAGGCTATAAAAGACATCAGGAAGGTGACCAGCTGATAGTGGAAGAGCTAGAGCAGCTCATCTAAGATAAAAACATAAGTAGTTGGAAGACACATGCAGGGGAAGGGGCTGGGCAAGTCTTCTTGGATGCTGTAAAGTACTGGGACTCCTGTCTGTACAGCTATCTCCATGTGCAGTCTGATGTGTGGATTGTCGCGTAATGCCCGTGACCAGAGCTCTTTCCAAACTGAGTTGTGGAGGTGATGCATAAAAGCCATACACAAGAAATGCCCAAGAAAAGACCTATCAGTCAACTACAAGCAGATCCAGCTGTTCAGGAAACCTATGGGCTCCTCAGCTTTTCCAGAGACTGAATTTGTAGTTACTATTTCCCAATAGCTAACCAGAACTAAACTACACCCTCTTTCACTCTGAATATTTCATAAAATCGGAATTTCATCCATTCTGGGACCAGGTTGGTTCCAGGGACCTCGGTTCCAAATTGTAAGTATCATATGCACACTTCTGTTTCATTAAGACAAAGCGTATTTGGGTAGCTGTCATGTAGTGCCTGGAATGTGATGAAAACAAGAGGTCCCGGCTGCCTGCTTCTGAGGAACTCCCAAGGCACTTCTCACGGGAGCAGGGGTGTTAACCCTGATATCCTGGTCAAATTCCAACATGGCTAATTATATCCCACTTACCTAAAACTCTGTCATACTTTCTCTGCTTGCTGCAATGACAAGCAGGCTCTCTTCTGGTCCTCTTAAAGGTTGTTGCCTTCCACATCAGACGCAGCTGTATTTAGGGAATAGCTGCAGTCAGTTACTAGTGTGTAAAATTTCCTGACCAACACAGGACTGTTGAATGAAAATTGCAGCTATTACCACATAGAGTTTAAGGGGAAAGAGGCCAAAATCACCTGTGAAAAGAGTAAATACACCATGAGGCTGCAAATGCAGTTATGGGCAGTCACTTACCAGCAATGGCAATGATCACAGTATCCATCATGCTCCCTTATCTAGCTGTTTGCCTGAAGGAGATGAAAAGAAGGGTAAATGTGGGTGGGAGCAGGGCACTGGACAAAAGTAGGGGGAACAGCAGCACAGGTGAATATCCCCTGTGATATAACACCAAGGAGCCCAAGGGAGAGGGGAGGAGTCTCTGCTTTCTGAGTCCTAGACAGGATAACTTCATATGGACTACCATCTGCTGATGTTGTTTGTGACAATATAATAATTCAAGACTTTATAGTAAATTCATCTTCCTCAGGATCTCAAATCTATTTCTTTCATATACTTATTAAATGGTATTAAGAGATTATTGTAGCTGCGTGAAGCTACAGTGAGATTGAACAGTAGGAAAAAAACACATGTTTAAAATTTTGACTAAGGAAAAAAATATCAAGGGTAACCATAAAGTTCCAACATTGCATCTTATTGGCTTTTTGGAAAGACAGTGCATGTGTGGTGTATAATACTATGGAAATGGCCACATGATAATCCCAGTGAGACTCTTTGTATCTTGTTTAGAAATACATATTTCCAGAAGGAAAGCAAATTATGTAAATGCATCTCTGCCACTTTTCTACCAGAACCTTATCTATCTTTTCAGTATAAGCAGCCAAAATATCATTGAAATGAACAGATATGACAGGTTCACCAAGTGCCCAGAGTGAACAGAAGAGTCGATTTCCACATTGTGGAAACCATTCTTGCTGTTTTCTTGCTCTCTTTCCATGAAATCAAAGTTGTTCATGTGTTTGCAAAGTATCCCACTATTTTGAGAGCCCACAGAGCAACATCCTTACAGCTCCTCTTCTATGGCAGAATACTACATTCAAGGTTCACTTCTCTCTGACACGCATATAGAGAGATACACATACAAGTATATATGTACACACACGTACATTGGCTAGTGGTTCTCTTATCCAGCAGAATGATTTTAGTTTGCCTGTACTATTTAGCTGAGGAGATGACTGTGGGATGTGCATTTGATAAATTAAACGTGTGGGGGTGGACTCAAGTGTATGCACACAGAGACCTATTCCCATTCCTGTTTTTAGAAGACAAGTGCTTCTATCACAGCTAACAACCTTCAAAAATGAGAAAAAGGGCACAGTCTTAAATGCCTCTTCCTGTCTCCTGTGTCTCCCCAAACAGGATGAAGCCACGTTAATGGAGTAGCACGAAGTGAACAAGATGACCTAGCAGATGCTACCAGGATATACTGTACTTTTCCTAAGATAAATAAAGCCTGTCATCTTCTGCAGGATCAACAAACCCCACATATTCTTTAAAGCATAATAAGGTACAGTATTACAGGGTTCCAAATTGCTACGTAATTCCATACTCTCTCCCATGCTATTAGCTCCTCTTATTCCATTTATTGTACATAAATATTAATTATGTGAATATGTGATAAAATACCCATTTATCCAGCTGCCTTTCATTATCATAAATAGGAGTCTAGAGCAAAGAAATAACATAAAAAGTAAACTCTGCACTGTTGCACAGAAGGACTTCACATTTCAGACTTTTAAACTGCTTTTATACAGCAGCAGAATTTCACTGAATGACTCAGGGTTCCCATAAAAAGCAACAACAACAATGAAACATTCCTTTTCTGCAAGGATTCTTGGATTTCTCACTGTAAGAGAATGGGAAAAAGGAGATTTCCCCTTGATTGAAGATGACAGTAGTGCTTCATTTTTATTGTAGATGCATTTAAACATAAATGAATCCCACAGTTTCTCTGAGAAAGGAAAGCCCTCCCTCAGGTTAACAAATGCTGATGTCATCTTCAGTTTCTTAGATACATGCAGCACACAAATTTAGGGCCAAATCTGTGATTTTGTCTTGTCCCAGCAAAGCCAGTTTACCACTTTTCAGCTCTGTTGGCAAAGCAGAATTTCACCAGTCCCAAGAAATGCTGCTTTGAATGTGATGGTTTCTGTAATGAAAGACCACTTTTCTGGAGAGGCTGGCTTCCCTGGCCCTACCGAGCTTCTCCTGTCCTTGAAATCTTGTCCTTTCCCCAGAAGTGCAGTTAGCCGGGCAAGCTTAAGACCATCTCCTCCTCCACACAGGCAGGAAAGTCAGTAATTTGTTGCTTCTTGTTACAAGCTGTTGCCTTCAGCACTGCCAAATTTTATTCATGGTGCTGGCGTGGTGCTGCCTCCACTACCTTGTTTTTGAAGGTGACAAGATGTCATAGGCCCAAGAAACATGCATAATGGATGGTGACAGAGAAAACATTTGAGACAGGAGGTTCTTTCCAGACCAAGGTCTCAGCCCTAGAGTGTGTGGCCTGAGCCGTACAGTGGTTCTTGGAGCACCAACAAGCCACTGAGCCTAAGAGACTGCAGGCCAAAACATTTAATGAGTTTATACATGACTGCTCCTATACCTATTTTTTTCCTTCTGATCTGCTTTAATTTGTGTTATTATCCTTATACATTTCTAATCCTTTTTGAATCCTGCTATGCTCTTGATCATTCCCAAACTCGCCTGGAAAATTGGTAATTGTCACAGTTTGACTTTCCAGCAAGACATTTCTCTAAGCTTTTCCAATTATCACCTGGTATTTCCCTTGTGTAATGAAAAACACAAGTGCATCTGATATTAGGGCTGTCTCATATGAAAATTGTCACAAATGTTACTAGTGGCAAAGTCAAGAGGCGTAGATATCATACTGTATGATAGATTGATGAGAATTTAAAACAGCAATTCTGAAGAAGCCTTCTACATCCAAAAATCTGGATCAAGAATCAGAGGTGTGTGTCTTTTTAAGCAAGAACTTCCACTGTGCATTACAATTCTTCGATCCTGAAGGAAAATATGTACAGTCTTTTATATAAGCTAAAAAAAAAACAGAATGGAACTACAGATGTATAAAAACAGATATCTAAATGGCATAGAAAAGTGCTACATGGAAGATGGATTATTTTTTAGTTTTATCATGTTTCTCTAACATAGTTCACAATTTACTTGCATAATCAGAAGTGTATTATCTCAAAAGATTGCTTAAAAATTTATGCATGTGTCATAAAACTACAACGAACTTCAAGAGGTCAGTTTTGAAGAAGGAAAGATGGAAAGTTTGGACTTTGCATTTAAAATAATTTTGTTGCAATAAACTCTGCTACTCTCTAGAGTCTTGTCCCAAGTGGAACTGGTGAGATACATCCTGAACAGGACAGTCAGAGTAAGACTGCTCACAACACTTGAAATTATCTCCTGCTTATGTCTTGTTTGCAGAGATTGACTGAATCTGCCTCTATCACATTGGTCTTCCAAGAGTCTTACATTTACTATTCCCAGTTGACAGAATCACAGGTTCACAGAATGGTAGGGGTTGGAAGGGACCTTTGGAGATCATCTAGTCCAACCCCCCTGGCAAAGCAGGTTCACCTAGACCAGGCTGGACAGGATGCATCCAGGTGGATTTTTAATATCTCCAGAGAAGGAGAATCCACACCTTCTCTGGGCAGCCTGTTCCAGTGTTCTGGCACCCTTAAAGTAAAGAAGTTTTTCCTTATTTTCAGACAGAATTTACTGTATCCCCAGACAGAATTTACTGTTGCCTCTTATTCTGTTGCTGGGCACCATTGAAGAGTCTGGCCCCATCCTCTTGACACCTGTTCTTTAGATATTTATAAGCATCAATGAGATCCCCTCTCAGTCTTCTCTTCTCCAGGCTAAACAGACCTAGGTGTCTCAGCCTTTCCTCATAAGAGAGATGTTTCAGTCCCCTGACCATCTTCATAGCCCTCTGCAAAAGTCTCTCCAGCAGTTCCTTGTCTTCTTGAACTGGGGAGCCCAACCCTGAACATAGTACTCCAGATGTGGCCTCACCGGGGCAGAGTAGAGTGGGAGGATGACCTCCTCGACCTGTTGGCCATGCTCTTTTTAATGCACCCCAGGAGACGATTGGCCTTCTTGGCCACAAGGGCACATTGCTCGCTCATAGTCATCTTGTTACCCACCAGGACTCCTAGGTCCCTCTCTGCAGAGCTGCTTTCCAGCAGGTCAACCCATAACCTGCACTGGTGCATGGAGTCATTCCTCCCTAAGTGCAGGACCTTAAAGAAATGTCCTTTCTTGAAGCAGTGCCAGTTGGTCTTGCAGTTTAGCTCAAGAAGGTTTGATGAATTTTAATCTGGTGTTCATCTTTTGCTCCCTTGCATTTAAGACATTGTCATCATCAGACACTGGAATGTGGTATATCTTTTCCGCAGAATAGATGTTTGATGTGCAAAATAATTTAATGCAGCACATAACATTTATTACATCACAGCGATACTTTGCCAGCACTTTAACAAGATTCCCTTCCCCGTACACAGCTCCAAGATGAGACTTTCACTGAGCTGTGTTGCTTTAAGATGCAGAACATTGTTTCAGCCCTTCACAAGAAGCCTTCAGCAAAGTTAGCAAATTCCTCAAAACCTTGATTTGGATGTTGGATTTTGGATTGGTTTGATATTATTTACAGTGTTTTGCTGTTTGTGATTAGGTTTACAGCAAGGCTGGCTGCAAAGTTCTGATCTGGATTTCTCCAAAGTGTTTGGTTCAGTTCTGGGTTGGAGCATGCTGTAGTCAGCAGTTGCTCCTATCAACATCTGTAAAACATTTGGCATTACTTGAAAATATTAGTCACGACTGTAAAACTAATAAAAGCCCTTCTTTCATATTTTAACTATAAGGTGGTCATATATGTTGGGCACTCATCATTGATTTAGATGCTCTCTATCTGCTAGTAATATTTTTGCTGTGCTTGCTCCAAACTCTGGATTTTTGATCTAGGAACTATTCTCAGCTGAGAAAATTAGTCTGACCTGTGCTAGAACTGTGCTGTGCTGGAACTTGGAGGACTTGCAGTTGATTTACATTCAGCTGCTCTGTACCAATTTGTACCAATTCTCAAGCTTCTCAGATAAATTCTGTAGTAGATTTCCAGTGGGTAATAATTAGCAGAATTTTCCTATGCAAAAGGAAGTTTCTCAATTGATAGCTGCATCTGTAATAAAGATGAGGACTTTGTATAAATATTTTAAACACTCTAACTGAAAAATATTAGCAAAGTTTTGTGAAATAAGAGCTTGACATTATGACTTGGTTACCTATAAAAGACAGTATTATTGAAAGAAATGGACTATACTGTGATGCACTTTTCCCTGCAGATGTATGCATGAAATTATGTCAAAATGTGATACTAGCTGAGCAAAGTCCTTATTGCCATGTAGTAAAATGTGCTTTTCATGTGCTGTAGGGACTCCAATCTATGCATTTGGAATTATGACCTATTTCAAAAGGTATTTTGATGGGACCATATAAAATATTTGTCAAATATATGCCATGTATCTACTGCTTAAGAGGCTTTCTGGGTCAAAAAAATCTCAATAATTGTGTGTGTGCCACCTTTCTCTATGGACTAGATTAAGACAGAAAAGGTTCAGCAATTGTCTCTCTGTGTGTCCTCTTTCAACATGGAACAAAAAAAAGCCAAAGCATCTCTTATTTGTTGTGGCTTGAAACAGAGACTCAGATATTATGATTCAGTGACTTGTTAATGTCTTAAACAACTCAATCATATGGCTGGGACCCGAGGATGGGTATCTCCTGAGCCAAAGTCTACAAAAACTGTCTAGTTATGAGGACATCCCAATTGCTTCAGGCTTAAAAATCTACCCGATAATTTGTGTATGAGAGCCCATTCCTGTGTGGCATTGCCGTGCTTTTCACAATGTCTCAATTTCCATGTTGCAGGATTTGCCCCATTGGCTGTTTTCACTGGGTAAAGCCAGAACTACTCTTTGAGCATGAGTGACGTCTTCTAAGAATTGATTGGCGTTGGCTTATTTCTACTCCAGCAGAAGTCAGTCAGCAGGAATTGCACTAAGAAACCTGAGCCAAGCTAGTGTTGAGCATCCTTGAAATTTCACCCTCTATGCCCATTAGCAACAGTGTGTGACTGTGTTGAGAGTTTTGGTGACAGACCTTTTCCTGTGTATGGGTATGATGTCCTAGCTCACCGAATACTTTTCTAAATGAGGTCCAACGTTGTGACTACAAAATTAGTAATCACATTTTTGGCAAGCATTAGGTAATATTATCTGCAGATTGCTCATAGCCGGTTTAGGTCTGAACGAAATTTAGTCTTTGTTCTGGAGTTTAGTTTTCACCTCTGCTTGGGCAGAGCTTCAACTTACATATTTATCTGCCAAATGTCACTGTGTTGATTTTATCCTCCCACCCAAAAAAGGAAACTCCTTCAAAGTTTCATTTGTTGGTCCTTGTAAAATAACATCTAAATCTGCCTTAGATAATGAGCATGAAGGATACTTCCAAGACAGCGGGTAAATTATTATCATCAACCTCAGCAATCTTTCGCTACTGTTTTATACTGAAGAGCTATTCCTGCCTCAGGGAAGATTCTAGACACACCTTTTCTGCTGGTGGCATTTAGTGTTTGATCTGACATTAGTAGACACTCTGTCAGGCTACGCTGGCTTTGTCTGGGTTCTTCATTCCATCTGGCCATTGTTGATTTTTTCCATTCATCAATGGGCATGTACAAGCAGAACCATAGGTTGGTTGCCATTGCTCCTCTGCTGCACACAGAGGAGAAAAGACACAAGCGCAGGGGAGCATAGTGAGGGGGCGAAGCTTCCCAGCCTTCCTGCTGTTGAGGGTGGAAGAGTGAAGCAGGGATGGGGATGGGCACCAGTTGGCACATATTAATTATGACAGTGGTTTGAACATCAAAGGGTGGAGATACAAGAAGCAAAGATGTGAGCAGAGAGAAAAAGAGAAAGAGGAAAGAATAGGTGTGATGTTACAAGAGGAGGTGTTTGCTAGATCTGAGGGCTTAAATTCCATGAGGTAATTATAAAAGCATAAACAATAAATCAGTCTTTATCTGGCAAACCTTTGACTGTAAGTAAAAGGAAGATACATCAATGGGATTATAGGATCTAGCTCTGTAGGGTATAGTGTATAGCTGTAACAGTTTTGGGCCCTAAGTTTCTCTTTGAACAGCTTGATAGCAAGGCATGCATCAAAACTATTACTGAGAACGTGCTGTGGGTTTCTTGCATCTTCCACTGAAGGAGAAAGCTGTTACTGATTACTGGCTACGTTGGTTGTATTTCAAGGCTGGGCTCATGTGGCAGTTTTCTTTTTAGCTCTGAAGCCAACTAACTGTGTGATAACCTCATTCTTTCCCTCCAGGGAAGACCTCCAAGAGTCCACTCCTATAACTGGTTTATACAGAGAGAGTCCTGAAGTGGGAAGGAAGGCTCTTCTTCTGCCCTTTTCCCCATCCTAATCCCCTTTTCCTCCACTTCTGCAGGAGCAAAACGAAAGCCAGGCTCCCTCTCCACTTTATGCTTACAGTGATCTTTGTACCACCATTGTCTGATTAACAAAATGATTTGTAAAGACTTTGTTTTACCTTTGATCTTGCAAAACAAGGGTAGCTTTAAACAAAGCCAGATACTTTCAATATCACCACATGGTTTTAATATTATTTTCTACTTTGTGTCATGACTTGAATGAACAAGATATGAACAGTATTCCTATTGTCACCACATTTCACCGTGTTATCGCATTTGCTAATATTTCCTAGTTAAAAAAATATTGGCAGCTATTATGAAGCTGATGTTGTAACTAAATATCTTCTGCTAGCTCCATCATTAGAGCCTGTTCCAAAGCCTACCGAAGCTGCTAGAAACTCGCTTTCTGACTTCAGTCATTGTCGGATCTGAAGCACAAAAAGGGAAATGGTATGCTCGGGAGGTTTCCCACCTTTCAGATCCCATTCCTCTGCTCCCTCCAACTATGCAAAAGCTCTCACCACTTTGCAGAGCACAGTGCGGTTTGGATGCTGTACACACATATGTGAACATGATGGGTTTATGGGTGCATTTTTGCTGACAAACTGAAATTATGGGAGGAAGAGAGGGGAAGTACTTTGTTTGAGATTTGAAGTTACATTTTTTAATTGAACTTGTGAATAGAGTGCTTTAGAAACAAAACAAAAATAAAGATGCTTTTATTTCTCTACATCTGAAAAATACACAGAATGAAAATTGAGGAGAGGAGGGGGGAAAGGATGAAGTCACGGATACTTCAGTTTCCCTTTCCCCCCATTAGTGCCTTGTTCTTTCACTTGCATAATGGGGAAGAGGCTGAGCTAGTGCACAAATCTCTCTTCCACTTCATAGCCATGCAGCTGCATCCTGCCCTCATAACTAATCTCATTTATGTCCTTTCCAGAAGATGGCCTGCCCTGGGTGGCAATTACATTTGGTTAATTTTGGCACAATGTGATTAAAAGCAGACTGATATAAATCACTGAACAGTGTAGCTTATGAAAATGCAAGTTGAGGTAGCACCCCAACCACAGCACTACCATGAGAGAAGCTGAGAGCCAGATGTTGGTCTAATGGTAGAAATAATCTAATAATGGACTTTATGTATCCTCATGAACTTGAAAGCCCTGCCTAATGTTTTTTGTCAGCCAGATATCTCCATGTTGCAATTCATGTTGAACATTTTAGAGGTTCACAAGTTGGTTTAATGGGTTGCCTTTTCCTATAGATAAATACCCTAGGAGAAAATTTGGGAGCAAGATATTCTGGAAACCTGGCAGGAAGAGCCCTAATGGGGCATATCCTAAGAGGGATATTCTGAGTACCTTAGGTGTCCCGGTGTCTTAGGCACTCTGAATCTTACCTTATGTTAAAGTCTAAAGTAGCCTGTGTGAGGATGTGGTGTCACATATGGATACGAACAAGTGAAGAGTGTCCCTGAAATCAGGACAGATGCATGTATATGTAGAAACCTAGTGTAAGTAAAACTGTAATCAGACTCTTCCTGCATCTCCTTGCATTTGTCAAATAGACCATGTCTACTGAAATTAGGGACTGTAAGACAAAGTATTCTGTTTTTTGGGTTTTTTTTCATCAGATGAGATGATAGGACAGATAACCTTTAAGTTAAATGTGAGTGCCCTGATTACAACCTCACTTTGGACTCTGTGTAGCTAAAAATGTGAGGCTGTCCTGGCTAGTGTGCACTGCTGATAAGCTCTGCTGGCAGCGGATGACCACAGTAGCTCCCAAACTAACCTTCTGCATGCCACCTACCCCGAGCATGCTGTCACCTCCTCCGATATGTTCCACTTGATACAGGTGTGACATAAGGTGCAGCTAGGGAGGGCCGATGCTCTTGTCCACAACTTCAGAGTATATTATAGTGTCTGTCCATATGACACTGCTAAAGATTTGATAGCAGATTAGTCACTAGTCTTAGCAGTAAGAAAATGAGAGAAGTAAAAAAATGACTTAAGTAAGAAACTGACAGCAAAACCATTAAATTACCTGGTGATTTGGCCTTGTGAAGTCAGTCATCTGCTTCTATCAAATGGACAGCATAAAAGCACAAGGCTCAAAGAGAATTTTTGCCCAAAAAGGATGTCTTTTTTTCTTGGGACAAGCCTTGCAGTTCTGTTAGAGTTACTTTGCACTTTGTACGTGTAGACTAACTTCTGTAAGTCTTTGTACAGAGGAAACTATTTCTGTACTTTTCTTGCAATTTGGGCCAGAACAGTCACTAACAAACTGAGAGTGTCCTGGTCAGAGAGAATTTGATTATGGTGAACATTTTTATTTCCTTATGTATTAATCTGCAAGCCACAGATTCCAAATTGATGGCTTGAAAGTGAAGAAATCCATTAACGGAAAGAGGAAAAGGAGAGAAGAAGAGAGAAAGGGAAAGAGAAAGGGAAGAGGAACTGGTGAGAACAAAACTCCTTGGCAAGTTACTTTGCAAAGGGCAAAGTCTGTACCTGAAGATTCAGTCATTGCACTCTATGACATGGCTTTTCTTCATCAGTAGAGTAACACTTCCTTTTCTCTTTTCCTAACGAAAAGTATGTTCTGGAGAATCTGTGCTGATTCCACTACACTGTTTGTCTTGCAGAAAAGATGGTAAAGCTTGTGGGAAGGAGGAAAGCTGAGGAATAATTAATTTAAAATAAAACAACTCAGGGGGTTTTTTAGCTTCAAATAAGGTTTCATTTTGAAAAAAAAATTCATTTTTCAGAAAGCTTCAAAAAGATGAGAGGAAAATTATTTTTCCCAGTCAACCAAAAAACCCACATTTTTTGGCATGGTTTTTCCCAATCAGATCATGCTTTGCTTTAACCATGGATTTGTTTAAATAAGGAATTATGGTAGGACATGCTTCTGTTCAGTAGGACTCAAGCAGAGCCTCATTGTTTCCTCAGAGCAACCTTTACTTGCATTGGACTACATACCATGTACCATTCAAAGCCCAACACACATACAGACAGAGTCAATGCTTTACAAAGTCTGGACTATTTCTTTTTTTGATTAATAGCATACAGTGCCAAGATTTTCCATATCCTGTCTGTGCAAAACAAAGGGTTAGAATTAACATTGTACATGCTTAATGGCAAAAGAAAAGCTGATGTGATCTTCTGGTGGAAGACAGTCTTATACGTGACAGTATCTCTAGGTTATATTCATCACCTTCGCAGATGTAATGAAATTTCCATGCACCTCCTGTTGCTAAAATACCATTAAAAGAACCAGAGAGGTGGTATCAAACTCTCAGGGTATTGTGACAACCTTGTTCAAGCAAAGCAAGAAATTTTACACTATTTTAGAAGCTATACTCTAGACTGAGACATGGAAAAATAGTGAGAAAGGCTAAGTCTAGATGATGAACTGTTCTCAAATCTAGGACATCTAATTTATACTTAAATGTATAATGCTGCTGTGTTTGTCTTCATTCCAGAATCATCAGTGAAAGGACTGCAAATTTCCTGAAAGTCAACAATGTGGCTTGTTGCTGGTGTAACACTGGCTGCAACGCAGGACATTTCCAACAGTGTTAACCACATGTTGCGTGTCTGTTCAATACAAGCACTTGTGGGACAGCAAAGTAGTTGCTAGGTAATGCCAGTTGCTTTTGCCCCCTAAAAGCTTGCCAGTGCTATGGAAAAGTTGCTCCAATTGCCTGAGTGTAGTTGCTTCCAAAAAAGTATGCATCTGAAATCTCACATATGCAATAATGAGTTTGAAAAAGCAGCGATCACTGCAACCAAAGCATTTGCATCTGTTAAAAGCACAGCTTGGTCTTTCACTTGTGTCAAAGCTGTTGGCACAGAATTCAAAGCACTGGATTGGCAACTCTATCAGGAAGCAAGTGCAGCATAAAGCTGTAATAGCTGTCTTCGTTAGCTTTTGTTATCTAAAATATTCCAAGTGCTTTGGATAACATAAGGTGCCACATAACTATGGAAGCTGTTGGGGAGCAGCTTGACAGCCATATGCTTACATCTATAATGTGTGCTTACCCTCATCTTTAGCTAAATGTTTTCCTTTAGCAGCTGCGGCAACAGTAGTGAGCCTGAACAGTTTCCACACAACTAAAACACAGCTGAAGGCACTGGGTTCTCTGTTGAGGAGACTGAGGCCACTCTGGTCACTCAAAGATTTTCAGAGGGGCCAAAGCAATTGAAACATCTACTGCTAGAGGTATGTCTGTCTGTGTGGCAAGGGCTGTGTTGCAAGGATTCCTGCCCTAACACTAACCCTGTGTGCTGTGGAGTCATGCACAGTTGCTGGTGCAGTCGGAGGGGGATATTGGCAGTTAAACTCAGAATGGTGCTGAAGCAGCAATCCTGCTTCTGTTCCCACTGCTAACTCCTGTGGGTCACAAGGGCTTTCTCTGCACTGTCACTGGGGCTAAGCTGGCTTGTGTTTCTTTGCACCTGTGGCATGGATCTTCCCTAAATTCTTCTGAAGTCTACTTTTTTTACCCCTTCAGACAGCAAACATGGACGAACTGGGAGGTGACAGGAGCAGCTGGAAAGGGAACACAAGCAGAGCTAGGAGGAGGCGTGCATGGCTGGCTGCGGAGATACGGGCAATCTAGGCCACTTTTTTTTTTAAAAGGACAAGCAAAATCTCTCTGTACTAGAATGTTTGAGGTTTGTTTTATATGCTGCCTTATTGTGTTCCATATAATAAAGAAAGAAAATCCATACTTCATACTGGACCAAATTCTAGACTCGTCACTTTCTCACAACTCTTGTTTAAAGTCTGACTAACCATTAGATGCTGCCCCGACAAAGACAAAATCTTTGTGTTCCAGTCTTTGTCATTGGAAATACAAAGCCTTTCATTCAAATGAACCTCTCCTGTCCAGTAGTTGAAACATGTTGAGCATAAAGAGCCCACCTATCCTTTCGGCTGTACTCCTGTAGCAAGGGTAGCACACGGTGGCAGAAAGCTTTCTGAGCTTTTCCACGGTAAATCTGACACATTGCTTCCTAGGAAACAATTATTGCTTCATTTTTCATTTTCTACAGATGACACTTGAAGTATCTTGGAGTTTGGAACTGAGGGAAAGGTAAAGGTTATTACACCTAATGGTGTCATCTTTCTTTAATACTGGCTGCCTGTTGTCCTGTGGTGGAACAGAAGAGAGTCATACCAACATACAGGATAAAAGTTACTGCCATTTCTGCAGTAACAGTGACAGTGATCTGCAGGGACTATGCAGCTGCAGGGGTCTGCAGGGTGCAAGGCTACATTCCCCACTTCTCCCTTCCCACCTGAAATATTTCATAGCCCATTTGGAATACAAGTTTGTGCTTTTAAACTTTGACCTTTTACAAATGAAATAGATGAGTGGGATCTGTCCAGACAGTTTTTATTGCAGCAGCACTAGTACTGCTTCATTATTAATCTCTCTCCAGATGTGTCAATTATTGCTCCCTTTCCAGATAAGACAGTGGCCCTGCACATGGTGGGATAAGGAAGTGAATGGTGCACAGTTCCAGCTGCCTCTCACAACTTTCCATACTGCCAACAGCTGGAGTGACTATTCCTGAGAATGAGAAAAATCACTTTACTGCTCTTACAGTGTTGTTTGAGGAGAGCCTGGCTTGGCCACTGCAATCCATTTTAAAGCTGTGAACCTTGAGGAGAGGAAGGCAGACCTCTGTAACTTCTAAGTTCCTACACAATTCTGCTTTAGACATGTCCCTCATTTAGACATGGCTACATACGGTCTCCCGTAAACAGCTTAGTGTATCTCTTTCTATCCAGTGGCCTGACCCATGCTCATCTTTCCTTAGGTGCCAATTTCTTCTTGGGATTTCTATATGTTTGTTATAGAAGCAGCTGTTACAGTTTAACTTAATTGCTTACATTACAGATATGATTGTTTCTAACACACTGCACAAGAAGAGATGTCACATGAAAATAGAACACCTGAAAATGAATATTTTAATATAATGGTCTGTAAAAAAAAAAAAAAAAAAAAAATCAACCACTGTAAATCTATCTAAAAGCAAGCAATTTACAGTAATAATACAATTTCATTGTTTTCCAACTATTTGGAGGTTAAATTGTGCTTTTGGCAGTCTGATAACTTGAGCAAACAACTCTGTCTTAGCCTCCCCCCTTCTTTAAATAAAGCTCAACTTTTAATATGGAATGTGAATTGTTTTGACTGTTAAACCATTCCAAACTCAAAACCCACTCATCATAAATGTGTTGAAAGAAGAATATATTTCAATAGTGCGGCAGACTCTTTGAGTACAGTAGAGCAGCAGTCTTCAATCAACTAGACTTTCTTTCCAGAAACAGAAAATGAAAGCGTAAGTGCCATACACATTTTTAAATGATTTATCTAAATTCAAAGAACTAACTTTTTTGTTACTGATTATAACCGCATATATGAATGGCTATGGATAACAGGTTTCTTTCACTTTTCAAAATGATATATAACAATGTTCCATGCAGAGACCTACTATTTACACATCTGTTCAGCACCTGCCCATAATTACTTACTTAGTTTTTATTATTGGGCTTGTCACCATATTAATGTAGCTGTACATTCAAATTGATTGTAATTGCAAATTTCCTGAAAAAGCTTGGTTTCTGCAAGTATTTAATTAAACTGATATCCTAAATTAAAAATAATTATGTAACTGTACTCCACTACAATAACACATGCATGTTTCTCTCTACACAGAAAATGGGTATTTCGCATAATTCATACAATATGTGGATTAATATTGTACGATTAAAGGTCAGTCTCCACTGGAAAAGGAGGAATAATTAACTTCAGTATTTAGAAACCTGACACATTTCAATTAAGCAAGCAATTTGTCACAAACTTCATAAATCAAGTTATTGAGGAACAAGTTAGCAATCATTATAATAAATAGAGATGGTAAAAAGTAAGCCTATTCCTTCTTGTGGCATAATTTTTCTTTAGTACATGGCTTATATAGAAAGCCTTCCATTTCTAGGTCATGAGGTCATATAGCATGTCTCAGCAACTACTAACGTTTATTTCTATATAATGGCTGGAGGTTTGTGACACAGTCAGTAGCCTCTTCTAAGCAGTTCCCTCTGGTACACAAAAAAAATTTTCCAGGACACTAACCTTGAATCCTCCTTGGTCCTGAAGGCTCTTTGGTCTTAGGATGGATCAGCAGAGGATCTAGCTGTGACCCAAGGACCTGAACAGCCCCATTCCCGGCAGTGTGTTGTTGAAAGGTGGAGCCCATGAGCTCATGGGCCCATGAGCTCATCTTCTCCCATGAGTCTGAGTTTGGTGGTGCAGTCACTCTCATCAGTGACCTGGAAAGTGAGCTTTGACACCATTGAGTCACTGATGGATTGGCACAATGCCACACAGATATCTGTCAAGAATAAATTTTCTCTCATGGGAGTACAGAGATATTTTGAGAGGAAACTTTCATGCCTTTCATTGCAAATGCATCCAAAATTCTACAGCACTTCACATGAGGGACAGTCAAGCATTGTCAATGCATGTTTCTGGAGCTCTAATCCAAAATTTGCTCCCCAGAAACCTAGAACTGACTTTGGTTTGTCCCAGTCCTTCCATGGAGACCTATGAGCCCATGGAGGCTGGTAGACCCTAGGAGAAAAAAGAAAGGTAAGTGAACTGACTGAAAAATAGTCAGGTTTTGGTCAGATGCCTGCTGGATTTCTTTCAATAGAATCATCAAATTCACAGCTTTTCTACAGAATGCTTAGTTTCCATGAGCAAACCACCTCTCTTGGAAAACTTCCAAAACGTTCACTCTGACACTGCTTATGCTTATCTTGAAGTAAACTGCAGGATCTGTATTCCACAATGTCTGAGTTAATCCATTCAGAAACATTAATGCCAATGAATATATCTCCACTGAACAGCAAAGTTATGATCTGGATTTTGAACTCTCAGAATTCAAAGACAATGTGAAACAGGCTTTTGACTTGATCCACTATGGCTATAAGAACTGAGTATGAAATACTGCTTCAAGCTCTGCTCCAAACCATTCAAGTCCAGTGGTTGTTCTTAGGATTTTATTTGAACTCTTACCTACAATTTTGTCAGTAATAACTGTGTTCAGATTTTTTTTACATGAGGTTGGGATATATAGCAAATAGGTAATCACGTTCCCTGTTCAGAACACATCCTGAATCTCAATTCTGATCTCAGTCCCACTTTCTGAGGATGCTACTGATACCACAACCAGCAGAAAAAATGGGTTTAACTGTTGGTTGAATGATTGCTGTTCAATCTGAAAAGAAATGGGCTGCAGCAATTTCTATTTTCTGTCATTGCTTACCTCAATTCCTTGTGCGCATCCATAGAAAAGCTTCACTGAAATTGAAGGATATCCATATATGATGATAGGCTCATGACTAAAGTATCCAGGCTTATATCTAAAGCATTACTGATGGGTATGTAAAATTACAGTGAGGGAAAGGAGATAGGGAAAAGTGAAAAGAGAGTTGTCTTTCCAGCATGGGCAGTCACCTTCTTTCCCCTCCCCCATCGTCATTCTTCAGTATTTCTCCAACTTGAAAAGAAGAAGCAGAAACATTTCTTTGTCTTGTCTTGCAGTTGTCTGTCTTCCCTAACTTTGTTACATCCTTCACACAAGTATAAGTTTAAACATTTGGTTTGGGATCCAGTTCCTAAGACAAGACCCTAAGGTCCCAAAAGTATACTGTCTCCAGCTTTCCTTAATTACTCATCTGAACGTACAGCTTTCCATTTCCCATTCAGGTTCCTGTTGGAAAAATCTGGCCCTGATGAGGGGAAAAAAAAAAGTGTCATTTACTTTTCAAGTAAAACTATTTTCTGATAAATGTTCTCAATATATTTAGTTATGAAATGGCCAATTTGAATGAGAAAATGATGTTTTCTTCATTTGTCTGGGAGGTGCATCTTAAATGCTGGTGTCCTGCAATGAAATGAAATGAGAATTATTGCATGTTCAGGGATGATATTTGTTCTGGCATTCTCTGTTGTCCACATATTTGCATTAGGCTAATTTTTCCTATTTCTTCATTGCCATATACTTGGCAGATACAGCAAAATAAACAGTAGCATAGTTAATCAATCCAATCTTGTTGGAAAGAGACTGAAGGGAGACCTTTGTTGTTGTGGAAACCTAGCAGTGACAGAACCCTGTGTCTCTCTTTGCCAATAAGAATTGGTTGGAAATTGAGTGAATTGGGAAATAATAGCTATAAATGTGCTTATGAATTACTAGCTTGATCCTACAAAGCATTTTTATTAACTTCCAAAATTAAAAAGTGATCAAAGTTCAAGCACAAGCTTAAAATGAAGCATATGATTAAATGCATATTCTCTTTGGGAAGCATTAATAAAAGTCTGCTTTTTCACTATTATTCCTGTTACATTGCCTGGGGAGCTTATGCTCAGAAGCAAGGGGACAGAGTGTTTTCTGTAAGGCAAGATGTTTACTTCACCTTTATCTACAGTAAAGATCATAGAGATATAAGATGGCTGCCTTCTGCAGATGGAAATAATGGAACTGCTTCTTATCTGCCATTACAAGTTCACGCAATTGAGGACTATAGATCATTTCTCTTACAGTTTTTTCCTTCCACTCAGTGCTGCCAGAAAAGCGTGATAACTCATTGCAACCTGGACTTCAGGAAGCTATCAGATCAACCAAACACCAATCAGGCTATTATGAACTCTGGAAAGTAATGCAATGTCTTGCAGAAAGTGTATCTCTGCATCTCTTGGAAGTAAATATTTGTGTGAGTGGAAGTGATCTTGGAGCATACCCTGACTTTAACCATGGCTCAGTCTCTCTTTCTCATGATCCCACATCATCTGGATGCCTTTCAAGGACTTTTGAGAGGGGGCAATTGTGTAAGTTTGCATTTCTATATGGTAAACCTCTCTCTGAGGTCTACCTAAGAGGTAGGGAATGATTCTGAGAGAATTTGGAAAGCTCTCAGCACCCAAGACAAGGGCATATGGTACTTCTATAGTATTAAAACCAAAACAATTTCACTCAAAGGAGCTATCATCCCCATATAGCAGCCTGTACAGCAAGCAGTTTTGTCCCACTGTCCAAGACTCAGCTACATTCCTCCTTACTCTGAACCCCAGGATGCTGTCAAGGAGCAAGACTGTGACTGGTTCCCCTTCTCCCTTATCCAGGCAGTAAGAAAAGAAGAGGGAGCAAGCGTGATTCTGGGACTTTTTGCCTCCTCTCTTTCTTCTTTGGCCAGGTGTTACAGAAAGGCAGGTAGGGAGGGAAATGCCCCATTGCTCACCCCTAGCCAGGAAAGAGGAGAGAAGTGCCCTGAGTGGGATTTCCATTGCAGAAAGAGTGCTGTTGGGTAGCTGAAGGGATGGGAAGTGGGCTGTCCCACAAGAGGTGGGTAAGGGGTGGGAATACAGCCAGGAGGAGTCCCCTCCCTGTAACCCCTGCCACACACATATCCCTCAGGGATGCTGAAAAGTAATTTAACAGAGCAGCCCAGGCACTGTCTTGCCGAGGCTTGTGAAAGAGGCATTTTGCCAGTTCCCCATAGCTTCAGGCAGACACAGTGTGCCTTGTCCCTTTAAAATGACAGTCAAACATGGCCTTGAATTGGGCTGCAGCACACAATACCTCCTTCCAACATTTTAAGCAGAAGAATGTATTGTTACTAATTAGAACAAACATACAATTTTAAGGAACCACTCACATTCCACATCTCTGATAGAACCAGTATGTCTTTTAAAAATGTCTCATTAATTTTCCATTTGGACATGGACAATGGTTTATCTCATTATGGTGAGAACACCAAATGCATGAAAGGCTCGTCCATGGTGACCAGCATGACCCTTCGTCATCCAAAGCCAGAACCAAGGAGCACACATAATACAATACCACCTTCACTCTTCCCAGGCGCTGCAACTGGCTGGAAGTCAATCTGACGACAAAGTTAGAAGAAACACTTCAGATCTTTCCCAGCTGACCAGGATGTCCATGGCCTTAGGAAGTTGCTTTGGCTTGTGAGGCTGTTTTCAGTGGCTCAGAGGGCATTGCTCCCTCAGCCAGCTGTTGCCAAGGCTTGATTACACTGATTTAGTGCCTCTTTGTGTCACTCTCCTGGCGCTGAGAATCTGGAACAACTGATATTTTTTAAATGGCACCATGCAATGTATTAAGAGCCACAGGGAAATCTGTGTGACTGTATTGTTTGATAAATCACTAACTTATTAATATAAGAACTTGTCAACACACTACAGATTTTATGGTGTCTCTGTACGTGTGTGTATGAAAATATTAACCTTTAGACATGAAGGGTGAGAAGCTGTGGGACTATGTGTCTCTGTGGCATCTTCATCAGTCTTGGCAAGAAACTTTTCCCATTTCTGTACTTTAACTGTACTTGAAATCCAGTGAGAGCTTAGCTAAAATTCAAGGAGAAATAAATTTTTTTTAAAAAAAAAAGCTAGGCAGCATAAAAATAGAAATATGCTAGAAAATATTTGATCTCCATGAACTTTCTTAGAATGCATTTTTTTCAAATGAACAAATCGAAATATTGCTCTGGGACTTGCAAAAGTCTTCAGAGTGTAATATATTCAAAAGACTATGATAATGTAATAAAATAATGAGTTTTACTTGACTTTTACCTCTCTGCAGTGCTGGAATTAGTAACCAATGCATAATCAACTTTCCCCATTCGTCTCTTACCCCAGCAGCCTCTGAAACAGGAACCTCCTGGCCAATGTTCAGAGGAAATAACAGTGGAGCTGAAAGTTTCTGATTTCATGTAGCCAACCATGGTTTTGAAGCTAGTTGCCATGCACCTGTAAGTTACTTAGAAACACTTCTGTGTTTACAAGAAGTGATCTCTGAAAAGACACAAGCTATTAGCTACATTTGTGAACTTTGATTCCATTGTATGCCAAATGATTTTAATCTTTTAAGTCACTGAGGCATAGGCAAATATTGGAATGGGTTATTTATTTATTTCTTAATCCAGAGCGATTTCAGAGATCATTCAAGGTATCACTTAAAGTTTTTGGATATGAATCCTGTGCAAATGTAAAGACAGATAGACTCCATGCCTGGTGCCAGCAAAATCTTCTCATGTCCCAACCACCTTATCCCAGACTTAAACCTGAAGAGTGTCTTTAATGGTGAGAAAGGTCAATAGCTACTTTGGCCAGAGAGCATGCCTCTGGCAGCCTGGGGGTCTGGTGCATGTTCTTCAACAGTTTCAGGATCAGTCCATAGACCTGCTGCCAACAAATTGGGACACAGATTTAACAGATTGTAGATGCCTCTTATCTGAAGATTCACCTAGAAGACAAGGCTTATTTATTTATTCATCTCAAAATACATATGAATGGATCTGTGAGTGAGAAAGACTTGTAACCTAAAAAGTGGCTTAAAACATCCAGGTAGTTGGAAGGATAGTTTGGAACTGAAAAGCTATCATCAATTTTTGATTATTGCTAGCCTAGTGTGAAGCTGATGTGAGAAAAAAAGAGTCCTCCAGTGCTGACTATTTCCAGAATTCCAGCAAAGGAGCTTTGCTACTGTTGTGTTTCCATACAAGCAGTACTCCTAACATGGCTTGCAAGGCAGCCTGCAAGCCTTGCTAACACTTTGAAACATTATTTGTATGAGAAATGCCAGCCCTGGCAATATGGTGATATAATACACTAATAAAGCAAATTCTGTGCAATGTTCAACAGGAAAGGGGTTTTTTATTTTATGAAGAATTTTTATTTAACGTATTTTTTCTTTAAAGCAGTGACACTATATCACCCATAATAAATCATTCTTGGCACTCGTTAATGACTTTGTTATCCATTTACACCCTCTCTGTTTCTAAATTATGGAAACAAGTTTTGGAGTGCAGTGGGAGGTAGCTGAACGCTCCAGCATTCTGCTGTGAATCCAGAGTATTTTGTTAAACCTCATGCACTGTTTCCAAAAAAGCTAGAAAGACTTTCATGGCAACAGAGTACAAGGGGCTGTCTTTTCCTATAAAATTCTAAACACGCACATTTTCCTTCCTGATTTTCTCTGCATGTGTCAAAGTTAGGCAGGAATTCTATAGCACTTAGTACTTGCTGATGTAGAAATGACTGCCAAATGAATGGTTTATACTGGAATATCTCATTATTTATACAAGTATGCTACAGTATGGACATTTAATTTAGTTCTCATTCCAAACCCATGACAAGTCACTTTGACACCTTTAAGAAACTTTTCACATATGGTAAGATGTAGCATTCAAAACTGTAAAAGGAAAAAAAATAGATGACTCAAATTAAAACAGAGATTTTTAAACAATCAAAGGAAATACTCCAAGTTTGTAATAACGCATCTCAGACATTTACTGTTTAATAATTTTAAAGATGAATTAACATTTCTGTGGACCAAGGTTAGTACAGTAGGTTTGAGGGCTGTCTCTTTTCACTCCCAAAAGAACTAGGGCAACATTTGGTTGCATTAATGGAAATGTCTTTTTAGATATGAGGAGTGAAAGCTTTTGTGGGAGGTTCTGATATGTTGTGGTGCTGCTGCAGATGTGAACATGAGGGAATCTAGGCACCAAGCCCAGGTACTGTGATAGCCAGGTAGGGACTTGGTACTGCACCTGCAGCTCCTTATGCCTGTCTCTTGCCATCCCGTAGCCTTTCACTTCATGAATAAAATAGTCCTGCTTATCCCACACCCCATGTAAAAATACCATTTTAGCTAAAATACACCTCTGCTGTAAAACTAAATCAGGCTACTTGTGTAATGGAGCTGACTAGAAAGTAGCACCAAAGCTTGATTTATCATGTAGGCTAGGCACGGAAGTGTTTGGTTTCAAAGCTGACAATTTATATGGAATATTTTCTCTATGAAGTGTGAGTTTGAGTCATGAGGTCTGGTTTTGAAACAGCAACTGTCTGGGTACTACCAAGATTTGGGGTGCTCCTGCTCAGCTCAATGAATGGCCCATTTGCCAGGACCCCTCGCAGCAAGGAGCACACACTAGTGCTCCAATATATGAATGACAATTTCTGCTGGGTGAAAGCCTGCCATGAAACCTTTCCATGCCTACTTGCTTAGCTTCAAGACATCTAAGTTAGCACAAGCTCAACATGCAAGTGAAGCACTTGATGACCTGCATTGCCTTTGTACCATGGTATTTCACCAAAGTACTTGCTACTTAGAGAGCAGCAAGCCGGCAAGAAAATGTGAAGAAAGACCTCAGTTACAGCCAGGTGGTTCTCCCAAGGCACCCCTCCTTGGGGATCCCTCGCACCTTTAGGCAAGTGTCTTTCAACATTTTTCGCTGAGATGAAAATGCACAGGGGTGCCTGAGTTTTATAGTTCTTGCCTGGACCTGCAATGGCCTGCTCTTGCTGTGCAGAGTGAAGGTGGGCTCCGGTGTCCACTGGGTTCTGTACATATATATAAATACAGACACAGAGAAAAATATATGGATATCATATAGGTATCAAGGAGAGAACAGAAATATTTTCTGTCTAGAAATGCTTAGTGTATATAAATAAGATAGCAAGAAATTACCACTAAAACAAAGACCTCAAAGACACAAAACATGAGGTGTTGAGAGTATATTTTGTTTACCATTTTTATAAAATGTATCTTTGACAAACTCTTTTGAAGAGCAATAACTTTTATACAACATAAACAACATTACCCAGTATTACCAAAATAAAGATGAAATACTGTCAGCTGTAACTTCTGAAGTTTTCTAATCCATTTTCTTCTTTTTTCTACTCATCTTGTGTAGTTGAGTGGAAGGCTCATGTACCTCCACTCTCCAGCTTGATCTTCTCCCCTCCATTATCACCACAAGCTGCTGCCTTGACCCTAAGCACAAGAACCAAGGTTATCTTCCAAGAGTACCTAAAAGGGAAGAGGGGAAAGACAACTGTTAAGCATTTTTCTAGGGCTTTTTGTGTTTCCCCCTTTAGAACATACTTCCAGAGGTGCATGCACTCCTTCCTCATCCCAAGCTCTCTCCTTTGGAGAAGAAGCCACCAGCAGAAATCTGGGAAGATTCCTGCAGCACATAAGGGGAGTTGGCAGCACTGAGACCTACTGGAGTACACAAGAGTCTCTCCACGAAGGGCAGAGTAGTTGCCTGGCCCAGGGCTCAAATTTTAAGGTAATCTAGAGTCTGTAAAAAAGGGAGCTGTATTTTTTCCAAGGGTGTTCATGTGTATTCAGAGACAGCTAGTTTGTTATAAGGCTGATATTGAAATGGAGTCCATGAATGTTCGTGTTAAAGGGAAAATGAAAGGGGACTACCTTACATTTAATGAAACAAAACACAAGTGAGTCAGTCTTTAAATCTTTCACCAGATAATTTCTCTCTCATAATGTGCTCTTTCTATCCACTAATTTGACAGTGTGTTCTTTTAAATGTAGGTATCTGATCGATATCCCTGGGTAAGTTCATCTGGCTGATGAAACAAAACAGCAATATCTAACGACAAGGTTTGGCACAGGTACAAACACAATCAGTCTCTCCCATTTATCTTGAGATTGCATGCGGAGTACTCTGAAATGCAAACACACTACTTCTCTTCTATTTTTTGATGTTGAAAGATTTAAAAAGTGTAATCCACATTAAGCTTCTACATTTCACCAGCCAAGACTGTCTGAAAAGTGTGTACTTTTAGACAGTAACTGCAGTATTCGTTGTTGCTACTAACTCTGTGCCACTGTGTGGAGTTTGGGATTTTTTTACACTTCCTTATGGAATTCCTGAAAAGTATTTTGGCAAATCACATGTAATGTTTAATTCATATAACTTCCTTTTTCTCCTATTTCTTAAGTGAATCTATTTACTTAAAACTTGAAAAGGAATTTCATACATCCACCTTGAATGATGAAGAATAAACCACAAAACAGAGACCTGAGCAATGTTAAAACTGTGCATTTGAGAAATGTTTGGCTTATTTTTAATGTTTCTAAATCAGGCACAGCATTCCTGGTTTTTACAACTGGATCTATGTGCTGTTTTTAGAAAGCACTTAAGGGTTAATGATACATGTATTTAGTCAATCACAAACAATTATATACCTATATCTTTGAACTTTGTTCCCATTGGTTCCTTCTAATGGATAAAACCAGTAATGATTTCTATGCCTGGAAAAGTCCTTCAGGGCAAGGTTTTGAACTGTCTTCTTGCAAAAAACACCTTCAGAATACAGAACATTGTTCATATTTTTACCTGGTTAATCTATTTTCAACACAAACACTTCTAGCAGTTACTGAGGCACATTGTTTAATCTTTAATCCCTACAAGCCACATCATCCCTATCCAACAAGCCGCATTATCTATTTCTAGTTTCTCTGCCATGGTCCTTTTTCCTACTGCCAAGCTAAGAGGAAAAAACTAATTCTTCTTTGTATATTTTTAGAACCAGTCAAGAGTGGAGGAGAGGTAAAAACATCCACGTGTTTGCTTTTAGGTTTACACCAACAGAGGCTCTATTGCTATTAAGGAGCATCTAACTTAAGCTGAAGATAGTTTTTCCTTGCTCTGGTATATAAGAGAAGAAGATTGCGCTCCCATATAAATGTGCTAGGGAAGGTAGAAACACTGAATTATACACATGTTCCACTTCCTCCATGTGCTGAATCACCCTTGTCAAGAGCTTCTTTAGAGACCTAATAGGGCAATCTGTCATTCACAGAAAAGAGCACGTGGAGTATAAAATGCCATTACTGGAATTTATCAAGAGCAGCTTCCATAACCTGCTACACTGTAAAAATGTTCACATTTTAGCATGCCAACTGAGCTTTAGCATTGATACCTTCAACAAATAGGAAGCACATGGCATATTAAGCTTGTTTCCTCTCAAGTCCATGGTTCAGTTTTTGAGGATACATATGAAGAGAAAATCCAGGCATCAACCACCCAGGTTAAAGAGGCAAGGCCTTTTCTTGTGTGACTGAAGTGAGGAGTCACATAAAGCAAATGGATTTGGCAGCTTTCCCTTGCTTCTTTTTGTTTCTGAGGTTGAACAGCCATCAGAAGATACCCAGAAAGTAATGTGATCAGTCAATGACCATCTGTCCATGAAAAATACACAGTGTTGGAGTGAGGCAAGAAAAGAGGAATTTCATGGGCAAGGTTGTTCAGTCTTTCTCAAACAAGACACCAGTCCAGGCAATCATGTCAGGTCTCTGAACTGGAGACGGACAAGGAAAGCACCGACAGCACATTGAACAGCCACATCGTTAGAATTAAATTAATCTGCCCTTAAACTCCACAGTTTAGAGCTGGATTTGATCTCCTGCAGCTTTACTTGGTTTTGATCCTAGTGTCTCAGATAAGACTAACCTATATTTTGACGTGTCAAAAAGGGCGAATCTTCTTAATCTAAGTTGGATCCATTTCTGCAAAGAACTCAAACACAGACACAAAGGAATGGAGAAAATCAGTTCCCACTGACCTCTTTTGGGGTTTGGTGGTTATCCTCCCACTTCCTGGGTCATATTATTTATACAAGAAAAAAGAGGCTCACCTTTCTGTTATAGGTGAATATGAATGCTTAGTATTTTGCATTTGGGAAGACATCACTCCTCTCCCCTGTATACGCTGCTGAAGATTTTAACTAATGAAAAGCTACTCAGTTATTATCTCTACTAAGCAGACACCAGATTACTGTAATGAATTGCAGTGGGGAGCATTAAGAAAAGTACCAAAGATTCCTATGTTATATATCCACTTCTGTGAAAATGGATATTGCAACATGCATTATTTCTTGCTGATTTTCCTTCTTGCTCACTGTCCTTCTTCACTCAAGTTGTTTTTACACCAATTGAGCAAAATCATCTGAGCCATTAATGAAGGTATTACAGAAAGTCTAATTAGTACTTACCTTTCTACCAAATTTTTCAACAAACCACGTGGCAATGAAAGAATTTAACTTACAGATCAATAAATAGAATATTCTGTTTGCTGACTCCAAACATTAAGTAGCTCCACATCAGCAAAGTGTTCTTGTCAACTCTGTTGCAAAAAAATAGCTCTGATACAGCAAGATACAGAACTCTTTATTTCAAAAAAGTTACTTTTGATTTAATGGAATATAAATAAAGTTCAGACCATATTTATAAAATATTAAGTCCATATATATGTGTGCGTGTTCCTGTGTGCATGAATATACACATAACATGTATGTTATATAAGGACAAGTGAAATACACACAGAGAAATCATTTATTTTCTCCCCTGACTGAAAAGTTTTTGACTTAAATGGAAGTTTTGTAAGGAATGAAGGCTTAAACTCCTGCAAGTATTTACTCTGGGTTTTGCTTCTGTGTTTTAATATGATTTTGACATCCTGTGGCTCCCTGATTTTAAAATAGCCCCTATTTTACTGAGGATATAAGGTGTATCAAGATGAAAAAGATACAAGTCTCCTCAGATATAGGTATTTTCTCATTTAAAAAAGAAAACTTAAATATGTATTTGCATTCCTTCCTGTCTCTGTTATGAATCTAAGTTGTCAAGCTAAATGGCCAAATTCAGTACTACCGGATTTGTAGCACAGCAAGTATTGGACAGCCTTACTCAAAAAGTTCTACCCAACATGCAAACTTACTTTTTATTATTATTGTTAAATTGCATGGGTTTATTGTAGAGTTTATCATTAAAAGATAGGATTACTCAAGTGCTAACTTCTAATGGGAGTTTGGAGGGCAAGAGTTGGCCCTTGTAAGTATAGACATGTGGTTCTTTTGGTTTGTTGTACATGAAATAGGAAGGTTCTGCTGATTATTAAAGAAATATGCATTCTCCTTTTTGTACACTAATGAAAAGGTTTTAGACAGAAATATTGAGAGTTCTGTACCTAATACAGATTTCATAAAACTATAAATTCTTGGCATGCTAGTTAGACATATTTAACTTATGTGTGCTTAATCTGTATTTTTACAGGATTTCTCTATCCAAGAATTCTGCTAGCTATAGATTACTTCCACACAGAAACACACACATCTGGGTGTTAGCATCTGTGCAAGATTTGATTGGTTGCATATTTGCCTGTGAATTTTCAGATGTGGGCAAAAAAAGTCCAATTTCTTGAGGAATATATAAGGAAATAGTTCAAGTTTTGACATGACATCATATTATGCAGCAGCAGATTATCAGCCTGCATCACCACACAGTGCACAATAACTAGTTGTTTATTTAACATATGGCAGGAAAAGTGCCTGCTTCATTAAACTCTACATATAATGATCATTTGAACTGCTGCTTCTACAGTGCCTTGGAAAAGTTCCCTTTATGCTCAAAATGATTGAGCGAGGATCACTTTATGGGTCTCCAGAGATCAAATAAGACTTCTCAAAAGAAGAAGAATGACATACATCTGCTTTAGTGTTGAAGGTTACATAATATCAACCATATCTCAACACCTTTGGGGTCCTGAAAGACTAGCTCAAAGGAAATGTACACCACAAAAAAGATCTTGCACTTCTTTGGTGCTTTTAGAGACACAGCAGAGAGATAAATGTTCATCTTCTTGTCCACAAGGAATAGAATCAAATTAAAATAGTCATAATTAATAATCATGTGACTTGTTTTCCTAAAATGCCTGCCTAACATTAAAGAAAAAAGGTGTTTGCATTGTTCAGGAACAGTTCTTCCTTGTGAAAATATAGTCCTGTAATACTGCCAAGATCTGTGACATCCTAGATGGTTTGCCATTCTGTGCCAGATGTCTAATTAGAAGACGTCTGTGGAAAGTTCATCAACACCATTGATAGATTTCAAATTTTTACTTTCATAAACCTCTTTCTATTTCTTATTTAATGTAAAATTCTCTTTTCTCCCTACTCATTCAACTTCTTCAGAACCCTGATCCAGAGCTCACAGACCTGTTGCAATTCTCTCCATTAACTTCTATGTGCTCAGGGTATTTCCCCTACTACACAGCTAGGGTAGGGGGCTAGCATAAGTCTTTCCTACTCTCTGGACACATGTTACAAGATAATAGATTAATAAATTAGAAATAAATTACATAATTTATAATGGTAAATACAAAGTATCTCTGACAGGATGGGAATGGGGTCAACAGATGTTCTCAAAATTCTGTCAGAAGTGCATCACTCATCAACATAAAGGTTTGTGTCATGTAAGGTTGAAGCACTCAGCCAAATTACTCCCTAATGTGAGGCAAAATATCAGCCTTCTTATTACCTGAATGTGATCGATGTACTTTAGATTTATATTGCACACTTCTACCTTGGAATTGGCAATGGATCATTAGAGATTTTCTGAACCTCTTCAGCTGGAGGAAAAAAAATGCATCTATTGCCTTTGAAAATGAGTATGTGAAAATAAAAAGAGTTCTTGGCTCCTGACTCCCTGTTTGTGGCCTCAGGCCACAGAGGAGATTTTGAGGTACAAATCAGAAAGACAGGCACTCTCTGTCTCCTTGAATTCTCCCTAGCTGAATCCTTCCCCCATGATGTCCTTATACATTCTGCAGCTGTGGAGAAAAGAGGTGTCATATCAGCAAAATTCATACTCTACCATCCCTACAGAAGTCTCTCACGTAGCCAAAGTCTTCACCTTATTTAAGACCTAGACCACTGCAATCATCTTGTTCTAGCCTCCAGCGGTCTCAGGACCATTTGTGGTATCTAGAGCCTCCCCTGGGGTGTTGCTGGGACAGTGTTTGGTTCTTTTGGTTTGCAGGTTTTGTTTGTTCTTTTTCCTCTAATCCTTGAAACTAATGGCCCCATCCCTGTCTTCTGTATTCAAATATCTCAAAGAACCTTTTGATGGATTAAGAGAACTTTCTTCAGGCATGGTCCTCTCATTGCTGAATTCATACCACTCACTCACCTCTGCCAGCCACAAGTCTGGCATCCAATTTGGCACTGAGTACTTTTCCTTCCCTTATGTGCATTAAACATGCTCATTACACCACAGCTTCCACTTCATAACTCATGTAACTCACCCAATTATACCTCTTAACTTTCTTCTCTTCTTGGAAGCCGAAGCTCACTTCTTTATGATGACTGTAAGGCCCAGTTCCCAGACATCTTCATTGCATGCCAAATGCTGCTGCCAACCTCCTTCCACTTGAAAATAAACACGAACATATCAGCCTCACCCACAACTGTATTTGTTTCAGAATGTTGATCAGAAAAAAAAAAAAAAAAAGTCCTCTAGTTCTGTAAAATTCTTTCTGGGGTTTGTCCAGTTGATCTCATGTTCTTAGTTCATCTCTGTTCCTTTCTCCCACCACCCCTTTTATGTGACAGAATTAAGTTCCTCATAAATAAGGAAATGTTTATCAGGTTCTATTTTTCCGATGTGGTTACTCTAAGAAAGGGTTTAGATTTAAAGAAATGACAATATGTTTTTTCATTAAGTAAAATTATACAAATGTTAATTAAAACAGGTAGACATGTAGAAATACAAGTAAATATATGCATGTGTGACTGTACATGTATACACACTTTAACAAGTAATTTCCTGATTGCTTCCTGGCTGTAGCAGGTAGCAGATATATTAAAACTGAGAGATAGTTACAGAAAAACCCCATGCCTTGCAGCTCACTGTCACTCAGTGAAATCTTCATCCCTGTCTCTAAAGTCTGGGCTTCCTCTGCAACTTATGGGGAGAATCAAAAAACTAAAAATTATTTAAGCACAGATTAAACACTGATAGAAGATGGAAGAAGTAGCAGGTCTCAAGAACGAAGTGAAGTCATTTTTTGCAAAAATGTTAACTATGTCCCTGTTGCTAAGTAAAACAGGGCCAGGAACACTTCTCTGACCCTGAGGCTAAGTGGCGTCTGTCACTAGGACTTTGGGTCCCAAGTGGTGCCTCTGTGGTTCAAAAAAATTATTATTTCCTGTGGGATTTCAGTCCTGAGTATCAGAGATAATATAAGGGATGCATTGTGAATTGTTCAAGAGATATTTTCGTAGTATGAAGTCCCAGGAGGGTGGAAGGAGCCTGGAAGGGTTCCTGGGACTGCAAAAGCTTCTGGGAAAGCATTGGAGGACTGCAGTAATGCAGGACCGAGGGAGCCAAACCTGGTGCCATCTAGTGCAGACTGCACCTTGGGAGTGATGCCTGGTGTGCGTGGCACCCTCAAGGACTGTCTCAGGGAGATGACAGCCTGAGAGCATTCTGGCAGCAAATGGAGTGCCTGAGCTCACGCTCCCTCCTTGCACTATGCAATGGCAGTATTTGCTGCCATCAGCATCTACTTCCAGTGGAGATGATGTGCCTTAACACACCTTTTCATGCACACCAACTAGGCTGTTGGAGGAAATAGGATGTAAGTATGGTACCATAGTAACAGATTGTTTCTTAACCAGTAAGGCACAGAGCCTTATTCTTGCCTGCTGAAGTGGCTTAACTGACTGAAACCAATTCAGTGTTCACTGGACTAGCCTTCTCTGCATCTTAAATAAGCAACAAAGTCAATCTTAGTCTAGCCATAAAGACCTTGTTTGTAAGGTGGATAAAAGAGATGACAAAAATTTAGAAATATAATAATAATAATAATAATAATAAAGGATGGAACGAAAAGGGATATCAGGTCTGTTTAAATTACAAGGCTTTTTTTCTGGGAAGTAAAAGGTACAAGGTGCATTTGAGCCGATTCAAAGTCCTATGAAATAAAAGGGACGAGACATCAAACAACAAAAACAGAATTAACCAAGGAAAAAGGAGGTTGAAACAATCCACAGAGGAAAATACAGAACATTGTCACAAGTCCAGAAGTAACAAATTTTCCACTGGGAAGTAAATCATCTTTAAACTGATGTTAAATTATCTAAACTATCTAGCTTTCTGCAAAAATTGTCCTATAGTTTTGATCTGTATGCAAAGCCTTAGAGCAAGCTTCTCATACAAGACATGACAAGCAAACTAAATTGCACGTCCTAATTTCTGCAAATAAGGCAATTTACTTTTTTATTACAAAAATTTTTGGGAGTTAAAACAAACTGAATGCATCCTGAAATGCTATAAATTTCCCCTTTCATCTAATAATTGTTTCGGTTTTAATTGACGCTGTATTGTTAGGTTTTATTTATTCCCAACAGCAAATCATAGCAATAATTTAAAAGGAAAAAAATCTCAAACCAGAAGAGATTCCAGTTAAATCTGTCAGTGTTGTTTGGCACTAATATCTGCGTGCGTGTTATTTGCTAACACTGCATTACATTTCAGGTTGCCTCAGAACTGCAGAATTTAAATGATGGATGTGTTTATGGACATACTACACTGCATAGACCATGAAGAACTTACACAAGTTATGTCTATACTGAAAGAGAGAAAGAGAGAAAGAAAGAGAGAAAGAGAGAA
>BJBW01001655.1:0-14913 GCA_004320125.1 Scolopax mira | reverse complement strand
CAGCCTGTCCAGATCCCTCTGCAAAGCCTCTCTACCCTTTAGCAGGTTGACACTCCCACCCAACTTGGTGTCGTCTGCGAACTTAATGAGGTTGTACTCGATCCCCTTGTCCAGATCATTGATAAAGATGCTAGAAAGAACAGGTCCTAGTACTGAGCCCTGTGGGACACCACTTGTGACCAGCTGCCAACTGGATTTAACTCCATTTACCACTACTCTCTGGGCCCGGCCTTCCAGACAATTTTTAACACAGTGGAGAGTATCCCCATCTAAGCCATGGGCAGCCAGTTTCTCCAGAAGGATACTGTAGGAGACTGTATCAAAGGCCTTGCTAAAGTCCAAGTAAACAACATCCAGCCTTTCCCTCATCCACCAAGCGAGCCACTTTGTCATAGAAGGAGATCAGCTTTGTCAAGCAGGACCTGCCCCTCGTGAACCTGTGCTGGCTGGCCTGATCACCTGGGCATCCTTCATGCATTGCATAATGGCACTCAGGATGATTTTTTCCATGACCTTCCCCGGGCACCAAGGTCAGACTGACAGGCCTGTAGTTCCCTGGATCATCCTTCCAACTCTTCTTGTGGGTGGGCGTCACATTTGCTAGACTCCAGTCAGCTGGGACCTCCCCAGTTTGCTAGAACTGCTGGTAAATGTTGGGAGAGTGACTCCGCAAGCACTTCTGACAGCTCCCTCAGTACCCTTGGATGAAACCCATCTTGGCCCATAGACTTGTTTGTGTCGAGGTCCTGGAACAGGTCTCTCATCCCTTCCCTTTGGATTACAGGGGCTTCATTCTGCTCCCTGCCCCTATCTGCTGGCTCAGGGGTCTGGGTACTCGGGGGACACCCTACTCCATTACTAAAGACTGAAGCAAAACAGGCATTCAGCACCTCAGCCTTCTCCTCATCCTTTGTCACTTGTCACTTGTTACTGTATTTCCCTCCTAAAAATGTCCTAAACACAAACATATAAGATGAAGGAGTATTTCTCACTTTTACTGATAAAGTTTGCCACTGTACTGAAAGAAGCAGCACATTGCATCATGCTGAAAAAGCATAGGGTAAGAAAATGACAGTTTATTTTGGTTTGGACATAAAATCAGGAGTACTTAACACTTTTCATCTCAGCTTATCATTGAGTATAGCTTACATAGAGAGAGTTTACATAAGCTTACATAGTATAGCTTACTAATTCCTTTGCTATTCAGATTTTATGACTATTCATCATGAAAACTCTTATGATGTTAATATTTTTTGTGATTAATATATCCATGGAAAACTGATAGTAATTTGTCATTCAGAAAGTTCCAGTTATTTATATTTCATGATGAGGTTATTTTTATTTTAGAAATGCAGACCACAAAAAAGAAAGCTGAAAAGGTAAGGACAAATCTGGGTGAGAAAAAAGATGAGCAGAAGCTAGTTAAGAAGAAATTATAATAATTGCACAGAACAAAATCTAATTAAGAGCGCAAGTAAAGATGCTGTTCACTGATTCATGTGATGATAATGTAATAATAATCTACTTGTGATATGTAGCCTTGTTACTTTACAAAATCTGAATGAAGTTCACAGAAGCTGTTTAAGTCAGTGCAATACTAGCTGAGTCCACTATTTAATTAATTGTTTCATAATAAATGGCCCCCTTGTTTACAGTAATATTTTAATTCTAATTTATCTTCACAATCTAAAAAAGTGTTTAATTGCTTTAATGATATTAGCTGTCTCAGCCTTTATTGCAACACTGGACATAATTACCCTCTTTTAAGGTAATTTATAGACCTCATTAACACTCTTGCCTCTCTGCTGTGATTAAAAATCTCCTAAGAATTGAAATCTCTCTGAACAGTAAGAGAATTATTGTGATTTATTGTTCGCCGTTGCTGAAATGAGCACAAAGCTGATTTATTACGGCAGATGCCTGCTGAGGTGACTAGAATTGGACTGGGAAAGGGGAAGGCAGGAGCTCCTGGTGAAGCATTTTACTCCTCTCCGTCACAGAGTTGCAGTTTAATATGGGTCCTGTCATTTGCTTCCACAGGAGCATGAAGAAATCTCTGGTGAATAAAACCTACAGCAATAACTACCTTGAAAAATCTCACCTTTGCCAAACAGAAAGCAATTATATTCCTTTATTGGAAATGAAACGTCCTGACAAACTAGTTTAGAGGTCTCAAGAAGGTGATATTAGTATGGTTTTTACACACAAAATATTTGCAGACATAGGAAACATTGGAGTTACTGGTTAGATAGAAACAGTTGTTTAAAACTCATTTACATTTTGCCTGTTTGTAGAAGGGAGTTTATAGATTTCATTTATTTAAAAATTGAAATAAAATACTCCAAAGAAACTGACTAAATAGGTCAAAATGCAGCCTTGTAAAATCTAGTCACACCTTTACCTTATCCTCTCAGTGACTGTGTAATTCTAAACATGTTACAGAACAATCTATTCCCAAATGCAAACAAAAATAAATCTGAGGAACTTACTATTTATTTACTGATGTTTGCACACCTGAGAAAACTCCTATCCTGCCTGTTCAGTATACAGAAATTTTACGAAGTAGTCAGAAGGGTAGGGCCACCAGCGTACTCCACTAATGGATGGAGATGGCATAGACTCTGCTTGGGGCCAATATGGAGATTTCTCCCACAAAATCCTGAGTCCAGAATAAGAGAAATAAGAGAAATATGCCCCTGTTTGGCATAAGGGTCTTTTTGCAGGTCTGAATGATGCCAATCTGCTGTTCTATGCAAAATATATGCATTGCACCCCCTGAAAGAACTCGAGTATTCTGCTCTTCATAGCTTTGCAAAATGTATGGATTTAGGAGATGTTGTTAACTTTCCTGAAAATGTCTTCTCTTTTTCCACTGTTCTCAACTGACTTCATAAAAGCAGGTTGTTTCTGCCTAGAAACTGTGTTATTCCTACATCAGAGCCTCTGCTTCTCCCCTGTCATGGAGGTCATGGTAAGGGGTCTCATGGACCTTTGGGAAATACAGGCAAGCACTGAGTGGCAGACCTTCTCCATGGGGAGTCCACTACTTTCCATACTTCAGAGAATTTAGCTCTACATAATACTGAACTCAAAGATTAATTACTCATAAATAACTTCAACTGAATCTTTAGCTGTTCAGACAAACAAATGCTATTCAGCTATATTTTTAATATGATATTGCATCGAGCTTCTTTATGAAAAATAAGTGTTTGATGCAGTTCTCTGGAGCTATTTATGAGACTAAGCTAATCATTTTAAAATTGTTTTTGAGCACACGGTTGTCTGGTTTTCCTCACTCTTTCTATGAATATGGATATATTTACTCTGCAAAGCAGTATACATTGCAAATGAATTATCCAATGGAAAACAGAATTCCAAAGACGGTAAAAATTAAGATTTTATGATTGCTGATGAAGCACTAATTTGTTGTTGTTGATTAAACTGTCAGACAATTTATCGTGAGCTCCTATTTTTATGGAACTGATAATTTTAATGCAATATAAATGCTCATATGGTAGAGCATTGCATATCTGTGAGTTGCATATATTTTTCTAAATAAAACAAGCTTCCAAGAGAAAGCATAGTTCCGGTTCCATTGCATTAATCTGTACAGACCCAGTTATACTAATTTTGAATTATTTTTAGAGGATTATACTAAGTTTATATGTGTTCTAATTGATATTACAAAGAGTAACCACTTTTAATTTTTAAGTTGATAGAAACTATACTAATGTAATAATCTTTCACCACAAATGTAGGAAGCGTAAGCATCAAAAGCAATACTGAGTCAGTTAAATTTACAGATACTGCAGATACAGTGGATCAAATGTACAGATCTGTACAGATACAGATTTCATGTATATGAAATTCTGGGATATGCATCTTGTACAGTGGGGAAAAAATATCTAGATTTTAAAATTCAGTTAAAAAATACAAGGAAAACAGAAAGTCCTTCATACAAACAGTGTAATTGTGTTAATTAAACTCTAGAATAATATTTTTTGAATGATCTTACTACTTGCTGGTTTAATTCTGCAGTTTACATACACTAAGATACTTATATATTATAAATGTATATAGGTTAGGACATGTTCTTAGTATTGGTAACATCAGCTTACACTGAATATTATTTTTTAGATTATCATTTTTGAAGAGAAATCACTGCAAAATGTAGTCTACGTCTCCATACTTTTAAGGAAAGAAAAATAACTGCAGCTGTCTCGCGCTTTCATCCTTTAATGGTCAGTCTCACTTAGTCTGTGAGATTTTCAGGTCACTGAAGCATTTTGGAGGACAGAGAGTTTAAACTTAACAGCTGCTAGTGACTGAAAAGACTTTTATGAAAAATTCAGTTGTTCAGATGTTTTGTTGTGATATATTATTACTTATTGATTCTCCTTTTCCCTCTAAACTTTTCTCCCTATTTTCCTGTATTTGGAAGTTACTATTTACAGCAGGAAGTTACTATTTACCTAGGTATATGTATCATTCTCACAACAGCATTTTCCCTTGAGATCGTTTTCGAGGGCAATAGCTTACACGCATAAAGTCAGAGGTCTAGGTTTGTCTGTGCAAGGACTCAATTTATTAATGATATCAGATGAGTGAGATAGTGTTTCAGTAAAAAGATTATGGTTGGCAGAAGATTTGTGTGACCAGGTAGAGGGACAGCAGCAAAGGTTAAACTTTCTTCAGGTGTAAGCAAGAGAATATCCCAGGTAGCAATAGCTACCTGGTAGCTTTGGTATATGGTAGATTTTATAAAGCTTTTAGTACATGGTAGATTTTATAAAGCTTTTGCCCGAGGAACTAAGGAAGGGGAATGTGGGAAGGCAGTTGTAGGCCTACTTAAATTGTCCTCTGGTATGTAATGGCAGTAATTTTATAAATTCTAAATCTGGCCTTGTTAGGGCAGTGAATCACATAAATGAACTGTGCAATTTAAATGGATTTGTATATAAACCAGCCCCAGATGAGGTATTCAACAAAATCTTATTTATAACAACGGATACTTTTTGCTTATGCATGATTTGCACTTGTTCCATGTGAAGTTTTATCAGTTTACTGGTGTCATTTCTGTTACATTTAGGCATATATTTTGTATTCCTTCAATGTCAAACTCTTTTAACACCATGATGTTTCATTTACAAGTTATTAAAAGCATAGTGTTTGTTAAGTTATTGAATACTTGCTTTGTGACATCTTTTATCTTTTTATATATGTATAATATCAATCTATATATAATATTTGTGACACTAGAGAGAACATTTTAATGTGTATGGAAAATTTTTTAATGAAATGCTTAAAGTAAAAAGAAGAAAAAGGTATGAATTACTTAAATCAAGATGGTATGGGGCACCAATAAGGACTGTGTGGGAGAAGACTGTAATAACTATTCTCATTATCACAACTTAGTCTTTCCAAAAGATGAAAATTGAAGTACTTACTTAGTACACTGATTACACTGTTTCTTCCAGTGGAAATCTCATTAATTATGTGCTTTACATAGGCAATGCACAAACCTACAGCTGTATTCTACCCTGAAGAGTTTGCAGTCTGAAATGGATAACTACTGGGAATAGAAAGCATTTTTGTATTACAGGGAGGAACTGAAATATGGTTTCCTTGATATGGCTGAGGTCTGCAATATCAGTGCAGAAGTTCTCCAGCCTAGAAAAAATGCCGCACTTTGGGATGATTATTCAAATTTTGCCTGCTACCTGATGAAGTCCTATCTATCCTGGTCTTTATTCCATGCCCAGAACGTGATTTACTGGAAAGATGAATCGTTTAGGAAAGGAGATAAGAGACATAAAGATAATTAAAGATTTTTGCAACGTTTACACAGTGACTGCTTTTGCTGAGATCAACATAGTTTTTCTAAGTTTAGAAAGAAAATCAATCTAAGAAAATCAAACTATTGTAATGTAGCTGATATCTATCTGAACTCCTTTGTTGATCCCAATTCTGATTTTGGGCTCACATTCTCTAGTTTAAGACATTCAACACTGTCATTATCTGAAATTTATAAATCCCTTAAAGGTCATGTTAAACCAACAGAAAATAAATGGTAAAAAATGGAAGAAAAACATGACTTTGAACTTGTTTAAAATACTTAGCTTTAGCAGATACAACAGTATGTCAAACCATGGTCAGAAGCCAGTTTCCAAGAGGAATGTTTTTGTGAAAAGCTCTGCTACGCTCTTTGTTGCTGTTGGCTACATCAGACTACTTTACCTCAGGTTTACTCAGGAATATTTTATTCTCTAAGCATATCATATTATTGCAAACTTTACCTAATACTTCAAATCTATGTTTAATTTATCTTCAAAGTCTCCAGACTGACAGCAAATAAGTAGGTGTTAATATATGCATAAAGGCTATCAGCATTGGGGACAGAGAAAGAAAAGGAGCAGGGGCATCACATTACATTATCTCCCAAGGACACTAGTGCTTGCTGAGATATTTTTTTTCCAATCAAGACTGCGTTTTAGTCTTTTTTTTTTTTTTTAAGGGTATTTTTTAGCTGAAAAGTTTGCTTTCTTTAGATTTGTGTTGCCAAAAGAACTGAGTACACAATAGCACACAAAAATACCATTCCGAAGAAAGACATTTTTTGTGTTTCAGATCAGCATCTGAGAATAAAATAGCCTTCCATTAAAAGTTTGAGTGCACTTTTTGAATAAGAATGAACACATACAACTCACATACTTCAAAACACACAAAGTTTTATGTATATATATACACAAAAGTGATTTAATTAGAGAAACGGCAAAGGAAGTGCCTTATTTTGGCCATTTTCATAAGTATGTAGTCTTACAACTACCTGTTTCAGCTTTCAGAGTGGGTGGTTTTTATTTTGCAACACAATGAGCCCTTTCTAACTGCTGTATGTTCCTGACAAAAAGCAGTGCAGATGACATAAGTAGAAGTTTACATGGGAAAAAATGCTTTAGAATCTGTCACTATTCTCTTGTCTTTTTGCTTATTGTTTTTGCAACCTTTGTACAAGCTCTTAGCTTGAAGCCTGCATTTCAGCATGCATTGACAAACTTGGGGATCTTTTTATTTTTTGTTGCTGCAGCAGAAAAAGAAGTAAAAATGCTGATCTTGGTCAAACCAGGAATCATTTTTTTGAATAGGCACATCTGAAATAGAAGAAAAAATATCTGATAAGGAAACAAAGTTGGAGAGGTGAGAAGAATCTAACCTGGATATCTTGAACCTAAACATTAGTCTTTTTCTTCTCATTTAATAGGGATACTCTAAGAACTGTCTTTTCCTGTTTGCATTGGAGAAACAGATAGAGATCAAAAAAAAAATAAAAATAGGGCTCACAAGGCAAAAGTACACAGAGAAAAAGTAATCATTCAAACCATAGGACCTCTTGGAAATGGGAAATCTAAAGAACAGATAAAGATCTCATGGTTCAGGAACTATTATATGTGGTAATCCTAATTTCTCTCTCTGTTAGTTTTCTTGCTTTCTCCCTTTTTTTAAATTTAAATGCCTATTTAAGCCAAGAAATTCTAATATTATCATATAGCATACAGCCCTGTGAGACCCTGATTGTGTGTTAGGACTCTAGTTATTTGTGTAAAAAAAATCTTAAAAAACCAATATTTAGTTCTGTAGGGCTGTTGAATCGCTGAAGATAGAAAATTTTTTGGGAAGCATGAAAAACTATTAAAGCCTAGAAGTGGGATCCCAAGTCTTGATTCTATGGGTTATAAATGGTACAAAGGATATAAGGAAAGACAATGGTATCCTTGGAAATGATTTAATAAAGTAATTGTTATAAACTTGCACACTGAAATGCTTCCAGATAGCTATTTTTCTTCATATTTTTTCCAAATTTAGGAATTGATTTCTAGAACCATAAAAGAAAAAAACAAAGAAACAAAACAAAGCAAAACTAAGAGACCTCACTGAGACGATACCAGAGCACCATTCAAAATTTTGAAAAATTGTTTACATCTACCAATAACATTTAAATCTACAATTTGAGCTTTTTTAAAAATTAAGTCAAAGAAAGTTGTGGGTCCTTCGGTGTTTTTCAGGGTATATGTCAATGGTTCCCTAGTGTTTTGAGTGATAAGGTATCAACAGAATATTGATGGCCTCAGTTAATATAATTATGGTATCATCCTCTCCCACATAAGCAGGAAAGCATTCTCCATTTAAAGTCATAGCAGCTGGGCAGTACCATTCTCAGCTTCTGAGATCCTACAAATACAGGAAATGTCTGCCTGCTTCAAAATGAAATTTTCATTGTTTCATTATACAGACTTTTATTTGCTTGTAGACTTACACAAGGCTACACAGACTTATACGGAAAACATGTTCTTTTTGTCAGTAAGTGGATAGTAAATTGAAAAGCCATCAGTGTTACGGAATAGACCATTCAATTTCATTCCTACTCTACCTTTAAAGTTCCTTGGCAGATATGCTTAGAAGTGTGCCCTATTCCATGCAATTTTTTATAGTTGTCATGAACTTATGCTGAGTTCTTTACATTATTGAGGGAATTAATTGGAACATCTATGGTTCTCTGAGTGATGTGTGGAGAAGAAAGCACAATAAATTCTCATTATATAAAAATGTGTTAAAATATACCGGAGCAAAAATAAACTGGAACATAGTTCTACCCCAGAAATTGACAGTCTCTATTGGTTTCAATGAGCTTTGAGTCAGATGCAAAGATAAAATCTACAGCATAATTGCAAGTGGAGCTAGGTCATCATCAAATGTTACACTGCTATTGCTGTGAGTTGTGAGCATGCCCTGATATCATAGTATAATTACAGTAAGCAGTGAAAAAGAAGGAAACTTAAGGTGGGGAGAAATCCTATATAGAAAGAAAATTAGAAATAATAACAGAATGCCATGAGAGTTGGGATATATATTATTCTGTGACATGACTGGAGTGATAATATATGAAATATCTAAAGTCTTAGTTGCCACCTACATGCTGAAAGATAGGAACATTTGCTAACAGAAAAAGTGAAGGCATGGGTATGAAACTGCTTAAAATGGCTTAAGAATAGATGCAGCTTAGTTAGTTTCTTTTCTGCAAAAAAAATAGGATATTAGGAACTAATCTGTTAGGTAACTCTATGCAGATTGAAATTTATATAAGTTCCATGAACAAGAAAAGAACAAGGGTCAGAGGTACCCAAAGTAAATGATAAACTAGGGAAGAATGCTGAAAGTGCTGTTCATGTAATTGTTCTTCATGGCAGAAAAACATCAAAGTTGAGAGTAAAGGATCTCTTCTGAGTTGAGTCAAGGATGATGCTCTGGAAGGGAGGAGGCAGCTGGGAAGGAGGTGGTGGGCAAGAGTAGAGTGAGCTTGAGCTGCCAAATAAAGCCTGTCTCATGAGTGAAACTGCAAGATTTTGTGACAATTTTTTAAAAAAATAGTATTCAAAAATTTGGAAAAAGAACCAGAAGTTCCTGTAGAACAAAATGGACTTTTAGGTTATTGCAGCTGCCACTTAACAAACATTAAAAGTAAATCTCAGAAGGCATAGAAATGAGGGATGGTTGCCAAGATGAGAGGCAGCAGATTGATCCAGATGGTAGAATTAAAGCTGATTCCCAGGCTCCTCAGTGGGTATTACCCATCTCTCCTTCACTAACATTACTCCATGTGCTGTCATCACTCTGTAACAAGCTAAAGCCTGGCAAATGGTGGCCTCTGGGAACTGGACAGGTAGTCGCAACTGGGCTTGGGAGAAAAGGTTATAGGAGTCTATGCCCAGGCAGTAGTTTGTGAGGTATATTTGATTATTCTTTACCATTTCCACAATGATATCTTCTATGCTTAACCCTGCTTTGCAATTGCCCTCTCATGAAGAATATCTTTTTCAGCTGCAAATCCTAATCTCTGTTCTCAGATCCTGCTTTATATTTCCAGTGCTATTGCAGCGCTGTTGCAGTGAAGATGACACTTCTACACTGACCCCAAGTCAAATCCATTGCTGTGTGACCGAGTTCATGTTTCTTCTACAACTGATAAATGCACGCACCATGTTGATTTGGTGATTAAAAGATTTTCCACAAGACTTTTATTCTAGATTTTCACTTTTTTGTTGTTCTAGTTTTCTTCTGGAATATTACTGTAAAGTTACAAATTGACCTTAACAGCCATCACTGTTAAAACTCCTGATGGTTTTTTTCCAGATGTAGACAAGGTATAAATAATGAAATAATTGCCATCACTAAAATTAATATGCATGAAGAAATGGGAAAATGGGAATCCCTTATGCTCAGAATTCAGAATATTTTCTGGCCAAAGAACTTTTCTCTTATGTTTTCAAGAATTGAGTATTGTAACACATAAATTTTTGTGTAAAAGGCAAAGGCCACAAAGGCAACTTTGAAAACATGATTGCAAGTGATTTAAACAAGCTGTCCTTAGTTTGCTGCTGGTGTGAAATAAAAGATAACCCAAATTAGATTTATTAAGTTGTTGGTTTGAAGACTGAATGATGACAAACTGAATGCCAGTGGCACTTCTGATTGTACTAATGACTGTTCTGGCAGAAACATCCATCAATGACAATTATTCCAGCTGCCTCCCATTCTTCCCAAGCATTAGAATCCCCACCTATCTCTTATTTAGACATCAGTAACTCCAGCTTTCCTCTGACAGTTCTGTGACAAAAAACATAGCCTAGTGATGACTGTTAGCCTTGCATCACCATAGGTTTATTTCAAGCTAAAACGTAATCTGACATCATATACATAAGTATAAAGTTGATTGAAATTGTCTCTCCTTTACCACAAGTATGGATCGGGTCCAGAAAAAGTATACTTAGAGATTGGAATATATATTCAGCACAGTACTGATATGAAAGCACCCCGATGTCTGATCTTTTTTCTGCTCTGACTTGAATTAAAAAAGGACTTCTAAAATATGTTTACTTTTTTTGCCTTCCTATCCTCAAATAATATAACTCAGATATAACTCAAATAAATACTGAATGTCCATTTGGGTGTCAAATATTAAGACTCACATTATACATAAGTAGGATGCAAATACTTTGAGAAAAGTCAAGGAACTTCCCTTAGTTAAGAAGAAAACATAGCACCCTCATATGTACATTTGCAAATTTCACATACAATATTCTTAACATACTTTCCGTTGCTCTGAGATATCACTGTAAAAGGATTATTCATTTTATTATCTCTGTCAATTTTGCTATTGTTCCAATAAGTTCAAATAGTAGAAATGTGTTACGTTCTCTACAGAAGCATGAATGTTTTCTCTGCTGCCGGGGAAACCTTGGAGCTGGATACATTAACAAGTCTAACTTCACTATAAAAAGTCTACCTTTTAATGCTTTTAATTAATCCTAAAGCCTTTAGAAGTAACACCATGCAAATACATTGTGCTTACCTTCAGAAAGAGCAGAAGAAAAAATAAGCAGAACAATAGCATCATTTATATGATGTGACATTTTCACCAATTAATTATTCATGCAGTTTTTAAAAAGCAGAATGAATAACTTCATAATTATTCCTAATTTGGCATACTTTTGACATAGTATTCTGTAAAAAAGTTACCATTTGTTTAATAATGTCATGGTTTGCCATGTTATTTAGGTGTTAGCCACCTTAATAAATACAAGCAATCTGCTCAAGGTATGACGTTACTAGCAGAAAAAGTGCAGATACTTAAACCAGTAAATAATTATTAGAATACTCACTTATGAAAAGATAATATACATATGATCAGCAGGAGGAGTGTAGTGAGCTTAGTCTAATGGAAAACACTATGATATAGTCTGGTTAATGTCTAAGAGCTATGAACTTAATTCCTCATTTCCTATTAGTCCAGTTTTGCTCTGCAGGAGGTGATGTTGAGAAAATAATAATTATCTTATGCCATTATTTTTTTTTGTCTGCCTAAGAAGACTGAGTAGGACATAAGTCTGTGAACACAGCATGAATAGTGGAAGAACTTAAGATCTGCCTTCACGGACTGCTGGTAAGTCAGGATCTGCTGGTGGGTCTCAGCTCACCGTACTGGCACATTTGATTGTATTTAACAACAGAATTTGATGCCTGTTACAGAATATTAGGAGCTCAGCCACTTCCTCCAGCCTCCATACAGGAAGACTATATGGAGGACTCACATAAAACACAACACAGCCAACCATGTCCTCCTCCTCTTTGGCTGGCAGAGACAGGACACTAGTGCACACACATATGAGACTCCCTGTTCTTAAGTACAAACACATACATGTGGGATAGAGAGTGGGATTATGCAGCAAGATCCGTTAAAAAAAGAGCTAATAAGATGATATGACAGTGATCACTGATCTGCAGTGATCAGGGTCAGGGCTCAGCCAGACAAGTGTACTGAGACTTTTCTGTACCCCTTGCTTTGTTCCTCTCTGCTCTGCCTCCCCCTGCATATCCTCCGTGTGTCTGCACAGCTCCATCCATTCCCACACCTTTCTCAGTCCCAGTCTCCTTGGGTTTGCGTCTTACTAGTTGCAAGGTCCAGGGTGATCTTCCTGGAAGGGGCACCTGCCTTGATAGACCATCAGTTTGTTTCTTGTTACCTCCATGTTTGTTTCGTCATGTTTGTGTCTCTGTGTATTTTGGTTCTGGTATCCCCCTTTTCCCCTTAGTTTCCCAACTGACTAATTCAGCAAGGTGTATAAGAACGCACTTATTTTAAGCTGCAAATGCTTAAAAACCCTGCTCAATCAGGGCCTTGGGAGAAAATTGTCCAAATGAAATGTACATTCCTAAATCTCTTTTAAAATATACTTATGTTTAAATATACATGTGCTTGAAATACATGTATTTAAAAAATTTTGAATCAAAACTTTAAGAATGTTTTTAAAAAACACAAGTGATTAAAGATCCAGGAATCCATGATCATAACAAATTAACTGCAAAATCATTTATGGATTTTCAGGAAGATGCCTTGCACAGTAACTTCATAGAAAAGTTAAGTTAGTGTTTTCTGAACATGTATAAAACCCATGGCTGTATTTTAACATGAAAACAGTCTTTTAGCTCACAGAAAAATGTGTAAACAATAAGCATACTGTCTAAATAGTTCTGTTTTGCAGCCATTCTTTGCATTTTTGTATTTGAACTTTGTATTTTGCTTTGGCTTGAGACAAATTTTATTCGTCATAGTTCTCTGTTGATACACTAGTTAGCATTAAGGAGCTGTGTTTTTTTTCTGCTATCTCACAGGGATTTTCTCGACCGTTAAATATTTTGTTCTGTTACTTTGGCTATATGTAGGCAAGAAGTTTATTACTTGTTCCGTTCTATTGCTTTTATCGCTTTTTCCTTTGACCAGAGGCATTCAGAGATTTCAGTGACAGTTTTCAGTGATGAGATTTAGGAACATTATGCTTTTACAGTGCACTGTATTAAAATATTGAATTTCTGAGCTACTGATCTGTACGGGTTATTTCAGAAGCAAGCTTACTAACTTCAAAAAGTGTTTTGTATTTTTGCCTGATTCATTTTTGAATAATACTTCATGAGATTTATGTTGCCTATGTCTAGAATCAACCATTCTATTTCAGCTTAGTATACATTTGCTTTATGGACTAACAACAAAATAATTTGGCTGAGGACATTTAGGCCTTTGTCTTACTCAAAAGCTACATCTGTCTTGCTCATGAAAAATTGTAACCAAGTCACATCACTGCTCCCACTACAACCCTGACATTGCAACTTTTTAAGCTTTTCTTTACTGGAAAAATATATATAAACAAAGACTATTTGTTGTCCTTCAGAACTGTTTGAAACTCACATTTTTTCCATTTAACAGGTCAGAACTTACTTTCATACCAAGACAGAACAAAATGACACATTTGAAATTTTCTACAGAAAATAGTTTCAGACTTACGAATGTCTTAGAAATTTCTTATTCAGATATATTTCTTCCTTTGAAATATGCTGGTTTAATTTTCATATTTTTATTAGAATTAAAGGATTTTCTATTGCAGTAATCATAACATAAATTAGCAATGGTGATAGTATGGCATACTCTGAGATCATATATGTATTGATAGTATTTATGTGGCACTATATTATTTATCACAGCATAATATTCAATATGACCTAAGAATAAATTTTACATAGGCTTATTTTGTAAGTATTTACTTAAGAAAGTGTGAGATTTATCTGAGCTGGACATGGATATGTTTAATCTGGATTTAAAGAATTATATAAATGGTGAGGTTCTGGTAAAATATTTAAAAAAATAACATTTTGAAACTTTTTAAGGTGGAGTCTGATATAGTTCTGAAAGAAATCTTATTTCAACTGAGTGACTTCAAGGTGCCTCTGCTTGAACCTATTTAACCAGTAATTTAATTTGAAAGAATATCTGGTCATGCTGATAGTCTTGTGCACCACTACAAAGTCTTTTCTTCAAAAACTAATACACATTTTGATACATGCAAAGACATATTGTATGCTTTTATATCAATTATGGCAATATTGAAGTTCAATAAGGCCAAGTGCCGGGTCCCGCATTTCACTCACAACAACCCCAGGCAGTGCTACTGGCCTGGGGAAGAATGGCTGTAAAGGCTGTAAAGCTGCCCAGCAGAAAAGGACCTGAGGATGTTGGTGGACAGCCGGCTTAACATGAGCCAGCAGTGTGCCCAGGTGGCCAAGAAGGCCAACAGCATCCTGGCATGTATCAGGAATAACATGGCACGCAGGAGTAGGGAAGTGGTGGTGCCTCTGTACTTGGCACTGGTGAGATCTCGCCTTGAGTATTATGTGCAGTTCTGGGCTCCTCATTACAGGAAGGACATTGAAGTGCTAGAGTGTGTCCAGAAGAAAGCCACCAAGCTAGTGAGGGATCTAGAGAACAAGTCATATGAGGAGAGGCTGAGAGAACTGGGCATGTTTAGTTTG
>BJBW01001654.1:164689-186354 GCA_004320125.1 Scolopax mira | reverse complement strand
ACCTTCTAACGGCCTTTCAATATCTGAAGGGGCTACAGGAGAGCTGGGGAGGGACTCTGTGTCAGGAGGTGCAGTGACAGGACAAGGGGCAATGGTTTTAAATTGGAAGAGGGGAGATTTAGATTAGACACCAGAAAGAAATTCTTTGGTGTGAGGGTGGTGAGAGCCTGGCCCAGGTTGCCCAGAGAAGCTGTGGCTGCCCCATCCCTGGAGGGGTTCAAGGCCAGGTTGGAGGGGGCTTGGAGCAACCTGGTTTGGTGGGAGGTGTCCCTGCCCAGGGCAGGGGGTTGGAACTCAATGATCTTTAAGGTCTCTTACAACTCAAACGATTCTATGGCTCTAAATGAAGAGGGGTTTGAAAGTCTCTGGAAAACATCCTCTCCAGCCTGGCCGAGGAGGTGGTGTGTGCTTTGGGCCGGGTGAATCCAGCAGGTTTGGGGCTGGGGAACACCCTCCCTGCTCTGGGTGGGCACCATCTCTTGGCTCAGCAGATGGGGAGGGGGATGATCAGTCGTAAGGAAAGACTTTGTTGGGGTTACAGTAACTGGAAGCCAGTTGCCTTTGGAGGGATGGGAGTGGCAGATTCAGAGCTGGACCTTTTCTCTAGCTTGGACTGGAGAAGGTGGTGAAAAAGAGGTTGAGTATCCAACTCAATCCAACCCAAGGCAGAGCGTGTCTCTGAGGTCTCCTCCATTTGCTGTAGCCATTCCCTGGCCTGATGCTCCTCTCGTTCCCCAGTGCTCCAGGAGCTGTGGCGGGGGGACGAAGGTCCGGGACGTGCACTGCATCGACACCAGGGACCAGAGGCTCCTGCGGCCCTTCCACTGCCAGGCTGTCCTCTACAAACCACCAGCACAGCTCCCCTGCCAGAGCACACCGTGCCTGGACTGGTACATGTCCTCCTGGAGAGAGGTAGGGGCTGCTGGGGGCAGGGGGGGCAGCGCTGGACCCCCGAGCATCACAGCGGGGCTGCACTCCTGCCTGGGAAACTGGAGCAGGCGTGTCTGTGACGGGGTATTTCACACCCAGTTACTTCCCTTCTCTCCCCCTGGAAGCACCTTTAGCCAAACACTTGGCGTTTGCTGGCCCAGAGCAAATGCTCCATAGCTGGGCAAGTGCATGGCCGGGGGGGCTGAGCTGCCCCTGGTGATGTGCTTTGCTTGAACCCCCCTGTCCCATTGCAGTGGGAGGCAGCGGGCTCTGCCGGCCTCTCCCCACGCCTGCAGGATTTAAGGAGATGCTGGCAGTGGGTCTGCAGCATCCTCCTGCCTCTGGGACCCTCCCAGCCGGTTTTGGGCACCAGGAAGGCGGGTACCTGCTAAGCGCAGGGCTAACAGCCTGCACTGCTGGGTTTGCAGGGTGGGCTTGCAGGGTATTTCCTTAAAGCACTGATGCATGGAGCGTGTCTGCCTTTCTCTTGCGTGGCTGGCTTCCCCTCTCCGTGGCTGGCTTCCCCTCCCCGTGGCTTGTGTCCCGGCAGTGCTCGGAGTCCTGTGGTGGTGGGGAGCAGGAGCGGCTGGTGACGTGCCCGGAGCTGGGTCGCTGCGAGGAGACCTTACGGCCCAACACCACCCGGCCCTGCAACACCCACCCCTGCACCACTTGGGTGGTGGGCTCCTGGGGAGAGGTGAGTGGGAGCCCACCGCTCTTCCCCATGGGGCTTCGGCTGCGAATGCAAGGAGCAGGGTGGGAGAAACCAAACTGGGGGCTTCTGTGATATAAACCTCCCAGGATCTTATCGGGGGCTTTAAGGTCCCCTCTCAGCCTCCTTTTTTGCTCAAAACAACTCTCTGAAAGGAGGGTGTAAAGAGGTGGGGGTCGGTCTCTTCTCCCAAGTCACAGGCGAAACAGCCTGTGAGGAAACAACCTCAAGTTGCACCAGGGGAGGTTCAGGTTGGATATTATGAAAAATTTATACACTGAAAGGGTTATTTAAGCCTTGGAATGGGCTACTCAGGGAAGTGGTTGCGGCATCACCCCTGGATGTGTTCAAAAGCCAGGCTGACATGGCGCTGGGGGACATGGTTTAGTGAGGTTTTTTCTTTTTTTTTGGGTCAGATTTGGTTGATGGTAGGACTAGATGATCTTGAAGGTCCCTTCCAACCTAGATGATTCTGTGATTCTGTGATCTGGTGCTGCCAATGCAGCATGGGGTTGGGGGGTGACAGTGTGGGGTGTGGGGATGGGACCCCCCAGGCTGATGGGGCTGTCCCACTCCCACAGTGCACAGCTCCCTGCGGCGGGGGCATCCAGCGGCGCCAGGTCAAGTGCATCAACACCAAGACGGGGCTGGCCGAGGAGGACAGCAGCCTCTGCGACCACGAGCCCTGGCCCGAGAGCACCCAGAAGTGTAACCCACAGGACTGCGAGAGCTCCGAGTCAGGTAAGCGACCATCCCAAAAGCTGAACGTCTTCTCTTTGGTGTGGTTATGCTCCCCAAAAGCTTGCGTGCTCTGTTTGGGATAAATGCTGCTTTTTGAGGACATGACGATAAATGTGGAGATGGGTGTGAGAACCACCCAGGCTCTTAGTTAAGGAATGTTACTTGGAGAGCGAGTGGCTCCTCCATCATCAGTTTTATGGAGGAGGAACAATGCATTGTCTTCCATCACCATCCTCTGCCGTGGTTGGAGACACTTTCCACCATGCAGCACCAGTGAGGGCTGATCCAGCAGCACCCAGTTAGGACCTCAGGTGTGCCCAGTTTTTACGCTCACTGCGGGTCGTGCAGCAACGTGACGAGGCACAGCAGGGTGTCACTTGACATGCCATGTGCTGGGGAGGTTTCACTGGCTCCACGTTGGTGGGCGTAGGGTGGGCATGCTGTGTGCTGGCTGGGTGGTCCACCCAGGCTCTTGGAAGCCTTGCCCTGAAACGAAGTAAAGGCCGTGTAAGAACACGACCCGTTTCATGGTCCAGTAACCGGAGATGTTTTTTCTAGCCAAGTTTAGACTCATTCTTTATTTTTCTTCTCCCCACTTTTCACTTCTCGGGTCCCCCTGGACAGTCTGGAGGAGGGCGCCAGCAATAACTGGCCGTGCTGAGAGACAAGTGACACTCCATTAATTTCCCCGGGGCAGGTCGTGCCCTGCGCTCTCCCCGCTGGCCGGCGGCGTGACGCCGTCCTGCTGCCGGGAGGGGACCCCAGGAAGGGATGGGGGACGGGGGGCCAGGCGTGGGGAACATGACGTGTGTGTGGTGCTGGCGGTGCCACCGAACTGGGAGCTGGTGCTGCCAAACTGGGAGCTGGTGCCGGCTGCATCAAGGGGAGCGATGGGGGAGGAAGGAAAACCAGTCATCCCACTAAAAAGCAATGTACCCCTGGGAAGGTGGAGGGGGTGTTTATACACGCATTGTGTAAGGCTGGCTTGGCTAATTGATAATTAAGTGGGACTGTTATAACCGTCTATAGATACCCACAGCATTCAGCTCCCAAAGGGCCAAGGGGGGGGTTTTACTGGCCCAGGTGTGAGCCAGGATGTGCTTGTCAGAGGCACCAGCATCACCCAGGGGAAGGGACCAGTGCCACCTGCCCAAGTGACAGCCCTGGGGGTGGCATCAGGCACAGGGACCTGCTTCAGAAGTAACGTGTAATTCAGAAAAAGGGAAACCAAAAGGAAATACCAAGCGATTTGTCTCTCTGACCACCAGAAAGCTGTTTGATGACAAAAGTCCTGGATACAAACCTGTTGAAACAAGCCAGGGTCACCATGAGGAAGTCAGATAAAAGGCCAGTTCTCCAGCATCCGTGGGTATGTCCGAGCCCGTGCTCCAGCGAGTCAGTCCCGTTCTATCCTGAGCCCTGGCTGCCAGTTTCAGTTACCTGCAGCCGCCGTGCTCTGCCGTGTCACGGGCTCTCCCTTGGCTTCTCCTCCCGTTGTTGCTTGGAGAGATTTGTCCCAGTGCACTGGGCAGTTCCCCATGAGTGGGGGCTGCAAGGGTTAACAGCACTGAAAAGGAAAAGCAATATAATGAGGGGATTAGATGGCATCGATAGCAGCATGTTAATCGTTAATCGACCTTATCTTTTTAATGTGTCTGGGGAAAAAAAGAAGGGAAAAAAAAAAGCAGCTTTTTGTCTGCCCAGAAAGAAACATTATACGCTCAGGAGGTTTAGTGCAGAAGGAAAGAGCAGGAACTGGCCCCAGGGGCTGCCCCACACCTCCCTGCAGGTCCCACTCGGCAGCCGGGGACACCCGTCCTCAGTCCTCATCCTTCCAGCTGTTTGTATTTGTCCCAGATCCAGTCACGTTCCTCCTAAAACCTGTTCTGGGGAGGGCAGAAGCACTGGCTTTGGTTAACTGGGATTTGGAGACTGGCCGCTGGCTGTTGGGATGCTTTTAGCCATTGAATCCCTCCTTTTTGGGGGCTGCACCCCCTCCTGTGTTTGTAAGTCCGTTGGGCAGTTGGACACTCGGGAAGTAATGAGTCAGCCTTGGCCAAGAGCTGATGTGTGGTTCTGGCTATTTTTGTCAAGGGAAAATTTCCGAGCTGGGCTCGGTGATGAGCGTGGTGGGGCTGCACGGTGTGGCCAAGGTTGTACCAGAATAACCGCTTAGATGTGTAGGAAGGACACAAATAAATGTTAAAATCCTGGATTAAAAATGACATAAATGCTCTGGCTGTAGCCCAGCGCAGGAAACGCCTCTTGGAAATACAAACATTTCCTGCCAAACCATGAAGAGGAACAAAACTTTCACATGGCAGGAAATCACAGATGTGTAAATCCACAGGCAGAGGCTCCCAGAAAAGGCAGGAACGTCAACTCCAGTCCTTTCCTGTGTTTTAAAGGGTTGTTACTGCACAAGACTGATGCAGGCTGGGGTGATTCGTGTGTTTATGGTAGAAGCAGGAGCCTCTCTCTCCTCCAAGGTGAAGTGTTACCCCCAAAACCCCACATTTGTCTTTGGGAGCAATCGTGTTCCTGCTGGGACACAAAAATGCAAATAACCCCGGTAGAGTTTAAATGTTAAAACCATTATCGGATGAATTTTTAACAGAGGTGGAACAGATCAAACATAAACAAACATCTCACTGGCAATCAGCTCTCTTCAATTAGAGGAGGTCGGAATTAATTAGAACCAGAACCCCGTTCTGTTGCCAGGTTATAAATTAATTGATGATTACACAGAGGTTCTTTTTTTAAATGTGCCTGTTGTTTTACAGCTGTGTCCAGCTGTGAGCAGGGAAGATGAGGGTGGCCGTGTCCTTAGGTGGCTCCAGGGAAGCACCGGAGCCCGTCAGGCACCCGATACCTCCGTGCGATGCCCCAGCGCGGCTGGGGACGTTTATCTTGCTCCGTGCTGAGAAACTCAAACAAACACGACTCCAGTGTAGGACAGACTTTATGGGGGCTGAGAACCATAAACCCCCACGCTATGGGCAGCCAGGAAAGCCCTGCTGTGTCCCGGGGACAAGGGGGGACATCACTCCCCTCCTGACAGCCCAGGCTGGGCAACAGGAGCAGGAACAGATTTGTTGGACCTCGGGCAGAGCTGCCACGGAGAGAAGAGCAGGCTCTGGCTGGGGAAAGCCTGTTGCTGTCTGACTTCCACCATGCCCTACCTCTGAGCCCGAGCTCTCACACCCACATCAGCCACTCCTGTTACTGGATCATCCCTTCTAACTCAGAACGCTGGAAAAAAAAAAGCCCTCACAGCATGTTTATTTCTGCCTTTAAGTATTACACTTTGGTTTATGGCCACCTCGGGAAGGGGCTGAGCAGCAGATCCTGTGTGAGAGCTCAGAGAGGCCGGGGCCGGTTTATCCAGCAGGTCAAATGGCTTTAAAACACAACAGCAGCACTGGCTTTGTATTAGAGGGAGGATGCTAATGGGTGAACTGGGCAAAAGCTGCTCCACTGCTGTGAACATCCGTGTCTGCATGATGGCTTTTGGCCAGACCTCCTCAGGGATGGGTGAACAGCCCTGCTCAGGGCCGAAGGCTTGCAGCCCATGGGGTGCTCATCGTAGTAAATGCCATAAAATAATTCATTTTCCTCGTGCCTGTTTCTCTGGAGTCTGCGAGTTCCCCAAGCTCACCCCGAGCAGGGGGCAGGCAGGTGAGGACTCTGGTTCCTCGCTCCAGCCAAGGCTCTTTAGCAAACACAACCGTTCCCACGAGCGTCTCAGGCTTTAAATTCCAGCCAGGGAAAGGAATTAAGGTAAAGCGTTCAGCTGGCCCCAGAACAAATATGTACAAGCTGGCCGTGGATACGGTTTCTTTGGGAGGGAGACAAAGGTTTCCAGCCAGCAGGAAGGGATGGAGCTCAGCCGTGTGTCCCAGGAGCAGCCAGCACAGGCTGTGAGAGGGGCAATGCCTGGAGGGGGGGACAGAAAAAGGGGGGATGGAGGGGTGAAGACCCCCCTCCCTGCACCAGGGATGTGCTGGGGCGAATTCCAGACACCCGTCACCCCCTGTTTATGGTGCTCTGAGCTCATTATCCAGGGTCTGGTTGGTTGTATTTCTAGTTGCCTCAAGATTAATTGGCAATTAAATGTTATATTCCTCCTTGCTTTGAGTAGGGGAAATGACATTATTCAGGGTTGTGCGTGTAGCTGAATCTGTCCGTGAGGGACACAGACTAGAAATAATTGCAGCAGAGTCCAATTTTCTCTGTCATTTGAGCATGTAAGCCTGTATCCAAGGGGCAAGGCAGGGAGGTGCCACCAGGCGAGTCATTAAGCGCCCTTTGTTTACAGCTAATTAACAGCAGCCGTCAATGAGAAATGGGAAAGGACTCCCCGATTTTATTAAATGTAGGAGAAATGAATGTTAGACATTTTTAGCTTTATGGAGAAAGGGGCTCTCAATGACAGGCCAGACACCGACCCACAGCTGGGTTTGCACAGCAGGTCAGCATGGCACAGCCCCCGGGAAAACCTGGGCAAGAGGAGAAATAAAACATAATAGACATCAGGCAGATGGAGCCAGGAAGGCAGGTTTCCTCACCCCAATGAGAATGGGAGGGTTTCCTTACAGCAGTGCTACTTGCTTTTGTGTAAATGACCTTGGTTTGACCAGTAGTGGTGGGAGATGCGTCTCCTCTGGCGTGGGAGAGGCTTCTCCTTCCTCCTTGGCAACCAGTGAGTGATAGTTTTGGAAAAGTATAAATCTCAATGGACCTCAGTGTGCAGTGCAAGGAACTAGGAGGGTACAGGAATCTGCTTCTCATCTGCCCTGGGTGTGGGTGTCCACGTATGGGGCACCCTGTGCAGGCACCCAAGGGACCTGGTGGCTGCAGCTTGGGCTCCTCTGCCAGGAGCCCCTGGCCAACACCTCCCATGACAGCCTGGCGAGGAGGAGGCAAAGCCTAACCCCAGCCACAAGATATTAACCCTTACTTAACGTTTTTGAGAACTGCCCAGAAAACATCAAAGGCATATTTTTTCTGTGCAGTAGAAAGACCTTCAGCAGCGAGGATACTGGCCTTGGCCTTGAAGTGCTAAAAATGGGGGAAGCAAGGACAAAAATGAAGACACGGGGCTTTACCCACGGCTGGAGGAGCAGCTGTGCTCAGCCCCGGGGGAACACGGGCCATCACCCTCCGGGGGTCCTGCCTGGAGCCGAGGCACCTCGGTCCTGGAACAGAGGAGGGCTCAGTGCTGCTGCCGAGCCCTGTTACCCTCCCTCATCTTTGTGTTATAAAAAAGGCAGAAAAAGCAAAAACCCTGCCAATGTGTCACAGTTCTCTGCTCAAGCCCGATTGCTCCTTGCTGGGCTGCGGGAAGCTCCAGATACGGTGTGTTTAAAGCGGTTTGGGATTTTGGAGAGGAAGCTGAGGGGGAATCAATGGCTCATTTCAGCAGAGCTGGCTTTTTCTCCCCCTCCCTGCACTCAGGGAAGTGTTTTTTCCTGCCCTTGTTGTGTTTTGGGGTTTTTTGGGGTTTTTGTTTGGTTTTTTCGGCAGTGAAGGTCCCTTCCAACCTAGGAGATTCTGTGAGAAGGAAAGGGAGGGCGATGCAGGGGTGTAGGGAAAGTCCTGACTGTGCCACAGCTCTTCAGAAATTAGAATTTCTCTCTGTGGGATCCAGAGGCTCTAAAAAACAGATAATCCTTCTGAAACTCTTAGAGGGCACCAGCATTTTCCTCCCTCTGCTCTGTGCTCCCCAGGCTGGGAGCCGTGCCGGGAGCAGGGGGCTCACCCCGGGAACTCCTGTGGGTTTTGTGCTTTTCTCCGGGTTTCCCAGGCTGTGGCCGTGGCGGTGCCTGGCAGTGGGGCACATGGCACACCTGCTGACCAGTGACCATGGCTCTGGGGCTACCTGCCATGAAATGTGCCACTGCTCATTCCCGGGGGCACCGTGGGGCCCGGAGCAGGAGCCTGGGATAATACTTGCTAAATTTGGCAGGGGCTCTGGGAGCATCCCAGAGGGCAGAGGTCACCCGCTGAATTCTCTGCTGCTGCTGGCTCAGCTCTACCCTCAACCTTTCCTTGTTTTTACAAAACCTGTTCCAGGAAGTTTATTTTTCCCGTGCATCAAAGTAAATGCTGAGGTCTGTATGGCAGAAGCTTAAATGAAATTTAAAGCGATTTCCACGCCAACTTAAAAAAAAAAAAAACCACAAAAAAAACCAACCAAGAAAAGTGAGGGTTTTCAGTTTCTAATGTGCTGACTTAGCCTGGATTTTAAAAGCCCTGCTTTAAGCTATTTCTTTAGCTTAAAATTTGGCAGAGACTTGAACACTGGAGCGTGTGTTCAAATGAAGTGTTAGGATTATATAAAAAAAATTGTTAATAGGAAAAAATAACAGTAAAAGCATTAAATGAAAGTTGGGTCAATTCTGCAGGGACCCTCTCTGAAGAACTGAAAAATTAAGTGCTTATTACAGCTTCCCTTGCCCAAGACCAAATTCCAGGGAGGAATCATGGGCTCAGCCAAGATTTTCAGTCCTGAGCTTGACCCCGCGCACATCCGCGCTGAGAGGAGCCTTCGGAGCGGAGCACGGAAAAAGGATGAAAAGGATGAGCTCAGCAACTCCCAGGGACTTCATTTTACTGAAAGGCTTTGGAAACCCAAAGCGGGGTCTTGGGGGAGGCAGCAAGGGGTGGCAGTGGGGCCTCCAGCCGAGGGTGGTGGCTCCTCTCCATCCCAGCTCTTACTGTGCAGCAGGCTCCCACCTTTGCAGCCAACGTGGGGGTACGAAGAGAAATAACTCCTGGCAGGAGCCCCATTGGGCTTATTTACGCCCGTGTCCAGCTCTGTGTTCTGCAGGTACAGGAATTTCCGTGCTGACCCCTTGGAAAGGGATCAGAGAAGAGCTAAACCATCCCCTCTGCTCCTGGAAAGCGACCTTCCAGGGAGAGGCTCCCGAAGCGTGGCCTTTGCAGCTCTTTCAAGGGAAGGCAGGAGGCAACTTGGTTGCGATCCATAAATAGCTTTCTAGGAAGACCGTTGCGATAAGCAGAGGGCTCGTGGACAGAAAGGAGCCCAGCGAGGCACAGGCTAAAAATACCAGGCCCTCAGTGGGGGTCTGCCCCGGGAGCATCCCCCCCAGCTGACCCTGTGAAGCGCCGGAGACATTCCCATCCACCCATGTGGTGTTTTAAACTGAGTTCTTCCAAACACCATGGGGTTTTCACTGCAGTTCCATGTGCCAGGCAGTGAATAAATCACCCCCTGCCTGCCCTGTCTCCTGCTCGGTGTCGCTTCCAAAACCAGCAACCCCAACCACCAGGAGTTTACGAATCCTCTGGGAAGCAGAGGGCAGGCGAGGGGGAGTTACCCAGCCCTCCTGCCCCAGTGAAGGGTAAAGGATTGCCAAATCCTGCTGGAGGGGAGAGATGCTGAGAGGGGTTACTGGGGGACCCTGGTATTGCCGTCACCAGCTTTTGAGGCAGGAGGAGGGGGCTCTCCAGGGTTTTTTCTCTCATCAGCCACCCCAGAGGTGTTTCGGCATCCCTGCCTGAGACATCCCTGTCCTGCAGCACGGGAATGCACGTATTCATGTGCTCGAATGTCCTGATGAGAAAGGGCTCTGGGGATGCCACGTGGAGCCGCAGGGATGCTCCAGGGAATACCACCCCTCAGACCCCGTGGGGCATCTGATGAGGGAACTGTTCTCTGTTCCCCCCCAGCTCCGGTGCTGCCGTGTGCTGTGGCTGCTCCCACGGCAGGTTGGAGTCAGGCACTGCTCCCAGCCCATCCTGTCCCTCTCTGGGCTTCCCAGCAATTCCTCATCTGCTCTGCTCAACCAGCAGGAGAAACCCACATTATTCCCCAGCATCCAGGGGGCTGAGCCAAACCCCCAGCCTGGGAGTGTGATGCGGGGCTGGGATCCCAGTCCATCGGAGCCAGCGGTGCCAGTGGCTTCTGTGTCAAACGCTTTCTTCAGGGCACAGAGACACTATTGCTGGGCAGAAGTAGCTGTCGCTCGAGAGGAAATACTTCTACCAAAATAGAAAATTAATTTTAGTCCAGTATTGTGACCTCCTTGCTGATGGGCTGGCAGGGGGTGAGGGCTGTGATTGAAATCCCAAACCGGGGGAAAAGTCTGTGCTCTGCCTCTGCTGCGTCCCGTGCGGTGACACTCATCCCGTGGGAACGGGGGCAGCAGCCGTTCCCGCAGCAAAGCCTTTTGTTTGCACAGGGGAGGTGGTGAGGGGCAACGGTCAGCCAGGCCCCATGTTTCCCCAGCAGAAAAGTGTCCTCAGGAAGAGAAAAGCCCGTTTTCTTGCCCCGTTTCTGTGTCTGCTCAGCGTGGTCTTGGGCGGAGGGTGCCCGGGGAGAGGCAGCGTGGGGGGGAGCAGGGGGTGCTGGCCCCAGGGAGCATCAGCTCTGCCCTTTTTCACAGAAGAACTGTCATTTATTTTAATCGCTTGTAGGGGAGGTAAAATTAGACAGAGCTCCTGTGATATAAATGAGTCTTCCTCAGCGGGGTGAGATGCTGCGGGCTCAGTGAGGCGCATGTGTGTTTTGGCATAAAGTAGGAAAAGAGGAAATTAAAAGCTAAGCAAGGCAGCTCTGTGAGCCCATAAACAATGCGTATTTGGTGATGGGTCTGTGCTGCCGTGATTAAGCCGAGCTGCAGCCCGTTTGAGCCCAGTCTGGCTGAGGATGGAGCTGGGAGCTGCCGGGGCAGCGGTTCCCAAAACAAAGCCCGTCCCCAAAGCAGCAAGGCTGTTCTCCCGGGGTTTGTGAGACACCTGCAGGAAGCCAACCAGACACTGCGGGTTCTCAAAATAATCTAAACACAATGCAAAGAAAAATGAATCCTCGCCTTTCTGCCACCTTCAGCCGGGGTTGTGGGGAAGGTCTGGGGACTGGGAGATGTCACTGCAGGGGGGTTTGTCACCTCTCCAGGGCCTCCAGCACAGACCCTCCTCCCCGGGGAGGGAGCCCCAGGCTCAGCCCCGCTCCCCCAGATGGTTTCTCCACCCTGGGCCAGTGCTGCAGAGGAGAGAGGTGGTGTCTCTGCCGGCCCTGAGAAATAGGGTGGGCACTGGGTACCCAGGGGAGGGGGGGCTCTGCCTTGGCTGGGCTCTGGCTTTGGCTCCTGCCCATTTTTGCACCAATAAAATCCTCACATCAAACACTGTCCCTTCCCTCTCGCCTCCCCTCCAGGCTTCGTCTGCGAGCGCGACCGCCTGACCTTCGGCTTCTGCCAGACCCTGCGGCTCCTGGGAAGGTGCCACCTCCCCACCGTCCACCTCCAGTGCTGCCGAAGCTGCCGCCAGCACGGGCACGGAGCGGTGCCCGGCCGGGACCGCGGGGACGAGCGGGTCTCCAGGAGGTGACAGGACCGTCCCCGAGGGCAAGAAGGGGCTCCCGGAGCTGGGGGACAGCCAGGACTTGGGTCTCTGCCTCGTCCCGCGGCGGCGCCGGCCGGCGCTCTTTACAAATCACGGGAAAAGGCTTGATTTCTTTTATTTGTGCTACACTATAACGGTGCTCAAACCATCGGTCTGAAACATAAGGTCTGGTGTGGGCTGGGGAGGTGGGTCCCGCTGCTGCCGGGGGAGATGCCGGGGCTGCTGGGACCCTCCACGGGGGAAACCTTTTGGGGAAGCAAAACCAAAAGCAGCGATAATTTGAGGGAGACCTCTCAGAAACGCTTATGGTGCTATCATTTGACATTTTCAGCCTCTTGATGGTGTTGGCAGGCCAGCACGAAACTCTTTTGACTTTTATTATTATTTTTATATCTATGAGGGGAGCATCCAGCATTCCACCTGTACTGCCGACCATTCGGGTTAGGGGTTTGGGATTTTTTTCCTTAAGGGACTTGAAGCTGGCAACCCATTTCTGTAATTTTCATTAAAATGTTTACACACTGAGGCTAAATATCTGTAATTTAAGAAATGGAGACAGGGCAGAGGACTAAAGAGTCAGCTTGGGGGCACCCCCTGGACTCCAAGGCTCGTGGTGTGTGCGAGGGCTCTGTGGCCCCATCTCTCCGTCACCGGCTTTCTCTGCCAAAGCCATTGCCTGGGTGGCTCCGGAGCTGAGGGGATGCTCGGGGGCAACAAAGCACCAGTGAAACGACACCTTGGTTTTGGGATCCAACAGTACAATTCCTTGTGTGTATTTGGGGAGGGCGGGGGGGGAAGCTCCAGTGCCTTCGTGAGCAGCAACATGCCTGGATTTCTGTCTGCAGTCGCAGCATAGCAATTTGATGGTTGGTTAAGGTGTTTCTCTGTCTTCTTACAAGCTAAAGACCTTTTTCCTGCTCATCTAGCTTCACCTCTGTTAAGCTGAGCTGATTCTTTTAACTAGAATATCCAATATTGTATAAGGAGCAGCACTCCCCCCCATCCAAGGGAGGATTTCCTTTTAGGTTGGTCCCCAGAGGAGGGTCAGGAGCATTTAGGTAGGAATTCCTTTCTGTAATACTCTTCAGGCTGTGGAGGACACCCAAAATCTGGGAGACCATGAAGAAAATCCTACCTGCACTGGAGGGGGAGAGGCTGGAGCCCCTCGAGGTGGGTGCCATGGGGTGGCAGAGCCCAGGGTGGGCTCCTTCCTCCTCCCTGCTCTCGGGAGCAGTCCCAGAACGGGGGAGATTCCTGTCTGTCATTTGTATGTGAAACACAAGCCATGACTTCCCCGTTTGTGTTTTCTTCCTTTTCCAACCTGGTGTAAATGTTTCTGTTCCAAGAGCCTGGGTTGAGTCCCGTTTCCCTTCTCCCTGGTGCCATCTGTCCCCTGCTCCCGGGTTTTGCTGGGGGCACTGGCTACAGCTCACAGTGTGCTAAATTCAGCAGTGACTGAAGGAAAGGGTAGGGTTTCATATTTTCTCCTCCCCTTGGGGCATTTTGAGGGATTTTTCCCTGAGAATGCAGTTAAGGGGAGGGGGGTTAGGTACTGGCAGTGGCGGGGGTGTGATTGCTCTCAGCTGCAGATGAGATCAGGGGGCAGTCATTTAGGGGTGCCCCCGCTTTGCAGCTGGGATTTGGGTGAGGAGAGGTGAGCTGGCTGCATGGGGTAAGTGCTGGCCGCCCTCTGGTGCCTCACAGGTCCGAGGGCTCCAGCCCCTGCCTTACCTCGATGCCTTCTCCAGTTTTTGCATCTTGCGGTTCATTTCAGCCCTAAATCCATTCATTTCAACCCTAAATCCATTCATTTCAGCCAAACCCACTGCACCATCCAGGCCACGGTGTTGGGAACGCCGGGGAAGCGATCGCAGCCGAGGGGAAGACTGTAACAGCAGCTGCTGTTTGGTAAATGCTTCAGCCTGGCCAAACGGAATCCCCTGGGAATACGCTGATGAAACAGGCCCTAAATCAAAGGCACAGCCTGGGCAGCAGCTCTGTGCACCCGGTGCCATTTGGCAAGTGGGTTTTCTCCTTAGCCCGGCAGGGATTTGTGCACCCAGGAGTGGAGCCGGTCCCTGAGCACCCCGGGGCACAGACAGGGATGCACGGCCAGGGCTCGGTGCTCACCAGCTCCTTCGTGTCCCCGCAGCCCCAGGAAAAACCCTCCTGTTCCCACCCAAAATCCTTTCCGTTTCAAGAAGGGTCCCCAGTGCTCGGCCCGGGAGCAGCAGGAATTAATGTGAGCCAAGAGCGTGGCCAGTCCCCGAGCCCAGCGGCTCCCAAACTGCGGGGATTCCTGGTGGAATGCCCCTGGTGGGCACTGGGGCTGGAGAAGTTTGTGGGTCAGCGTGGGGATCGCTTCAGCGTGGACGTTCCATCTAATTTTTAGCCACGTGATAAGCCAGGCCTCCTGCAGGCACAGAAACAGTGCCAGAAGTGACCGTCACACGCACCTTGCCCAAATACCACCCCCCCAGCAGCGTGGGAACGGGCTGCACCGGTAAATGAAAACCTCTGGGGAATTGGGGCAGCTCGGGCCCTGCTCCGGCCGCTCCTGGCTCTGAACACCCCGACGGCAGGAGCGGCTTTAAGCCCCGGGACCCCTGGGGCACTTGAGAGCGGGGCTCCCCGCGTCCCCTCCCAGCAAAGGCAGACCCTGCCCGGGACAGAGCTGGGTATTCACTCATTTGTCATTATCCCTCCGCTCACTCCCTCCCTGTAACCAAGGGACTAACATAAATGGCTTTTTTGCCTTCTTTTAAAGATGCTGTTATTAGTGTGTCAACACAACTTCAGGAATAACTGCTGCAGGAGTGTGCAAAGGGACGCAGGAAAGTAGTTGTGAACCAAGAGATGTTTGAAATAGAAAGATGCTTTTCCCTGGGGTGTCTGAGGATGTTTTCCCAGGAAAGCACGGGGTGTTTTGCTGGGTTAATTAGAGCAGAGTAGGAAAGAGAAAATCAGGAATCCATCAGCCCCACACCGCAGAGGTCCCCGAGCTCCAACGGCCGCTGTCCTTCAGCAGAAGGAACCCCCCACAGCAGGGGGTTCCCCCCCGAGCCCAGCGCAGACGGGAGAGAAGCCCGGGGTCACTGGGGATACAGGATGCTGGTGACCAGGATGGGTTCACTTTGTCATTCTAAGATACTTTTGGTTCATTACTTCAGAAAGCCCCCATTGAAGGGCAGCGCCGCGGAGCTCCCATGCTTCATTGGGCACACAGCAAAGGGGGGGATTCCCACTCATTGTGAGCCAGGCAGGGGAGGGGGGCGAGGTCCCTCTGACCTTTGCCCACTCGTTTTTACTTGGCCCGTTTGAAAAACACTCATTTTCCCCACTGAGCTGTCGGAGGCTGCAGGGAACTTTGTTCTTGCACCCGGTCACCTCCCAGCACCGGCTGGACATCTGCACTGGGCTAATGGGGGCTGGGGGATGCTTTTTTTGGCAGAAATGCACGTTTGTACAAATCTAGGCAAGTTAACTACAACAGCAACTGATAGCCAGAGCCATGTCTTCTTTTTCAAATGACTTGTTCTTAAAATTTTCTGTCATGGACAGCTTCTTTAGGTGCGTGGCATGGACTGTGCCTTCCTCTGCAGGTGGATGAGGCTGAGACCTGCTGGCCCCTCTCTCTGCACACACAGGAATATAAATACATATATATATACACATATAAAGGTATATATTCAGCAAGACCCCACTGATAGGTTGGGGAATTTGGAAAGCCCCTGTATGGTGTAAGGGGTTGCCTTGAGCATCCAAAGGGTCCCCGGGCTCCACTGGCCCCAGCACTAGAGGGGGGGTACCAGGGGCTGCAGCCAAAAAAGAGCAGAAATCACCGGGACGTTGAGGATAAAGGAAGAAACCAACTGCTTTGCACAACCCCGTGTGATACACTCCACAGCACAGAGCTGCCCTTCTGCCCGGGCTTTCCAGCCCCACTCTGCCCGGGAGTCACCGAGCTGATTTGTCAGTAACAGTAATTCCTTTTATTTGATAAAAGACGGATGTGGAATTTATTTTTATGTTCAAGAGCATTTTCAAGGAAATAAGTGGCTCATCCACCAGGAGAAGGCAGATAATTTACTGCTGTCCTGCACCTCCCTCTTTGGCCTCTGCACGCAAACGCCTCTCGCCTCTTTGCCTCCTCTCCCCCCGCGCTGCAGGACTGGGAAAAGACTCTACATGTGCCTTCCCTGGGAGCCAAATCTTTGGGAAACGTTCAGCTGCGCTGGAGCTGGGAAACAACTGTCCCTTCCCATTCAAATGGCTTCACCCCCAGGGAATTCGGAAAGGAGAGGCAGGAGAGATGCGAGTGGATCCTGCTTCCCCCCAGCAGCCACAGCTTTTGGGCCAACCCAATCCAACCCAAGTTAAAAACGGTGAATTTATTCAGGCAAATAAAGCTTCCCAGAGACTAGGAAGCACCTTTCCAAAAGTTTCCTAAGGGTTGCACTCGCCTTCTAGATTTCAGATTTATCCACTCCACCTCTTCCCAAAGCGATCCGTGCCCGGCCTGCCTTGGAATCCGGGCTGAGTTGCTTTGGTAAATAAATAGAGACGTGGTCCATCCCAGCCTCCTTCACCCACTGCTTCCCCCGTGCCCCCAGCCCCCCTCTACGCCCAGCACCAAGCTCTGACAGATGCTCCTAAGTAGTTTTTTCCTATATTTTCCACAGAGGAAACAGAACAAACAATATGTTTTGAAAAGAGGATTTCAGCTAAGTTTCCTGAAATCTATTGTAATCTCCAGCTGGTGATTCCCCAACAGGGAGGGAATTGCTCACAGGTTGCACTCGCCAGGTTTTTGGACTAACAGATGATAAAGCCACAGAAGGCAGGTTTGGAACAAGGGCAAACCCTCACGTTGTGCAGGCTTCATTCTCAAGAAACTGTTGATGAAGTTAATTTTAAAAATAGTTTGATTCTGGAGCCAATCAGCCCTGAAGTGCAGGTTTGAGATGCCCTGCTCGGATGCAGTGGGGTAGCTGGATGCCTCCCCCAAGTATTTTCTGTTTCTCTGAAGGCTCTCAGTTTATGCTTTTACATATAAACATCTGATTTTGCTACAGCTCAGCTGTGCAAACCATTGACACCAAGACGCCGTTGAGGCTGGCCATGCTCAGGGTCTCCATCTCTTCTCCCACCTCCCCCCAGTGTCTCCTAAATAGCCTTTTCTCACCCCCTATTGGGGGTAGAGATTAACTCAGCCATCTCCATGCCGTGTCCATCAGGGGAGCTGGATCCAGACCAGTTTCTGGAGACGGACGGCAGACGTGATTTAAGAAAAAGTTTTGCAAGACACAAGAGCTCCCGTTTAGTGGGCAACCAAGAATGTGGGAAAGAACTGGGCTGGGATCCAGTGGGAAATTTGTGAAGAAGCCTTCTGACTATAAAAGGAGACAGAGGCCACTGGTGTTAACCCAGGGGAAGGCGAAAGGAGGGTGCTCAGACCCAACACCCTGCCCTGTGGCTGCCAAGGCTGCATCACCACCTGCCCCAGGGTTTTGGGCCATGTAGGCCAGGGAACAGGAGAGATTTGGAAAGGTAAGTGCCAAGCAGAGCTATCAGATGTAATTAATATAATGAGGCCTTCTAAAAGAAGCTGAGCCCAAGGTTTTGTCCGTCAGCGCAGCTTAGTGAAAGGAAGTAGCTCCCAGGTGTTCATCAGTGGAAACTTCTGCTGGGCCCAGCCAGCCCCAGAGGCTTCCCCAAGCAAGGGAGGACCTGGAAAACCCAGCAAGACGTGGACCTGCTGAAACCAAAGCTCTGGGGACACACCAACAAGCCTGATGGCTTCAGCCTGCGTGGCAGGGAGAGGCTGCAGGGGCACAGCAGGTGCTTGGTGGTGGCACCAGCACTGCCGATGATGGGAAGAGGTGTGGGGCACCCCCCAGCCCCACAGCCGCTGTTGGGCTGGGGTTGCCCAGGAGTTGGGTAGGGCTGTCCTGCAGGGTTTCTTTTTCTAGCAGGAGGGAAGGAACAGGAGTATTTTAAATAGCCACCATGGCTAGTTGGCTGGGAGATGGGCAACTGGGCAATGGGTGACCAAGAGATGGATGAACAGGAGATGGGTGACCACCAGCAGCGTCCTGGCAATCAGCAGCAGGATGGTGCTCACAAACATTTTGAGACCCCCTCCTGATGGCAGCGTCACAGGAGAACCTGTGCAAGGAAGTGTTGGGGCACCAACCTGTAGCTTGGGATTTGCTTGTGCTTCTCCTTATTCACGGGGATCTCCTGAAAGCCTCTCCACGAGGAGCCAGAAGCTTTTGGCTTCAGATTAGAAATCAGACCTTGTGCCTGCTCTGGTCACCTCCAGACATTTCCAGAGCTGGAGACAGGAAGGAACTGGGAGCTCGTTAATTGGGAAGCAGCAGGCATTTTATGGAGGAGGTTGTTTGTGTCTCTTATTAACAGTAACACTCGAAACGCTTCCGCTTCTCGAGAAGCCGTTGTGTCACCCTCTCCGACACCTGTGTTTTGCAGCTCTCAAATCTTACCCAAGTGCTTCTGTCCTGGCCAGATCACCTCAGCTGGAGTATTTTAATCCCCAAAGAGCCAGAGGGGTCATCGGTCCTTCATCAGGGGGCAGCAAAGTCCAGATGGACCAGAAATAGCTCACAACATCCATCCACACCCCTGCAGCCACCAGTAAGAGAAGGTTTTTCTTTTAATCTTGTTTATAAAACTTCTAGGTTTTGTGCTGCACAGAGACATTTCACAAGGACAGCCTCGAGGGTCAGAAAAGCAAAGGCAGGACAGCAAGAAAAGGATTTGAAGAATTTAGCTGTTTTATCTTTTCTTTGTTGGCATTTCTCTGGTGGCCGGTGGCTGGCAGCTGCTCAGGGGTCACACACAGATGAGATGCTCCTCACCCAGCAGATACCAGTGTCACACCACTCCGTGGTTTGCTGGTGCCCTCTACAGCTGCTTTGCCTTCCTCTAACTGCAAAATATTAATAACACGAGGGGACAATTTTATTACTTGATGAGAGCGAGTGAGGATGGGTGACGTGTCTGTCTTCCTGGGTTTGGAGAGACATGGTGTGGTCCTTGGGCACCCTGCCTGATACCACCCTCCTTGACCTCTTCCTCCACTTGTCCGTGGCCACCATGACCTGCTCGCTGGCCCTTTCTCTGCCACACATGGTAGGGCTCCTCCGGGACAGTGACCCCCAAACCCTGTGGCTGTGGTGGGGGCACAGCGAAGCCCCTGCCCACCCCGCTCTGCGGAGCAGCAGCAGTGGGGGTGAATGAGCTCCCAACCCCAATTTAATAGGGAATTGCTGAAAAGTCCAGCAGCTCTGGAGCTGCTGCAGGATTTAAAAGGCAGGATTTCAGCAAAGAACAATGAACTTGGCATTTTATTTTGCAAAGCAGTTTACTTTCTATATTTACTTTTATTTTAAAATACAATCTAGAATAAAAACTGTCTTTAAGGTGTTGGGGTTTTAAGCAGAGATATCTCAGAAGAACAGCTGAACCCCCCGAATCCTGACAACCTTGTGGTGGTGCAACCCGAGGCTGCACCCAGTGAATTACCAGGCAGCCCATCCGAGACGAGGGGCTCCCTATCTCACGGTGACAGTGTTTCACAAAACCTCATTGCTCCCAGCAGATATCTTCATTCTGAAAAGAAAACATCAACCCCCGCGCTGGAAAGCAAAGGAAAAAAAAAAAAAAAAAGCAAGTTCCAGGAAAACAGCTGAGAGAGAACATGAGCTCACACTCGCAGGTTGATTTAACCCATCCCTGAAGGGTATTTATTTATCCTCTCCCATTCCCTCTCTGGGGGGGTTTCTCACTTTCTGTCCACTGCAAATTCTTGACCTAAGCACACGTTTCCCGAGGCCGTGGCTGGAATAACTTGCAGCTGCATCTTCAGTCAGCACCAGAAGGTCTTGCTCACCTACCTTAAGGCAGCTGGTCCCCCCTGCACCCCCAGGTGTGCCACGTGGCTTTTCAGGAGCACAAGCCTTTGCTGGCAGCAGTGAGACCCCGTGGGCGCTCAGCAAAGCTGCTGCCAAAATTACAGCATATCTTGGAAATGATGTTTTGCCACACACTTATATTTGTTGGCCTGGTTAGACCTTGGCTATTCGGGAAGTTCTAGAAAATTGCATCTTTTGATCGTCTGTCAAGCAGAACAAAGCCTGGAAAAACCCATCTGAGGCATTTTAGTAATTTGGAATAGCCCCAGGCCTCTCGAGCAGCCCAACAAGCTGCAGATGCCCCACTTTTCACTTTATCTGGGTGTCCCTAACACCAACAAACTCCCTCGTGTGGCGCTGGAGAAAGCACTGGCTCCCGGAGCTGCAGGGTCCTCTGGACAGGAGTCCCTCCTGCAGAACTAAAGATGTTTTTAAGAAATCAGCTCATAAGCCCCATCCATCGCTGTGTCCAAGCAGGAATTACACAAGCTGGTTCCTGCTTTTAGGCAAAACTCTTGGAGACCAAATCCATCCCTGCGGGGGGAATCTGTGAGGCTTCGCTGGATTCAGCTGGAGGCAAATTGCCCACGGGGCTGGCAGCTTCAGGGACATCCACAGCAGCTGAAACCAGCCCTGCTGCTGGAGAAATAGTGCTTTGAAGTCACAAATTGGCATTTTAAAATATTTTAGCCATCTCTGGCCCCAGAGCGTGGGGGCTGGGGGCTACTGGGAGGTTCCCAGAGCCCACAGAGAGATAGAGAAGAGCAAAGTCACCTGCTGCCCTCGGCCTTTCGTGTGCAAATCTCACTCACACTTATCTTATTGCAATGCAGAAGCTGTTTATTTAGATTAAAGGTTATTTGAAACAGGCTGAGCCTCTGAAAGCAGGACTTGGAGCATTTTTGTATGGGATCAGGAAATGGAATAAGAAACCCTCTTGGGATTAAATTTCTAGAGAAATAAACCGAATCAATGCCATTTCCCTCTCCTAGAAAAGCCAGGGTATTTTGGGTCTTTCTCATGGTGTTTTGAAGGATACACTTACATTTAAATTGGAAGAGAGCTGGTGTAATTTGAGCAGAAGTTACTCCCGGAGCCTGCAGAATTTGCAGGGGCTGTGCTCGTGGTCAGTAGGCTTCAGGCACAGAAGGACCAAAGGGGCTCCATCCCGACTGCACATTAAAAACAGCAGGAGAAACCTTTCCTTCCATGAAGCAGTGCCCTGACACTTGTCACAGCTGCACCAACAAGAGCTTACAGTGCTAAAGTTAGCTCAAAAAAAAAAAAAAGAAAAAAAAGCAGGGAGGTGTGAGAGAAAAATCCCCTTTCTCCATCTCTGGATGGAAATCACTGCGTGCCCCAGGGAAAGCTTTATGTGCCTTATTATCAAACCGGTTACAAATCCCTGAAATCTCAACAGCTGTTTGCACTGAACTCCAAGGATTTCTCCCCGTTTAAGCAAACACAAGCCCACTGGAGCAATTGTTGTTTCAGGGAGGAACGGCTCCCTAAATCTCTCCCTAAATTTCTGCAGGGGAAAACTACCCAGATAACACACCCTGGGGACACCCAAATAGTTCTCAGGTGCTGTGGGACGTGGTCCCCCAGCTCATACATTTACCTCTGGGGCCCTCCTGTGGCTGCGTGGCAGATGCTGAACATCACTTCCACTGGGAGAAGGACAGCCGGGCCAGAAATCTCTGCCTAATTCTTCAGGGAAAGGTAAATCCACGGTCAAATCCCCAGCTGCAATGGGAACGAAGCCCAGGGAACCTCTCCAGTGAGCACACTGAATTTCACTGAATTTTTAGAGTTGGAAGAGACCGTAGAGATCATCTAGTCCAACTCCCCTGCTGGAGCAGGATTGCCCAAAGCATGTTGGAGCACGTTACTCAGGAGCATCCAGGTGGGTCTTGAAAATCTCCAAAGAAGGGGATTCCATGACCTCCCTGGGCAGCCTGTTCCAGGGCTCCCTC
>BJBW01001654.1:132812-164327 GCA_004320125.1 Scolopax mira | reverse complement strand
ATTTTGCTGTCTACCAGGACCCCCAGATCTTTCTCTTCGGAAAACGGGGCACACTCTCTCACTTCTCTCACACGGGGCAGCTGGAAACATCACGGGTGCTTTGGGGAGGATTATCAGGGCGAGGGAGCAGCGAGAGAGAGGGGACAGTGGGAACCAGAGGGGTGAGGGGCTGTGGGACCCGCTCCCCCTCCACGCTGCAGGAGAGCCCTGAGAAAAAGCAGGATCAAACTGTCACAATCTTACCCCCAGGAAAACTTCACCCCCAGGATAATTATAAAGCAAATCCGGCAGAATCAGAGACACATACTTACAGAGAAAAAAAGCAAATACTAAGCAGGAATAGTGTCCCAGCAAAAATATACCTTGTTCTGGTGCAGTGTCTTGGCTCCAAATTCTTCTTTTGCGTTTATTTCAGCTTTAATGTGCTTATCACCAACAAAGGTGAACGAAATGTTCCCTTCTCTAAGAGAAATCTAAACCTAAGCTTAAAGAAAAAATATGAACATTTCTGAACTCAGAAAGCAGCATTTCAGTACAAGAATCTGTTTTATTTTTACAATGCAGTGATTGAAATAATGTAGAAATTTAACTTGAAAAACTGAATTTATATCACAATGTCTATCAGAAGGCAACACATATGTTGTTTTGTTTTTTAATCATAAAATATTTCTCTGGACACCAGAAATTACAAACTCTTAACACTATACACTTCACTTTGTTTTTAGAGACTAATTCCTCATAATTTAAATCTATCTTATAAACATTTTCTCTTAAAAAACATGTGGAGGATAAAAAGAACTCAAGTATTAAACTCAAGGCCTTGATTATTATTATTATTTTCTTTTTTCTTTTAAACAAAGATAGCTTAAGAAATGTATCAAAATGGTAACTCTGTGGGTTTTAGAGCTCCTAGTCAGGCTCCGTAACGCACTGCTCCACGATTTCCCGCAAGTTTGGGTTCTCCATGGCAGCTGCCACTCTCTCTTTGTCGTTGATTTGTTTGTTGACTGCAAAACATGACAGGAAAGGTAAAGTCAGTTCCCAGTGATTCCTTACACCCACTCCACTGGTAACGTGGCAAACGCTCGATACCCCACTGCAGTGATGACTTTCCAAACCTGGGGAGCTCAGAGGCGGAGAAAACGCTGCCGTGCAGTAACGGGACACGGTCTCAGCTTTCTTCTCAGCAGAAACCAAGCACTTTTGTTACTTCTCTAGTTTAGGACTGGTATGTAAGATGGTCTAAATGACACATCTTAAAACTCAACTGTGAAATTCGTCACAAATTCATAGTCCTAGTTCTCCAGATTCAATTTCTAGTCATTTAATCAAAAGAACGGATTTTCCCCACACAAAGATATCTAACGCTGAAGAACAAAAAAGCCTTTGGCATTGCCTGGCCAAAGGCTTTAGCAGCTGTTTCAGACAGTGATTAGCTGGCTTAAATTATAGCTTTGAGAGGATTTTGATGTCCTGTAAGTTGTATTTTAAACATTGACTGAGAAATATATGTTTTCATATGTTTTGTAATGGTGATGTTCAGACAGCGAAATCAACCAGTCAGGAACTTCTTCACCTCAATTATCCAGCAGCATGGCAGCAACTTCTTATGTTATAAACAATTCAATACCTGCAAGAACTGCAGGGTTTGTTTGTTTAAAAAAACCCACCACAAACAAACTAATAACAACAAGAAGCACCAATAGAGCTTCTGAAAGAGCTTGAACTACGAGTTTCAGTTTAAAGCTTTAACAGTGCATTAATTCCTGAAAAGAACACAAACACAGAGTCCAAAGCTGCACTCACTCCTTCACAAGCTCTACTTACTGTCCTCTTCAGTAGAATGGGTCCCTTCAGATATGTAGATTTCCAGCTAGAGGAGAGAACAATAATGGTACTTTACATTAACAGGTAAATATACATATTACTGGAAGAAAAAAATTGTACAATACACATACAATGTAATTCATACTTTTAAAAAATGTTCACAGACAACAAAAGGGGATCAAGGACAGGAGCTGATCTTAGACATCACTGCAACACTGTCACAAGACAACCTCCTCCCCCAGTTCAGAGAGGCCCCAGTAATCCTCCTTCAGAATTGTGGAGGCATTCATTCCTCAGTCGTATCAACTGCTCTGTGAAAAAGTTATCCTGGTTCAGCTACTGGAAAGAGAGCAGAGAACTGGCACTACTTCCCAACAAGTTCTCTGCAGGCTACAAATCAGAATAATTTCTCCAAAGCCACCAGAATTGCAGGTGTCACTTTCACAAGTTGAGGGCTCTCAAAAAGACGTCCTTGGGAAGAGCTTCCTAGTAAGATATTCCTCATCAGTTTTCCTTCACGATGAGAAACACAAATACTCCACTTGGAAATGGCAGTGTAATGCAGCACCTATTTCCCACGTGGGAACAGACTGTAATCTAGAATCTAACCAGACCTAAATCACCTTGATGCATTCAACAGGCCTGGGGAAAAACAACAACAAAACTCTCTCATACATGCTAAACTGCAAGGAGATCTCATAAAACTGATGTACCAAAGGAAAACCAAGGAAACAAATCCCACGCCTTTTATCTTATCTCACTGAAGATAAACCTGTTGATTACCATGTGCCCAGCACAACAAGTCACTGCCCACCAGAAATGCGAGTCTCGCTTTACACTGTTAGCTAGAAAGGTGTAGCTAGCAACTATAAAAACAAAAGAATAAAAAAAAACAATGCCAGAAATCTTAAGCTGATGAATTTGTAATTTAAATCATTTCAGGCAGGTTTCTAAAGGTCTATAAAGGACTATGTCATTAAAGGCCTCCTCTTAGTTACTGCTAAGACCCAAACAAGGGCCATCCCCCGCCATGCTGCTGCAGTGTAAGAAACTACTTAGGAAACAAAGGGTTAGTTAGGAAACTAACTTAGTTAGTTAGGTTAGGAAACTCTTAAAAAAGCTGTTTGGGTCTTAGCAGTAAGATACATCTTATGCCATTGATACAACGGTTCCTAAGACAAGGGCCAGAAAGAGATTCCCTCAATGCAGTTCCAGTTTTGAATTCTGCAGTTTTTCTAAACGCTAATGAGCCTGTTCTGAAGTTTTACTGTTTGGATGATGATTATGTAGCAGTGGAACTCCCTGTAAGGGGGCTCTAGCAATGGAACTCCCCATAAGGGGAGCTGCCAACAGAGCAGTTCTCTTGCTGTCAGGTCTCACCCACAGAGGGCTGGTTGACCAGGGAGAATTCCCAGATATTCCAAATGGCACAGCAGAGCCAGTAACTATCAGTATTTTATATTTACGATGCTTAGATTTACTGAAATATTGCAGAAGGCCTAATTAATTTCCCCCAAGGCAAGAGTATGACTTTGATTCCTTGTAAACCCTCTCTCTTCCATCAAGCAAGAACCCGAATGACAGCTGGTGAGGAAAGCCCTTGAAACAGGCTTTATTTCAGAAGCGCAGCAGTAAATGCCTTTGGTAAAGCAAAGGAAGAACCAGAACTATTCCCAGATCCCCTCAGGTGCTACTGTGACATCTATTCCCTCCAGAGGCTAACGACCAGCTTTAAGAAGACCCCATCCCCATCCCTAACCACAGCTTGGGGGCTACGTGATCCTGCAGCACACACTCCTTCACAGAGACCCTGGCACACGTTCACGGAGTTTAAAGCGAGTTCCAGAGCAGATACTTTACCTTATGTCTAAAAGGCAAACATCTCTGAAGTTTTATTCTTAAACAAAGGCCTGTTGAAACAAAACAGACAAGAGATTTTTCTTGTAAAATTCAAGGGTTGAGGTGCATTTTCAGAGAATCCATATTTAACAATCAAAAACCACCAGTGTAAGGGACAACCTTCTCTTTTTGTGCTCTGAGCAGGAAGTTTAAGATTTGACATGTGCATCATCCATCCTCAGGTCTGAGCCTTATCCCTCCGACACTCCTAACAGGGTCAGACTATAAGCAATTTCTGTTTGACACACTAATATTAGCTTTGCTATCTATACTTTACTTTCTGCATAAAGCTGCAAGGCTTTATTGGGCATAAACACATGCAGTTCTTTGTTAAATACCCATTTTCCTTTAAATCTTTAAAATAGACCAGGAAATCTTAGTATTGATATGTAACAGCAAGAGCTGCTGCCTCGGTACATTTACACAAACCATTTCAGAGATCTCAGACAGGATTTTTTACACGTGATAATAAGGAAGAAAAAAGCCAAATAAGCCAGTGTAGATTCTCATTCGATTTATTTGCTTTCAAACTCCTAACAGTCTGGATTTTTTACTGCCCATAAAATACAGTAAAGATAAGGGAAGCAACCTTGAAGTTTTAACATTATCTTAACTTTTAGAGCTGGCAATTTTTCAATTAGCATTACTACAATAACATAATGGAGAATATAAAGAAGGAATTCCATACCACCTCCCAGCAGATCTTTGAGAGCTTCTCTTTGAAGAGTTTCCCTAACTTGATAAAACCAGATGATTTTGTTAGTTTGCATTGCTGGTAGGGCTCTCGAGATGAAATTCCTGGTCAAACTACCAGCAAAGCAACACTGAATCTTAATGCAGACTGATGCTACTCGGAGAACCTAAAATTAACTTTATGCTCACTGTTACAGATTTAATGAAACAGAAACCTTACCAATGAGAGTAGCCAGCGAGCAATGAGGTACTGTTGGTGTAAACCTGATGATAACCAGATACTCGTCTTCGCCTATCTCTTGCACTTCAACACAGCTTTCCGTTACCACTTCCAGTTCTTCCAAAGTATTAGGTTTCTCCGGGTCCCGGATAGTACGGATTATATCTAAAGCAGAAGACGAGTGACCATGAATAAGGTAGCTTTCCTGAATTTAATAAAAGGTATTTTTATTAGGAACCATCTTCCCAGCATTGTTTATTTTGCTTCTCTTCAGAAAAGATGGTCAGGTCATGTCTGACTGGGCTCCATCCGTGTGGGAACACCCAAAAGTCTCTGACCTGGGAGGCAAGAAAAGACTGGTATTTGTTCAAACTTTCATTCGTGGTGCTCTCAGAGCCTCTCACCCTCCTGCAAGGGCTTCTCAAATTGCTCTCAAAACCCGCAAAATCCTTTCAGCAGGGCTGGGAAACACTTGCTGTCCAAAGTAAGTTGCCATCACTCCTATCATAAAAGAAAATTTGGGATGAATGAGAGAACCGAGCCCTGTTCCCTAATTTCCAGGGAAGCAGGCATTTGCTTGATTCTTTCTGAAGCCTCCAGCCCCTGTTTCTCTGTCCATGTCGTAAGGACGTGATGCTGCTGAGTTACAAACTGAGAAGACATGGCAGATTCCACAAGACTTTTTGTTCTGTGTTCCCAAGGAACACAGTGTTCACCTCAATTACCTTAAGGATCCTGATGGTAACAAGCAAACAAACTGTCTGGCATTATTAGACTGTCTCCCAGCAAACAGATCAATAGCTCATTTGTCTGACTGCTAAAAAGCATTCTCACTTTTTTTTCCTATTGTTCTGCCTCTAGTATCTAGTCGTTCGGTTACAGAAACCTCCATCCTGCTGGACTATCTGGCTGACCTTTCTGGAACAACTTGCCCTTCCAGGTGTGTTCAGCTCCTCTTCTGTCCAAGGTGATGAAACACTTAACTGCCCCCAGTGTGGGGGCTGAGTGAGCCCAGCAGCAGAGCAGCCTCTTCCCACAGCCTGGGAGCTGGGAAGCCGCAGCAGCACCCACCAGTCATTAAGAGCGTTGTCTCTGCGCTCTCCTCACTCGGGATCCTAATGGTGACCGTGGCACACGGTCCATCCCAAGGTCACAGCATCCATCCAGATTCTGCCTGGGGCCGGCGGTGTGGCCAGGGGAAGGCTGCGACCCTAAGGCCTCACCCTTCCCTGGACACTTCTCCAGCACCCTGAGGGTGAGTGTTCCCCACCGCACCTCCCTGGCAGCGACTCCAACTCTCAAACAAATCAAATATATGCAATATACCCTCCTGCCCCACACCAAGAGCTGCCACCTTCACCCCAGCCCCCCCAGGATGCTGCAGGAGTGCTCCCCACACGCTGTATCCCCGGGCACAGCTCTCAGCCCCCCACAAGAGCTGGGCTGGGCCTGGCTTCCCCCACCTCGCACCCCCCAAGGACAGAGCACCAACAGCCCCATGGCTCCTCACTGCCCCACGGCCCCTCACAGACCCTTGCCCCATGGCTCCTCACTGCCCCACGGTCTCTCACAGACCCACGCTCCCTCACAGCCCCGGCCCACAGCCCCTCGCAGGCCCCTCACGCCTGGGACGACCCTTGAACCCGCCACCAGCCCCACGACAGTCACCGTAAACTTCGAGCGCCTTGTCCTGCTCCATGGCCTGGCTCCGGGGGGCATGGCAGCCCTTACGCAGCCCGGAGTACCACAGCACCCTGCTCAGCGTGTGCGACAGCAGCCCCAACACCAGCGACATCCTCCCGCTCCGCCATGGGAGAACGCGAAACGGACCCTCCCGGACACCGTCCGCCGCCGCGGGGACTTCCTAGAGGGGCGGGGTCAAGGCCGCGAAGTCCCGCCCAGGAGCGGGGACAAGCTGCTGGGGGCCGGTGGGCGGGACCGTGCTGTGAATGCCCCGCCCAGGGGCGGGGAGATGGCCGTGTTTAACCGGTGCTGCCGCGCCGGGTTCGCGAGAGTTTTACCGTGCAGCTCGGGGTTGCCGAGCCCCCTGCGGGCTCCTGGGTAGCGATATCGGCATAAAGGCCCCCAGGAGGCAATTGCCTACCTTAGTCTGAGGGAGACTACAACTCCCAGTTCATATTGCCGTTCCTCCCGCTGGCGGCCGGCCGCGGTGCCTGATGGGACTTGTAGTCGCACCCCAGCACTGGTCAGCCCTGTCAGCTGACCGGAAGGAAAGGCTGCCCCCCATCCAAGATGGCTGCGGGCTGGGGTGCGGGGAGCTGTTAGGCCGGGGGTGGCAGCGGCCCTCCCTGAGGGGGATGGCGGGGTCGAAGCGGGAGCTGCGCGTGCTGCTGGCGCCTCTCTCGGGGCGGGCACAGGGCTCCCTGCGGGACGCAGCCCGGGTCCGGCTGAGCAGAGGCCAGGACGCTCTGGGCAGCCTCCTGGCCTCTGGTGGGATCTACCTGGAGTCCCTGGTGCCGAGCGGAGGCGGCCGGGCCCGGGGCAGCGTCCTCCCGGGAGACTGGGATGAGTAAGTGGCAGGGGCCGAGCAGGGGAAGGGGGGACCGGGAGGGGCCCCCTCTCCGGCGTCTCCTTGCTGTGGTGAGAGGCGCGGGCGGACCCCGGGGGCAGAGGGCGCTCCCCCGAATGGAGCCGTCCTGCACAGGCCAGGGCAGGCCCTGAAACTGCAAGACAATGAGGGTGGACTTTCAAACCCTGCCTTGAAATGGGATGCTCTCCACTTAAAATGCCATTGCTGGAGGGGGTGTTGATTTATATCTACTTACTTGTTTAGTTGTGGGTGTATTCATTACAGTAGATTAGAAAGAACATCAATCTGCTTTTGTCGAGTTGCTGGTTTAAAATTTCGTAGTGCCCTCCCTGAGTGCTTGACTTCCTTATCTGCTGGTCAGGGGCAAGCTCTTGAGCATGACATTCAGGGATCACAAGATGTTTTTAATCTGCTTTAGTAGCTTTTAATGCTGAGTCAAAACCACAGTCCCATTTCAGTGTCAAGAGATACCAGTGCTATTATGGTCTCTAGTCTGCACCATCCTACGTTGCCTTCTCTCTGTTTCCTCTCAGCTCACTCCCCATATGAGAGTGAGTGTGGGACAGACACCTGGAGAGTTTCTCAGCAGGAACAGCAGGGAGGCAAAACATACAGAAATGGGCAATATGCTCCGCTTCTCCCTGGCTGGCAGTGTTGGTCTTCCTCCTCCTCCAAGTCCTGAAGCAGAGCAACACTCGTTAGGCACGTGTCATGGATGATTAAAGGAAAGAAACACACAAGGATAGAAGTATTCTTGAGAGGAAAAGAAGCAGGGGTTCCTCAAGCATTGCCTTGTGTTCAGTCTCTGCTAGGGATGAAATATGCTCTAGTACTGGGGAGGGGGATGGGGCAGGATCTTTACTGCAAAAGATGAAAATTAGACTGTCCATTGTTGGCATACTTCCAGATGTGTGTAATGTATGTGATGCATAAAGAGAATAAGGTCAATAAACAAACTGAATGTTGTATCTTCAGCTTCATGTGGGAGAATTCAGAAGACGATCTACAAGCAGACAAGACAAAAATACTGGCTCTTAGTAAAAGTCATGAACTGTTTGTCTATGAATTCACTGTAGAAGATGGAAAATACAACCCCATTGCTCTGCACAGTTGTAAGGAAGATACACTTAAAAAGCACCTTGAAGTTAAAAACATTAGTGAGTAAATTTCAATGTCTATTTCATGTTTGAAATTATAGATCTAATCTTGCTTCAGCTGGTGTAACAAATCCAGGCCGTAGGACTGCACACTAAGGAAGCATCAAACACACACTGATTTAAAGTGATCAGTAACAGTATGAACTTGAAAAATAATAGAGAAATTTCTGCATTCAAATATGATGTTGTTAGAGGGAATTGAACTGTTGTAGAGGAAGGTGTTTGGATGATGCAAAGTTAAAAATAAGCTTTAATAAAACATGTTCGTGCATCCCTCTATCTCAAAATTTCCCCTTAAGAGCTGGTGGGGAGAAAATGGAGATAGGACTCCTCACTAATCCTGCAATTTTTTAGTGTTAGTGTTAGTTATGTGTTTAGCTCTGTGTTCTATGATTAGTGACAGAGTGCAGTCAGGATGCAGAGTCTTTGTAGAACCATGACCTTTGATGTTTTATATGTTCTCAAACACTCTCCCTTGATAAACTGTTCTGATTTAAAAAGATTGTAGTTTTCATTTTCAGTGCTGAGTGAAATAGTATTTTGTGATGATTTTTTGTGTTCTTCATAGTATCGGCCACTTGAAAAGCCTGCATTGTTTCAGGAGACTGTTCTAAAATTAGTGCTTTTGACATAGAAAGTGAGATTGAAAACAAAACTGTTCCTTTTCATCCTGTCCCCCCTGCCAGTTGCAGTTTTTATTAAGAAGGTAGCAGAATTTGAGCCGTGGTTTTCTTGAGATATCTTTATAAATCAAACCAGATTGCTGTAATCCTAAAAGTTCTTTAAATTTACAGGTCTGTCTTCGATTTTCTCTTTGAGGATACTGTCATTTGAAAACAGCAAATGCATGCTTCTGCTCAATAAGTTTATTGTTGTGCATCTTACCTTTCCTGAGAAGGACTCACCCCTGGAGATGTGTGACTGCTTTACCCTCGATTTGGCTCCACAAGTTCTGGAGAGAATAACAGATGCCCACTTCTGCAGGGGCATCCTCTTCCTCTTGGACAGTTCTGGCTGGATTTGTATCCTTTGCAGTAGAGACATGCTCTTGGTGTAAATGAAGAGCAAAGTTTGTCTTTTCTGTCAGGGTTAAGCAGAAATTTATTGAAAGAAATTCAAGGATCTGTTTTGAAGATGCTTCCAATAAAGGGGTTGTGTAGCAAAGCAGTAGGTAATGCAGTAAAAAATGCCATAGTCATGTATCGAATGTAGTTTGACAACACGCTGCTAGAAATCTGTTTCATACTGGAGTAATGATTTTCAGCATTTTTGATACATGGATCTGTGTATCACAGGCTTAAGTCTGCTGATAGCCTTTCTTAATTAGAGCCTTTAGAAATTTCCTAAACACCCGCAGGGAATCCCAGCCTGGAAACCAGATCACCATCTTCTGTGTTCTTAAGAAGAGGAGCTCAGCCCTGGCAGGCTGTTGCACAAGGAGCTCAACTTCAACCTGTTCTTTTTCAATTTTTTCTGACACATATGTAAAAAAACCCAATAAGGTCAGGGTACATTTTTCATCCTAATTCTATAGTCGTCAGTATATATTTGTCCCAGTGTAAATTAGCTCTGTCAAGATGGCCCAGGCTGTGTGTTTCTACAGCACCTGGCACGATTCTCTGCTGGTCCCGGCGGAGCTCAGAATGCTTTGGTAAAACAATCAATTCTAAACGTTTTGTTGCACGGAGCTTGGCTTGGACAGCACAAAGTTAACAGAAACTCACCATCTTCCCCTGCTGTGTCACTTCTTCTGTGTTGGCCTGGTCTTTTCTTTGACCGTGCTGTTTAAAGATGTGTTTGACTCTGTTGATGGGGCGAATCTAGCGAACGTCAACGTGGGGCTGTGCCAGGGGGACGCGCAGGATGGCAGGAGCCCAGCTGTCACATCGCCCCTCGCCACGGTGACAGTGTCCCGTGATCTCAGTGTCGCTGTGGTCGTCAGTTCTTCCAACTCTGCCTTTTCTGTGGATCTCAACGTGTACTTCAGGTACAGAACTTCAAAGTGAAAGTTTTGAGTACAACTAGCTTTAAAAAATGCCTAATCTTGGTCCTGTAACAGTTGAGATGCTTGTTATTTAGAGTCCTAGCTTTGTGGTAGAGAGGAAATTGCGTATTTGTTTAAAGATTGCCTGTTATTACTTGCTCCAATTCATGCTCTGTCATTTTAACAAATAGAAAAACATTGTATTGGACTTTCTGTTTTTCCAGGAAGATGAGGGTATGTGCTGTCTATTAGTGCTAGCAGTGGTTGGTAGCACCTTTTAGAAATACTGTAGAGTATGGGATTGTTAAACTGTTCTGTTACAGCTTAACTGATTTGGCTTGATAAATTAGGGCTATATTGTCATTTAGAGGTGGTGTCCACCTCAAAAGAAACAGCACCAGGTTTTATGGCTTACCTGGTTGTTACTCATCTGCAAGAAAACTGCTTCTCTGGTAGCTTCCAGTGTATCAAATTCCATTCCTGAAGGAGTTAAACATGAAAGGAAGAAAAAAATCTTAAATCCTTTATGAGGGAGGTGAAATTTAATATTTATTTACCTCTTTACAGACAGTTCCCAGGGCACTTGCTGTGTAAGAGAGATTCTGAAAACCTTCCAGTGAAGGCTCCTGAGGGGCTCGATGAGGATGACCTTGCTTGCTCTGCCCACAGCATGGAGCTTTTGGCTTCGCCTTTCCGCACGGACAGGTACGTAATCAAAATGCTTTCTAAAACAGGCTGGAGTTTGCCTCCTTTAGACCATTGATTAATAAGCTACTGATTTTTTATTTAGTTTAGTTTAGTTGTGGCAAGTAAAATCAGCTCATTCTGCTTTCAATCTTTTCCATGTTAGGATGATGTGAGGAAATGGGCTGAGAACAGCTTCCAAATAGTAATTCTGTGCTGTTTGGGGTGTTACTGTTAGTTTGAACCAGTATTGACTGATTTCTTGTGTTCCAGTTGCTTTACAGTTCGTTGTGTGTTTAGCACAGATGGGTGTGGGTAGAATCCCAAATACTTTGTGTTCATGTAAAATGTTTTAACTGTGTTGTGACCCTTAGTAGTAGAGGTATTAATGCTAATAAAGTATGTTAATTATAACTTGATGTAAATTTAATAAGTACTCAATTCTGGAATCAATTTCATTCTACAATTATTTTTTTTTTTTGAGGAGGGCATTTTCTGTGAGGAAAAGAAAGTTTTTCTAGTAAAACTGCTCAAAGTTCATGGCTGTTGTCATCTCACACAGTGTGACCATCCCACTCGGCTGCAAACAGAGTTTAAGTAGAAATGAACAGGACACGTTAAGGTTAAAATGCAAGATGCTGGATGGAGTCTATAAGCTTAAAATGCATATTATTTGCAATCTGCATTGTTCTTGGTGTAATGCCTGGTACCTTCCTTCTTCACCCCAGGTCCTGGAAGGCACACCTGGCCTCACTGGGTGATGCTGTGAGGAGAAGGCGACCGGGTTCTCCAGATTTGGGGAATGACTTGAATTTACCTTGGTATCAGTTTTTTACCCATCTTGAAGATCACGACCCTGATATCTATGAAAATTCTGAGAAGATGGTGGCTTTTGTTCCACGGGCTGTTACGTGGGCCCCTTCCAAACCAGTACAGCGCGACGGCACAAACCTCGGTGAGGCAGGGCAGCAATGGAGACAAATCCCCATAGAGGCACCGCAGGAGGTGGTGAAACTGGAGTGCAAACTGGTAACTGGAGTCAAAGCCCTGTTTGTGGTACTAACGAATGAGAAGGGATTGACGCTTGCTCTCTGGGATTTCGAGTCACAAGACGTGACGTTTTCCCACTTTGGCAGAAGCAGCCTCTATGTGGATTGCAGTGAAGGGGCGCCGCTCTCTCTGCTCCTGACAGGTGAGGGGGGGTGTCATTTCTAATGGGTTCTTGCTGAGGTGAAATCCACTGCGGCTTTGGGTCGGTATTTTGGAAGAGAGGCAGTAGATGGAAATGTTCCTGTGTAAGCAACTTGCTTATATTTTTTTAATGATGGCTTAATTCTTTCTTTTAGAGCACGGTCTCTCCTTAGTTGTGTTTGGTTTAACTCAAGAGGAGTTTTTGAACCGGTTGATGATCTATGGCAGCGCCGGAGTCGTAGATTCTGTTTGTCACCTCAACGGGTGGGACCGATGTTCAATTCCGATACACGCACTAGAGGTAAAGACATCTCGTTCGTGTCTCACAGGTAACAGAAGTACCTCTTTACAGTAATGGATGCAGTTTGCATTGTTAATGGTGGGTTTAGACACAATTAAACTATGTCTCAGTAACCTAGGGCCAAAAGGTTTAGTTAGTTAATAAACACTAAGAAATCCAAGTAAGCCAGGTGAGTAACACAAAAGAAGAAATACTGCAGATAGGTTAACACACATTTAAAAAAAAAAAAAGTTTTAAACTAAGCAGTACTGAAAACTCCCTCTTAATTGGACCTAAAGGCATTTTTGCCAATTTCTGCAGCAGTTTTTATCCTCTTGCATAATGTCATATATTAAAATAAATTGGTTTGGTTTTTTGGTTTTATCATACCATTCTTGTAAAGCCAAGAGGAGAATTAAAGCTGCCAAATGTTGCTCGGTGCCCCTTAACAATAAATGATAAAGTATTGGTAATGTAGCAGACCACAAAACAAACCTCAGTGTGTCTCTGCAGTTTTCCAGTGCTCTAATTGTTCTACCACATGTCTGTCTAGGCAGGTTTGGAAAATCGGCAACTAGATACAGTGGACTTATTTTTAAAAAGCAAAGAAGGTCTTTTCAGCCTGTCTGCCCCCTGCTCCGGACCCGAGCAATCCACTGAGGGCACATCCCAGTCTTACCTGAAAAGTAAGTGATTAACTTCCAGCTACTCGGAGGTTTGAATTTAATTGCCTTTTTCGTTATGGCCCTGTGTCTGTAAAAGCAGATTGAATTGCCTGTGCTCGTGTGTGTTTGGATGATGCTTTGATACAACTTCCCAATTCTGGAAAATAAGAGAGAAATGGTGCATAACGTGTGGGGTTTTTGTCATGTTCTGATACCGGCACACGTATCGCAAGTGTTTTGATGTGAGGGCAAGGCATGTTACATACATTGTTTGACACATTTTAGAGGGATTTTGTAGCATATCCCTATGATTTTTAACTCAAATTTATGTGATCAGCCATATGGTAGAATGCAGATGTTTTAACTTTTTGTGTAAATATTGCAGATCTGGAAGAGCTGAGGCCAGCTCTAAACCTGCTGTGCTCAGCAATCAGAGAAAACGATCTGGAGCCTCAGAGTAAACACTTTTCAGAGCAGCTGCTAAACCTCACGTTGACTTTCCTCAGCAGGCAACTTGAAGACATTTATGTGCACACAGAGGGTAAGATGATATGCAGTAATGTCACGTGTCATTGTTTAGATCAGTAAGAAAAAGTAGTATTTTTTTTTTTAATTTCAGGCTTAAAGTTGCCTAGTACTAACAACGATTGTGCTGGAGTTCAGGGAATGAGAGAGGTTGTTTAAGGGAAACATGAGAAATTAATCTGAACACAGTATCTGTATTAGCCCAAACAATATGATCATGTGCTCCTGATCAGGTCAGAGAGGGTACTGTCAACACGATCATTATGGGATGCACAGAGTGGCAGAATGGGACTTCCAGGCTGTTGCTGGATACCTGGTGGTGGTGCAGTTAAATGGCCTGAGTTTCACCCTCAGCTGCTTGTTCTATTTTCAGTGTTGACCCTTGAAATATTCTGGCACAAACATTTATGTGGCTGTGGAATGGAACAGGCGAGTCTGAACGAAACAGACAAGTTTAAGAAACTGATAGAGCTGTGAAAATAGCGCAATTCCTGGTCTGATTTACTGTGTGGCAACGCTGTCACACATCCCCGTGGGGCAGCAAGAGGCAGTGTCTGATGGGGGTTACAGAGCAGAGCAGGACTGCTCACACTGGCGCTGAAATACAGCCTAAAAGGCTCAAGAGTAGAGTAAGAGCTGGTGTATTAGTGAGGTATTAAAATGAGAGAATTCCAGAGCCAGTTCTGTGTGCTAGGGGAAGCTGTGGGAAGGGGGTGACCTGTCCCAACATAGAGCCTGCTGTCCTGCTGCTTGGGTCAGGATTGCTGTCTGAGCTGTGCTGTTGAGTTTGCAGACCACCAGGTTACACATGGTCAAGTGGAACATGCTCAAGACCATTATCTGTTATTCAACATTGCATAATAAGCATTAAAAATGCTGTATTGTTCCTCCCTGTTTAACTGATACCTTGCATGCTCTTGACAGAACCCGATGGATTCCTGCAGAAGGGTGCAGATATTTTAACTGATTACATTATTAAACTTAGAAAATTTCTGAGAAAATATCCTCAACCACAACCAAGTGCAGTGCACACGGGAGGTGATCCTGGTGAAGAGCTGCCTGCACTGGAAGAAAGACACGTGTGGGAAAAACTGACGCCAGAGGTAAAAACAAGTAATCCCTGTTTTACTATTCTTATTAAATATATTTAAGGAAATTATTAGTATGGAAATGCCCTTAAATTATTGGGAAAAAATTCAATATAGGAATTAAAAGACAGTAACACTGGAGATTAGTGAGATGGGTGTGTTCCATTTTTCCCCTTTAGGAAGTCATTGCTGAGGCCATATTAAGCAACAAAATGCCAGAGGCACAGACCTTCTTCCGAATGCAGCATCATCCTGCTCAAAACCTCCCAGAGTTTATTCAGATGGGTTTGAATCTGGTCTATGACTGTCTTCTGAAGGATAATACCCGAGAGGCCTCTGAACTTCTCAGAAACATGGTGAGAGGTGCTGATAGTTCTTAACACTTTGCTATGGCTGATGAAATAAATGAATGGTAAGAGTATGGGAAGCATTTAGGTGTCTTACGGAGGTATTGATTCTCCCACATACATACATTATAGAGAAAATTGCCATGTTTTAAAGAAATGCTTTGATCACTAACACCTTCAGAGCACTGAGGAAGCCTGTTTGTGAGTGTGCATGGCTGGTGTCACCATCAGCAAAGTCTAAAGGTGATTCTGGCAAGTTGGGTATTAAAGGGTACATATTTTATATCTAGACGTGCTGGGGACACCATGCAGATCACTGAGTTATTGTGACATTTGTAGTAACTGGAGAAGCAATTACCACGAGCATGTTTGTCAAAGGTTCTGTGCTTTGGGAAGAAGCAGGTGTGTTTATTCTGTCAATGCACAGTTTGCATACAATGAGCATCTTCTTTTTTGTTAGGGCTTTGATGTGAAGGAGGAATTGCGTAAGATATGTTTCTACACACTTGATAAACACGTACGAGATTTGTTGGTAAGTGTAGAAAAGGCTTTTTTTGGCCTAGTTGATGTTCCCGGGTCTGATTTGTGCTGGGAGGAAGCATTGTATTGAATGCACTTTCAGAATGGGAACAAACAGGTTTTGTCCCCACATCCTCACAGTGGAGTTGCTGAGACACGTCATTGACGTGCCTCTGTTCTTCTGTATCTGCAGTAAAAAGTGGTTCAAATGTTATTTCTTGGCCTGGCTCTGATGCAGTTCTCACCTGCTTGCACACAGTATGAAGTCCCTGCCTTCTGTAATTTAAGTGTATTGACCTCAGTGCTTCCAGCATCTTTCCCTACAGTTAGTTCACTCTTTACACTTGCAGGATCATTTGCAACGTTAATATATTATAAGTAGATAAAAATTGTCATTGGAGGTAATACTTTAATTTGAATTACAGGTGAAAGTTTTACAAGAAGAAAATTATTTTTCTGAAAAAGAGAAGAAAATGATAGACTTTGTGCATCAGGTTGAAAGCTTTTACTCCGAATCCTTCCGCAAAAATAAAGAGATTCAATCTCTTTACAGGTAATGCGTGTTATCAGTTTTAATTATTAATTATTTACATTAATAGGATTTAAAATATGCTGACTTCTGCATTCCCTGTGATTTGCTGCACTAACAAATACAGTCTTCTGTGATTTCATTAATTTCACACTGGTCTTCATTTGCAGAAATAAAAGTCAGGGTGGGAACTGGTTGTTTTTCTCATTATTGTAAGTGATGACATACAATCATCAGTGTCACAGAGGTCTCCTGTTCATGTCATCATCACCAGAAATTAAGTGTTTTAAATGACAAATGATATTATTAGAATTATTAATCAAATGAAATATGTTCAGATGGAATGTTTGCTCTATTTTTGATAGATGATATCCATAACATAGCAAAGTAAAGTAACCTAGAAAAATTATTTTACAGTTAAATAACTGTAAAAATGTAATGATACTTATCATTTACTATGTCAGTTTTGGAAAAATGACTCACTGCTCTTACATGAACTCTCAAGCTTTTAGCTGAAGTCCCTCTGCCACTTCTAGAAAATTGCCACTTCAGAATTTGCTGACCCTTTCATCACCTTCTGTTTGTTAGATTGTTGACTGTTTTTTTAAAAGAGCACTAGAAAATGTCCTAAGGCAACATTTCATTGCAGTTTCCAGAACTGGCGAAAGGAGCAAGACTTTTCCAGCCATGGGGCTGTTCTGGACTCGTTGCTGAGTTGTGATAGACATCGGGCTCACAACAGGAGAGTCAGAGTCATGTTTAACTGGGCTCAGTGGTGGGATGAGCTGATTCAGGAAATGATCCTTCTCCCCAAAAAACCACACCAAGGCAAGTATGCTGCGACTGAGGGCTTAAATTGTGAATTAAAATCTTTGATAGAGTATATTGCAGTTGCATAGGGGTGGCATTGATATAACAAAAGGTGTGTGCTACCACAGTAGGTCACTTATTTTGTGTCAGTAAAACTGGGTAAACCGTGTGTTTTCATCCTTGGGGTGAACACACAGGGATCTGTGATTTTTCCTATAGAGAAAAAATTTGGAACTTGCTGAAAGGGAATTGTCTTATGCTTGGCCACTTGTTGTAAATGTCATACACTGCTACAGTCTGGAAAGCTTTTTACACTGTGGTATCACATTGAGCTTTTCCTGCAGAAAGCTCTAAGAAGCTGTCACAGCAAACTTCATCTCGGCATCGGATTTGCAACCCTTCATTCAAACTACGTACGTGAAGAGAGGGCAGTATTTCCCTACACAGTGTGTGTTTGTGCTGCTTTCATCCATTTCCCTTTCTGAAACACAGACCTCAAGACGTGTAACCCTGAGGTGCTTTGGATGCACTTGACAGCCCAGCACGACTGGCCTAACATCTGTTCCTGGCTTGAGGAATGGCAGCCCAACCAGCCGTGGAGTGGCCAAGCCCCCTGGCCTCCTCTTACTCCAGGCATTATTGACCGAAGCACCTTGTGCAGTAGCTACATGAGAAATGATATATTGAATGAGCTGGGGAGGTACGTGCCTTAGTGCCTTATCCTAACTTCCTACATTATGGAAAGCCTAAATCAGATAGTTACAGAAGTAGATGTTAAAAAAATCTTTGATACGGATTATTTTTTATATTTTATTTAGTGCCCTTTTTTGAAACAACACAAATACATTAATAAATTTAATTTTAGTCTTGTATCTGCACTCTCTGTTATCTGAAAACAGTAAGAAACATGAGAGCAGCAGAAATCCTCTATCAGCTCTTTGATCTTTTATAGTGATTATATTCCCGATGCCCATTTTAATGCCGGGGAGAATATTCTAGATGGAGAGCATGTCACTTCTCTGCAATGAACTGTAGTAACTACGATATTGTTTGAGTGCTGTCAGACATATATTTGTCACATTGTGTTTGCCTCGGTGGTGAAGTAATGCCCTGGAAGGAGATTGCTTTATAATTTTGAACCGAAAACACTATTCAGAACTTTTTAAAAAGATAACCCTCTTCAGCGCACGTGCTTTTTCTCTTTTCTGATAGAAAGGGAATTTTTGTCTCTTCTGAATTGGAAGATTTTGAACTTCTCCTCCAACGACTGTCCTACCTTGGGGGAGTCCTGCAAAATCCTCACCCTGTGCCAAACTACAGCACCGCGAATGGATGGGACTTCCACGCTCGCTTCGTCCTTCACTGCTTAGAACACAATTTGCAGCATCTCTTATACACTTACTTGGACTATTACAGGTACGAGCGCTTTTCACCCCTCAGATCTCATGCAGATTTAAACAATGAGGCACAATTTTAATAGAGTTTTCCTCTGCCCTTTGCTGTTTGGCAAGAAAGACTGCTTGGGTCACAACAGTGTCATTTAATGAAAAGTTAAAGGGAATAAGAAGGGAAAAGCAAACCACAGAAAAGCCAACAAATCTTATTGTTTTGGGTTTTTTGTATAATTAGTTTTCGGTTGCATAAAATACTTAGACTATGCAGAGTGGTATTTGTGAATCGAGTCCCTTCTTTGGGAAGTGTTGGGGGTTGTCAGGTCTGGAAACCCTGTCACTGTGATTTATGGAAGCAAGAAAATACAGAAACAGACTGCTAAGGAAGGGAACTGCCAGAGATGCTGCGTTGGCTGAAGCCTTACATCCTGGAGAGAAGGGTGCTGTGATTGGGCTGTCGTGAGAATGGATGCAATAAGTCACTCCAGCACTAATCAGATGCTGCTAATTGTTAGTCCAGTGCTACATTGGGGCAGAGGATGGTTATAAATACCGTCTTTTCACTGTGCTGCTATTCATCTAATTTCCAGTTTAACTCCTTCAAATTGCCCTATTTTGGATAAGAAGGAATTGCACGAAGCACATCCCTGGTTTGAATTCCTTGTGCGGTGCCGAGGGGCTGCCAGTGATCCCCGAGGTAGGAGCCTGGCCTGGGGCTGGGGTCTGTTGGCTTCGTTCTCTGCTCTGCTGCAAACTGGGTTTTGACCATGGCAAATCATTTACAAGTGCATCAGTTCCTCGCCTCTAAAATGTAAATTATAATTCCTATTTAATCTGTACATAAAGATTTGGAGGCTTGTAGGTATGTGAGAATTATTTTGTGTATGATCATCATTGCCTCCAATTTGATTATATTCCTAACAGGTTGAGCAGGAGAAGAATTCATAGGAAAATATATATAAAAAGTAAAGCTTCCTGTAGTTCTTGTGGTGCATTTTGACTTCTCTGCCCCTTGGATTATCTGTTTACTTTTTTTTTTTTTCTTACTGTAATTGAAAATCAGTATAATTTGTACACTTAACTCATTTCACTTTTTTTTTTTTAAAATTCATCTTTTGTCAAGTCACATGTTAACAAATTATAAAAAAAAGCCAAGTTTTTCAGCAAATATGATCAGCGTAGGATAAAGAATTGAACCAATACAGTGCTAAACTGTGGGACTCAATCCAAATCTATCTGTGTAGGCAGAACTGTGGCTTGAAATTGGGAAAGCTTGGTAAAATTTAGAACAGTTTCTCTGTATTTATAAGTAAATAGAGAAAAATCATGATTAACAACAAAAAGTAGAAATTTCATCTTTTTTCATAGTCATGGAACAGTTTTAATACGTGATGTAACAATTTAATATTGTTTGTGTGAAACTAAATCTGACGTTTTTTCTTCCAAGATGCACAGATGGTGTTTCAGGCCAGCCTGGCAAACGCTCAGATGCTGATTCCCAGCAACCAGGCCAGCGTGAGCAGCATGCTGCTGGAGGGACGGACGCTCCTGGCTCTGGCCACCACCATGTATGCACCTGGGGGCATTGACCAGGTACTGCGAGCAGCTTTTGGAGTCCTCACGGGCTGGGGAAAACTCTGAGGAGGATGTTAATAAAAATAAATACATCAATGCCATCGTATGATTTCTTCTCATATGGCAATCTGGTTTTGGTGCTGCGTGTTTCCGCGTTAGTTGGCCAGGTGAAGCTGGAGGAGGAGGGATGTAGTGGAGAAATAGCAAGGCACCCTGACTGGGAGCTGGAGTATTTAACTCCTTCATAACAGTTAGAGCTGAGAGAGTTTATAGGCACTTGCGTTCCTCAGATAGCTTTAGTTTGCAAAAATGTTTTCAATAACCTTTTAAAATAGTGTTTCTGTATGTGTTGACTGTGGCCTTTTGTAGTTGATTGTAGTCTTTCAGTAAATAAAGCAGTGGCTCCCTGGACTGCTCTTCTGCTTGGAGCTGAATCAGTGTTACTTACCTTCCAGAGTTTTCTTTTTAAAAGCTGAAAATCTAGGCACATAACAAAAACTCTAGCTTATTGGTTCCATTGTTAACCAGTTGCATTGTGCTGTAGTTATCAAAAAGCACATTATAAATTATTATACCTTAAAAAGAAATATGCTTGGTGAACCTCGTGTTGGCACAGAATTGATTAATGTAGATAGCTTTGTGATACATGGCCCAGTAACCTAAAACACCAGGGGCTGTTTAAGTTATGGTTATTAAAAGGATTTTCCATGAAAAAAAACCGATACTTTCTGCATTGTTGCCATATGTCAAGTTCCCTTGAGGTCATTAGTTTGACACATTCAAACATTGTTTTGTTATTTTCTTAATGCAGTTTCTTCTTCCTAATGAAATGTTTCTGCTGCCTTGCAATGCAGGTTCTTCAGAATGAAGAAACGGAAAAGCCTCTGAAGAAAGTTGATCCACAGCTCTTAAAAATGGCATTGGCTCCTTACCCCAAACTCAAAGCTGCCCTCTTTCCCCCCTGTACTTCCCATGGAATTCTGCCGCCAGACATCTCTCTCTACCACCTTGTTCAGGTACACAAGATGCTCCTCTCTGGTGCTTTTTGGCAGAGCAAAAGTAAGCTAAGAGGAGCTTGTTTGCAGGGAAAGCCTGGAGGGTGGGGACCGTGTGTTTTTTCCTTGGAATCCCTAATTTGGAGCTAAAGTTTATAGCTTCGGTCTGAACAGTTTTTTGAAATAGTACCTGTGAGTCTGGCTTCCCTCTGCTCCCCGAGATGTGGAAAGGCATCAGAGGGTTTAACATCAGCATCCTGCAGTGTCAGAGAAGTGAAGTTCTTGCAGTGCTCAGTGCAAGGTTGTTTAGTATTTAAAAAAATGAATTTTTTGTAATTGTCTACGGGAAGTTGAAATCTAAAATTAAAGGATAGTGTCTCATGAAATGGCATGACACATTTCTGGGCAATGGAATGTCAGGACACGTTTCTGGGCAAATGCCTTTTAATTCAGACCTGTGGTATAAGATAAACTGAAAGTTGGAAGAAATGGCTGCGAATGTTTCATTATGAGCAGAGTGTTAGCTTTGCTAAGATCACAGTTCAGCAAAGTACTTAAGCTTGTTCTTTCCCCGTCTCCTTAGACCAAAGTCTAAGCCTTTCCTGGCACTTGTGTTCTGATCCTGTGGAGCAGAGCAGTACGTGCCTTTGAGAGCACTATGGGAGATACAGCCCTGAGTCTCTGCTGCTGCAGCTCCTAAATATTCTCTAGTCTGCTCTGATGTGAAAATCTGAAGCTGTCTCAATATATTTTGTTTCTAATTTTCCAGTCACTAGTGCCCTTTGATCCCACTAAATTATTTGGCTGGCAGTCAACAAACACTCTTGCTGTATCAGGTATGTTACTTTCTAGTTTTACATGCTTTTTCAGCCTGAGCACCTAGGATGGAATACCTTCAGAGCAATGATCTGGCAAATAAACTTATTCAAAGGGCAGTTTCTTTTACCAAAAAACCCCAGTGTAATTTACTAAAATTTTGTTTTGAAATGAAAATCCTAGATAGATCCCTTTTTCCATTAAGGTCTTCACAGAGAGAATTTTTTCTAAATGTGTTACGAGATAGAAAAAGAGTATTTTCTTTTAAAAGCAAGTTAAAGGCCTAAGAAGTGATCTAGAGTTCCAAGAGAATGGGAATTTCAGTGGGGTCTGGGTACGCTGAGATTTGAATTAGTTGTCAGCTCATGTTTGTAGTTGAAAGCTGTTCTCTATGTTTAATTCAACTGTTTATCAGCTCATGGTAATGATGATATTCTTTCTAGATGCATCAAGTGACTTTCCTCATTTTTCATCCCCTGAACTGGTGAATAAATACGCTATAATGGAACGACTGGATTTTTTGTACTATTTGCACCATGGACGTCCGTCATTTGCTTTTGGTACATTTTTGGTCCAGCAGTTAGTGAAGAGCAAATCCCCCAGACAGTTGTAAGTCTTCTCAGCTTCCTTTGGAAGTTAAGTTAAGCACATGCAGTAATATTAATCTTCCCCAACAGCAGACAAGTGGTGTGCATTGCACATTTGGAATTTCAGGTGTCCTAGGAGTCTATTCAATAGTCTAGCAATGAGTAGGATAGAAAGCAAATATCACCTAAAAGAAGGTGAGCTTTAATTTGAATTTCCTAAAATAAAATCCCCACACTAAAAGCAAGGGATGAAAAATGTTCCAGTCATCTCAAATGCTGGCAGGCTTTTCTTCTTTTCTTCTAGGCACCTAGAGCACTTTGTAGAAAAAAGATGCCCCTGTTTTTTGATATTTCCTGAGGATGAGACGTCTTTAGTTGAATTAGTAAGACAAATCATGTACTGGAGATGGAAGGAATTAAATTTTCTGGCTGAAGCTTCAAAATCACGTGTTCAAAAGGATACAGTCAAATTACGGATCTTGCTTGAGTATATTAAATCTAGTATTAAGTAAATTCAAAATTAGTAGGAGTTACATCAGACCAAATCGCTGTTGGTTTCTAGAATGTCTTGTTTGTGTATTAGTCACTGTATGTTTCTTTTCATCATTTCTATGCAAAAAAACTTAGATAAGAGAATAAAGCCTCACACGTGCTAAGCACAGTGTGAACATCTTCCCTGCTGAGGAAGTGTGTGAGTTCACCTTGTAGGCACTTGTTTACATGGCGAATATTTGCGTTTGACAATGGGTTAAGAATCCTGTGTGTGAGGTGGTTTGTGTGGTGTCCTCTCTGTCCCAGGATCCAGCAGGCAGGAAAGGAAGCCTGTGTTTTGGCCCTTTCCTCCTTCAGCGTGGCGTCGGTGGGAGCAGCCTGTGTGTGCTTTCTGGAGTTGCTCGGTCTCGACAGCCTCACACTCAGAGTCGATATTAAAGTTGCAAACATCATTTTCAGTTACAAAACTAGAAATGAAGAATCTCAGCACAATCAGATCAAAGAAGCTTTGGGTAAGGGTGTCTTTTGTTTGTTTTAGCATAAGGTGCTATGTTTTCAATCCGGTCAGGAGTGGATTGAAAGGTGGCACCTGACTTCTCAGTCATGCAGTAAAAGCATCCTGTCCATTGAAGAGTGAAGAATTTTGCTCTTTTTTCTGCTTCTTACTAATTTGAAGATACATTTTGAACCATAGCAAATGAGAGAGGAAGGCTGGAATATACGTGCCAGAATTGTGGACAATGGACACTGTCGAAAGCTGCTCAAGGCTCAGTGTAATATTTAGTAAAATATTGTTGTGTATTGTTGTAATAATAGAACTAGAGGATTAATAATAGAGTTGTAATAATTACAACTAGTGTTGTAATAATAGAACTAGAGGATTAAACAAAGGGACTTACCAAATCTCTTTTCTCTTTTATACTTGAAAACTCTCTTCCAGCTGCAGTGAAATCAGTGTTTAAAGCTGAAAGGAAATTAAATTTACCCTAGGAATAACTTTAGAAAGATGAATTTCTAACTGTAGGTCCACAGGCGTTTTTTGTCCCAACTAGGAAACTGCTGGCATTTATTATATTTTCCTGATCATTCTAAAAACATATATGTTATTTAAAGCTATAGCTAGAGCTTATTTAAAATAAAATGTTAAGCGATTCATAAGTTGAAATTATTTTTTCAAAAATCATGTCACCACTTTGGTGCCAGACTTGGCATAGTTATTGAAACATTTGCATTAATGGGATTTGTTCTTCTTACTGACTCTGGGACTTTTGAAAATATTATCCTTACTGTAATCCCAAATAGCATCTCAGAAATAGTAATATGTTCTTTTAAACAGTTGACAAGTTAACAAAATTGGCTGATGGTGAAAAAGCAGCAGCAGCAGAAGTTCTTATCTCCTTAGAAGAAGCCTTTTGGGACACAATTGAGCATCAAGGAATAAAGAAGTGAGTAAAATGTGATTTAAAGGATTATGCTGGCAAATTGAGATTGTTTTATTGCAGTAAAATGAACAACAATATTTGAATTTAGAAGATGTCTTGCTATTTCAAATAGTGGCAAGGACAGGGAGGTGCAGTCAGCAGGTTAGGCTCCCTGTCCCCAGAGCTCTTGCAGGGCACTCAGGAGTGACTATTGGGGACTTCTTTTCAAAGCCTGCACTGGTAAAGCCAGGATGATGTGCCCCTCTTGGTGGGTGGCAATGTCCCCAGGGTGCCAGCTCCCACCATGGAACGTGACCGACAATGGACGTGCTGGTGTCGCCGTTTGCAGGCAGTGGATCTGGGGCTACACGATGAGTTTTTACACTGTTATAAATATCAGCTTATCACAGCTGAAGCTGTTTCAATCCCACTCAGGATGTGTAGTGACTCGAGAAGGCAGTGGTCTCTGGTAATGCAGTTCTGTCACCTGCATAATATCGCACTGAGTACGTCTTACCTAAAGGAATGTGCCAAATCCAACGACTGGCTGCAGTTCATCATCCAGACCCAGCTGTATGGCTACCAGCCAGCCCAGGTGAGCTGTCTTGGGTGATTCTAAAGGAAGAGAGAGTTTATCAAGAGTGTTCTTTGTCTGTGATGTTAAAGAAAAAATTAAAAGGGAAGAAAAAAACCAGGTTATTTTAAGAAGAAAATATCACATTGTGGAGACAGAATAAAATTGAAGCCTTGTCAGTTTCCAAGAAGTGAGAAGTTGGCTCGGGATGCTCAATATCTTCTGATGATGATAGTCCTTCTCTTACAGCCAGATTGCCCAACTTCTCTGCTTTTCTCTCCCTCCTGGTGTGTGAAAAGCTGATATCGCTCTTGATCTCGCTCTGTACAGATGCTTTTGGTTCTGTTTTCCTAGGTCATTCCTATCCTTCAAGATTTCACTCCTGTTTTACGAGATCACTTGATGTTGGCATTGGAGCAGTTGCAGGTTTTGTGCCCTGGGACAGGCACTGAGTCCAGAGCTGCCGCCGTGGCCAAGGGCAGAAACGCAGATGGGCTCTTCCAGATCCTTCTGCAGTGTCAGGGGAACCCCAACCCTTCACGTTACCTTTTGTCTGAAGGACTGAGAGAACACGCTCCCATCCTGAGTGTTTTAGCAGCATGTTTCCAAGTGAGTATTGATGAGGTTTTTTATCTTTCAGAGGAAGAAGGAATAAAAAAGTGCCAGTTGTGCACAATGGTGTTAAATAATAGATATGTAGCTTCATCAAGTTTTTGTAGCAATTGTGAATAGTGTGACACACTTGGCCAAGTGATACATAATGAGGTGATATTTACCTCTGGTTTTTATAAACCCATCATTTTTCAGGATGCAAACATTATTCATTGTCTCTGCGTTTGGGTCGTTACTGCTGCGGATGATGCCACCCGAGCTGAAGCCACAAACCACATCCAAAGCTCAGCAGAAAATCACGACTGGGATCTCCCCGACCTGTCAGTTCTCTGGAAAGTCTTTTTAAGAAAGCAAAAGAGTAAAACACTTCTAAATGGTTTCCAGCTCTTTTTAAAGGTAAGATAATGTCTTTTTAGTGGTATACTTGAGTGTATCTCAAATCATCTCGGAGAGGAGAGGGCCTTACAGGTTTCCCTTCTCTCTTGCTATTTGTGGCCTGTATAACCTGGGTGTGACCCACTGAAAATCCCTGTCAGGTGAGAAAATCTTTGAATGGAAGTTCTTCCAACTACTGCAGATGTGCAGATCACGTATCAGCCTTGCACACAGTTTTACTAAGTGAGAACTTTATTGTTCTAGCACCGAGGAAGACAAGTTCTACATTTATTGAGGTACTTTTATGAAAGGATTATAACCTATTTTTGTGTCTTAAAGGATTCCCCTTTACTGTATATCCTGGAGATGTATGAACTATGTATGGACTGGAAAAAATACAATGAAGCTAAAACCAAACTAGACCAGTTTCAGGAAAGTCTCACAAAGGTAAGGAAATTAATTTTCTCTAAATCCTTTTGCCTAGGGAGTTCCTTATTAGAATGTGATAGATGTCTAATGTCAGATCTGACAATAGTGAGAAGAGTATGCTTTGAATGATCTAGGAGATGATTTGTGCAGGACTAGGTTTCAGCAGATTATTGCTGGCAGTTGGTGGAAAAACGTTTTTGACAATTCAAACCCCACAGTGCACTTCTTTTCTAAAACATTTTGGTTTAAATTGATATGGGTGGATTAAAATCCGGTATCGTCCTCCTGGTGTGAGCAGTTTGCTGTTTGGAGCTTGGCATTGACTCGAGTAGGACCACGGCTGGTAAATTGAATTATTTGTGGTGAGGAATTGTGGGATATTCCCTGTTCTGTGTTGACCGGGACACGACAATATTGAGCTGATAAACCAGTGACTCCCAGAGAGTAGCTGTTCAAGAAAGACAACATTTTTTGACTACATTTGAAAGTTTCTGCAGAGGTTTGTGCTGTTGCTTGAGTTGAGGTAGTCATCAGAAGTTGTGTAGACTTTCCTTTGGAAGTGACTCGGTGAACTGCAGCACACGGAGAAGAACACTAATTTAGCCGTTGGTTTTAAGAGGACTAAAATGTTTTCATGGGGTGTTCTTTGTCACATACAGATGTTTTCACAAGTTGTTTCAGTTCTGTCCTACTTTCCTAGTTCCCTGAATATCTCAGTAACTGACATTCGCGCCATTAGTGGTTTCCTTCCTGCAATTCAAGCTAAGGCTGGATCAGTTTCCTTTCCTGTGTGCCACTCACATAGTGGATATGCCTATGAAGGATACAGATGTATAATAAGAGCTATTAATCTAGTGATCTATTTATCTATCCATTTTTGATGCTTCTTGGACCTTTTACCTCTCCCATGGTTATCAGGAGTAAGATCACCCTGTCATAAAATGTACTACTTTGTGATTGAAGTCAAACAGCTCCGAGAGGGAACAGCAGCTCATTGTTTCTGCAAGAGGGAGGCAGAGCTGGTACCACCTTCCCTTCCCACCAGAATGCAGAGTGTATTTGCGGGGAAATAAAACATCCCAGCACTTAAAAATCTTTCTCTACACAGCTTAAAACTGAAGGTGACACAGCAGGTTCTGAACTACCTGTGCAGTGGCTGGAATCGCAGGCCTTGTTTCTTCTTGAGCTGATGCTGCAGCAGTGCAGAACGGAGTATGAGCTGGGAAAGCTCTTACAGCTCTTTGCTGCAGCAGAGAACCTTCTCCTGGATGGTAAATACAGCTTCCTCTCTCAGATGGTATTACTGTTTTCATCTAAAGACCACAGGCAATGTTTTTTGGAGTGACTGAATATGTTTACTTTGAGTGTAATCATACTGGTTTATTTTTGTGTAAGAATTGATATAACCAGAACCGGTCCTTCTGGTGAGTTGCAGTGGTGAGAATGTAACTGTGTGTCTGTTTGGGAGAAGGATTACGTGCGAGTGTTGATGAGGAGCACACAGATTAACTACAGAAGTATTTTAGTTGTGGATTTAGGGCTTCTTTTCAGTCCCATGAAAGTTTTAGAGTGTAAAATCTGTGCTCCTTCTCTGGCAGGTTATGGGCTGAAAGATGTAGCAGAACTTTCTTGGGTTTAAGAAGCAGCTGCCTTGAATTGTTTCTACTTTTTTAAAACAGGCCCTTATGTGAAGAAGCTCTGTGCACTCAGTGAGACCCTGAGGGACTCCTCCATATCAATTAATCGCTCCATCCTAACGAGTTCCAGTGTGGAGACATTTCGCAGTGAGTGTGGATCAATTCTGGAGCAGCTTCAGGAGAGAGGGCTGTTCTCGCTGGCTCGGGAGGTGGCAGCACTTGCTGAACTGCCCGTGGACAACGTGGTTATCCAAGAGGTATAGTTAAATAATGATATTCCTCTTATTCCTGTTGCTGGCAGTATGGAGAGTGTTACTTCTCAGTCTTCCTGAAACAACTTTTTCTTCAAATCACTTTTGATTTTAACGCAAGTACACCGAACAAGGTGAGTGTGAGGGCTGAGCTGAACAGGACTGTGTAGCTTTCCTTATTCTGTCACTGTTTTTACTTGATTTGTAATCAGTTTTATTTGGTGACAAAAATAGATGGATTTGTTGCATATTGGGACACTTAATCTAAATTAATTTTTTCAGTATTCTGGCTGTCCAGAGGGATTTTTCTTTTTTGGAAACTTCTGTTTGGAAGTTTGGAAACTGTTTAAAACCTCTATGAATTTTGCAGGTTCTAAGAGATCTACATCATTTAAGAGACATCGGACAGTGGCACCAAAACCAGACAAGAATTGAATTCTGGAAAAAATGTAATGACAACTTCATGAAAAATTCCATCTCCAGCGAAGCTGCATCTGAGTTTTTTTTCAATCAGGCAAACACAGTATTTGAATCTTTAGCTCAGGAGAAGATCACCAGCATCATGGAGAGGCAGTTGTTGCTCACCCTGGCTGGCCATTGGCTGGCCAAGAGCGAGTCCTCGTCACCCCACAAGTTAGAAGAAATAGAGAAGCAGATCTGGATTTGCCGCATCACACGACAAACGTTATCCACGGATGAGGGCAAGTCCAGGTTTTCCTCCCACGCTGCAGGGAACGGGGATCTCACCTTCGATACCTTGGCTGAGGAGTTTGCTTTCTCAAAGCTACCTGCTCTGAACACGCCAAAGTACTTGAAGCTCGAGGGTCTGGCATTCAGAGAGCCCCAGCAGACCTTGACTAGCGAGGAGGAGGAGTCGCTCCGGTTTCTGATCGGGTGCCTTCTTGACGAAGGGAGCGTGCACGAGGCCAGCCGTGTCTGCCAGTATTTCCATTTCCAGAGCAGAGACGTGTCCCTGGTGTTGCACTGCAGAGCTCTGGCCTCGGGGGAGGCTGAGCCGGACAAACTGCGCACGGACACTCGGGCTCTGCTCCGGGGGAGAGAGGAGACACGTGAAGGTGGCGCTTCTCAGCCTGGCAGAGTCCCCAGCAGTGAGTGACACTAACCACTTAACGCATTGCTGGGCTTCTGCTGGACTCTCCTGCTTTTGGTACAGCCTTAATTTCCCCAGCTACTCTGGAGGAAGTAAGGGCTTCATGGCAGTGAGTTATCTCCTTACACGCTCTAGTAAATCCTGAGTTTATAGAGCTGAAACATGGAAACGCTTTAATTCATACTCTTCTCTGAATTCTTTGTACATTACAAAGGGTTTAGTGTTTCTTACCAACAGCAAGGCTAAGACTGAAAATGTTTACATCTAAAGTACTCAGTGCGTATTTATGAAGTCTGAATGAGAAAGCTGTCAGCTGGAACATGACTTTCCAATACTAATATTTATAAAGCTTAATAGGAATAGAAAAGAATAAATGAAGCCTAGGCCACCAGGAAGACTGCTGAGCCTTTGTGCTCTCTTATGCTCTAGGAATTTTACATCTGAAATACTGGTGTGGATATTTTGGCTCATTTGTGTTTTGTCATATTGTTTATATCCTAAAACTTAAAAAGAAAACAAACAAACCCTCACAGGTATCAAGAGTTAAATTTTCAAAGATTGATAAAGTATTATATATTTGCTCCAGATTTCTGGAGTCTTGCTTCAAGCATAAGGCTTGTTGTGTTATCTGTCTTCATGAGAAAGGAATTTATAGTATTTTTGTTTCCAGCCTCAAGCTTAGAAGACTGGACCCACCTTGTGGCTCCGCCTCCAGATGATGAGGTTGTTACCAGCCTGAAGGTCCTCATAGACGAATGTGTCCATGGGAGGAGCTACTGCAGACAGGTCCTGTGTTTGTATGAGCTTTCTAAGGTATGTGTCTAGTACTGTCATTGAAGGCACAAGTGGTTTGTGTCACGTTGTGCTTGTAGAAGTTTATGGAGAGAAGGATGAAGAGTGGTACAAGTGCTCATCGGATGCCTGAGCTTCAGAGGGTGAACTCATCAAGCCTTGGTGTGGGATAATGGCCAAATGCTCCCTAGGCATGAAGTGTTGAAATGAACTCAGCTCCCCAGGCCCCTACCTCTGACTCCACCAAGGCAGATTTCAGCCAGTATCTCGTTGATGTGCCTTTTTCATAGTCTTCCAAGCACGTGGTTCATCTAGGGCTTTGCTTGAGGCCTTTATTGTGGGACACCTCCATCACCAACACTGAGGCGAAGAGCCATCAGCTGCCTTGGAAGTTTCACACAGAAGTGGTGTGGGGGCTTCACACAGAGACACCCCCCCCCTTTGTCCAGGGGCTGCTCAGAGGAGAGGCCAATAAATTCTCAGTGGTTTGTCCCAGACAGTGTCAGGAGACAGAGGTGGTTGGTTGCTGCCCCTCTGCTCCTTGGCCTTTGTGACATCCCACCTCTGCTGCTTCTCCAGAGCTGCTGCCAGACACTTCCTTCAGGGTACAGAGCCCCTTCCCATGGAATTGGGTCCCAATCTTTGCAATGTAGCATTAGGCTTTTTCTGAATAAAAACAGCAGCATGTGTGCTAAAAATATTAGTATATCTTTATCACAGAAGTTCTGAGATTTTCTCACAGAATTTTTCATGCTTTGAGTATTCAGAGTGAGTGCTCTAGGTCTGAGTTAGTGAGAGGTAGTCATTTGACTGGCATGTTCCCTTTTATACCATAAACTTTTATATTCATAAACTTCTTGCCTGAAGCGGGATGTCCACACTTTTGAATTAAGAGTTGATTGCTGTGTTTAGGAGGTATGTTTTACAATTGATTTGTAAATTTATAAATTTGGAATATGTTACAGCAGAGTATTTACAGAGCTTCACCCAACTCCTCTTCCAAACGTATCAAATGTAAAAACTAGTATATATTTTTCACCAAGAGTTTGTGGTATGTAGAGAAGGGGAAAAGGAACCTCATAAGTAAAACTTACCCAGAAAACACAGTTCTTCATTTTAGAACATCTTTCTTCTAGGTATTTTAAGTGTTAAACTTTATAGTTGGTTCAGGAAAGCATCTCTGTCCATGGGACAACTCCAGGGGTATTCAGCTTCAAATGCAAAGCACTTAGGTGCCAGCCTGCTCTGGAGAGCTTTAATGAGGAAGGTGGGCAGCTGGGGAGGTTTAATGGTGAAGGTAGGCAGCTGGAGAGCTTTATGGTGAAGGTAGGCAGCTGGGGAGGTTTAATGGTGAAGGTAGGCAGCTGGAGAGCTTTAATGGTGAACGTAGGCAGCTGGGGAGGTTTAATGGTGAACGTAGGCAGCTGGGGAGGTTTAATGGTGAACGTAGGCAGCTGGGGAGGTTTAATGGTGAAGGTAGGCAGCTGG
>BJBW01001654.1:105411-132802 GCA_004320125.1 Scolopax mira | reverse complement strand
AGGCAGCTGGAGAGCTTTATAGTGAAGGTAGGCAGCTGGAGAGCTTTATAGTGAAGGTAGGCAGCTGAAGGTGCTGGTGACTGACACAAGGCCAGCTCATGTGTGTGGTTCTTGGAGCAGGGTTCTGTCTGCTCCTCCAGCACTGCCCTCGCAGCGCAGCGCCTCGTGGGGACGAAGCCCGGCCGGTCGGTGTATGTCCTGCTCTGGACCTTCTGCTGTGTATAATCGTGTAAGTGCACGTGTGTTCCTCAGGAACTGAACTGCTCCTACAGCGAAATGTCGGCCCAGGACCCCGAGAAGGTGCTTGGGGCCATTCTGTCGTCCCGGCGGCCGGACAGGGCCCGCAAGGCTCAGGCTTTCGTCGCCACACAGGGGCTGCAGCCTGACACCGTGGCGGAGCTCGTGGCTGAAGAAATCACGCAGGAATTGCTGGCATCTTCAGAAGGGAAAGGTACTGAGGAGGCGTCACCTTGTATCTTAGTGTGTTTGGTTTGTAAGTGTGATATTTGTGTATCTGAAAAACGATCCTTGCTCTCCAGATATTTGAGTGCTGATTAGTCAGTAACGTTTGGGCAGCTCTTGTGTAAGGTTTGTAAACCTTGTACACCCTCTATAAGGTATTATACAAATGTTTCTTTTTAGTCATTTTTGCGTCCAATGTGGTCTTACTTTTGAAATCATGATCTTTGCAGCCCCGCATCATCTGACTTGGAAAGATTCATGGTCATTTCTTTGTGAAAAGTGTGGCCAAAAGATTTTCCCCCCCCTTTTTTTTTTGACTTTGTGAAATGAGGAATGTTCCTCAAAACAGCAGGAATTTACCTGGGGGACTTTTTTCTATTTGAGTAGCTTCCACTTTGCCACAATATGAAGCACAAAGTTCCATGAGAAACAAAGAGCTGTTGGACAGAGATTCCCGAGTCCGGGTGTGCTCTCCTCTGCCCCGGCTGCTCCCCCCTCTCCTGCTGCTCCCCAGCTCACCTGGGTGGCTCAGAGGACTCAGTGCCTTTCCTTCACAAGCGCTGCCCATTAACCCAGTGGGAAACAAATCCAGAAAAGAAGAGTTTTCTGTTGAGTTCATGAGTTGAACCAGTTTGTGGCAGAGAATGAATCAGAGACGCTGCAAGAGATGGGTTAGAATTCTGTTAGGAATTTCCCTCTTCATGAGGAACATGAAAAAATTTTCTTTTTTCAGCAGCAGCCTCCTGGGTTTCTGTAGTTGCAGGTGTAATTGCAGTAGCAATACAGCCTTTCAGTAGGGTTTCATTGGATTGATCTGGCAGAGAAGTAGTATCTGATTCTTAAATTCAAGCAGTAAGATCAAAAGTGTGTTTGGAGTTGTGCTTCCAAGTCACAGGTCAGTCTGGATGAAGTTCTGTTGGTTGGTTTGGGGTTTTTTCTCTTAAAGTGGCTAATGTCTCCTGAACAGCCAGCCCCAGGGCCATAACTGTCCCCCCCTGTGGCCACAGGTCAGAAGCAGGCTTTGAACCCGGCGGCAGAGAGCCAGGCGCTGCTGCAGCTCGCTAAGCTCTGCCAGGACCACACGCTGGTGGGCATGAAGTTGCTGGACAGAATCTCCTCTGTTCCCCGCGGGGAGCTCTCATGCAGTAAGTGAATGGCAAATAGTGCTTGGTGTAACCAACACTTTGCTAAACGTGGCATCACGTGGATTAAAAGCAACACTGCTGGGAGCATCTCTTGCTGACCTCCAGTATTAAATGAACAGATCCGAGTACGTGCACAGCTGGCAATCGTGGGGAGCTGTGTGTTACTGTACCTTTGTCAGTCAGCTTTTGGGGGAGGAGGTTGGAAGGTTTGCTTGTGGAATAAAGTAATGTTTTGGAAGATGGCTCAAAAAATCCAGATTTTCCCCCAGATGAGAAGCCAGACTGAACGCATGCTGTTAGACAAACTGTCTGCTTAGAATTGCTCAGGACAGAACCGTGACAGCCCAATGGTCTGATCCCCTTCTGCAGTTGTGTGTCCTCTGCAGAGATGGCATCGCTTTGGCAGAGGGAAGTGTAGTAATTAACTTCCTCAGCTAATTATCCAAAATACCTGAACTCTGCTGTTCTTCAGTTACAGAGTTGCTGATTTTGGCCCATAATTGCTTTAGTTTGACTTGCCACATGGAAGGAATCACTCGAGTCCTCCAAGCAGCGCGGCTTCTCACCGATGAGCACCTGGCTCCTAAGGAGGAGTACGGGCTGGTGGTACGTGTCCACTCCTCAAATGCCCCCGTGTTTGGCCAGGCCAAGGGAAGGGAAGGTTTCTCTGCACCTTGGCAAGTAGCTTTGCTCCTGCAAAGACACTGGGTGGTGGGACAGAGCATGGGCTGTCCCCTCGATCGATGGCCTTGTCCTGCCTGTCCCTGGAAGCTGAAGTGTGCGCAGGGGATGGGTTTTATGGCACAGAAGCTCTTTGAAAACTTCTCTGGAAAAGCAGAGGTGGAGGGAGTGGAATGGTGAGGTCAGAACAGGGATATCAAAGTAATTCAGCTGCTGATGAAACGTGATCAAATCTCAGAATTGTCTGGGTTGGAAGGGACCTTTAAAATCATCTAGTCCAACCATCAACCTAACTCTGATAAAAAAAACCTCATCGCTAAGCACCACGTCAGCCCCTCTTTTAAATACCTCCAGGGGTGGTGCCTCATCCACTTCCCTGGGCAGCCCATTCCAAGGCTTAATAACATTTTTCCTTGATATCCAATCTGAACCTCCCCTGGCCCAATTTGAGGCCGTTTCCTCTTGTCTCCCCTCAGCCCCTGATAATTTGTTTTATGGGGCTGTCGTTGCATCTTTATGTCCCACCTTGGAAGGACTCCCCGAGCCTGAGACCTGCCCAGTGAAGGGTGTCATTGCTAAAAGGTTCACTGCATGTTTTTAAATATGGTCAAATCCTGTCCTTTCACCACACAGTGAAAGAGATGCAGGGGGTTGGGTGAACAATAAACCCTTGGGGGCTCTAAGGGAGCCACCTGCACTGCCCAGCCCAGTGCCGCTGTGTCCCCACCGTGGCTCTGACCCCCGGGGAGGGGTTTCTGCTCCACTCTGAGGTTCTCACTCGTGCTGTTATTTCCACAGGTTCGTCTCCTCACTGGGATTGGCAGATACAACGAAATGACCTACATATTTGAGCTGCTGCACGAGAAACACTACTTCGAGGTGCTCATGAGGAAGAAGTTAGACCCAGTAGGTGGAAGGGGGTAAAGGGGAGAACCTTTCACAGAACTCTGTGGTTACATCAGAAACTGGGAGTTACACAACAAGGTGGAACGATCTGGGGATTTTAATTACTGCAGGGTGGGGAGTGTTAGTCAAATTTCATAGTGATCAATTAATTCTGGGTTTTATTCGGGTTTTAGTTAAACAGTTTTTTCTAATTAGTTCTAATGAGAGCAGCAGTTCTAACTTCAAGCCTGGAAATGTCAGTTAAGAGTTTCTGTGTCTTGCTTTGGTTTTACTTCCAGTTAAAATTTCATGGGTTTTTAAAACTCATCAATATTTATAGCTTTCTTGTCAGTGTCAAGTGTCAGTTTGACATTTGTGTGTAAATAAATTAATGTATAAGTGCTGGATATTCTTACCTGACGTAATGTAGTTCTGTAGAATATCGCCGTTCTGTTTTGCAATGGTGTGGAGAAACCTCAGAGTGCAACCGTCCCTGTTTGGGAAATCACACGAGAAGAGATTTGCTTGTGGGTACTAAAATGTGAAGTATGAAAAAAAGCTCTTCAGCTCTGAATGAGGTTGTTCCCCTGAGCAGAGCGGGACGCTGAAGACAGCTCTGCTGGACTACATCAAGCGCTGCCGCCCCGGGGACAGCGAGAAGCACAACATGATCGCCCTTTGCTTCAGCATGTGCCGGGAGATCGGGGAGAACCACGAGGCTGCTGCCTGCACACAGCTCAAACTCATCGAGTCCCAGCCCTGGGGTGAGTGTGGACTGAGCAGCCCAGGAATGCAAGGGGTTTTGTGTACGGAGGGGGAGGCGATGGGTGAACGGCGTTGGGCTGCCTGCGTGGTCCCAGTAACACCCACTAAACTTCTGCTGTCCAGAAGGAGGGTCCCGTTTGCCAGGTTTGGGGGATGCTGGTACCTCACAGTTTGTCTGGTTGCTCTGGCTTTTCTCAAAGAGTTGGCATTTTTGGTTCTTACCATAATATAACGTTCCTGCGGTAGCAGGCATGGCAGGAGGCGAGGACAAATTTTTACACTGAAAGGGCTGTGAAGCCTTGGCAGAGGCTGCCCAGGGCAGGGGTGGAGTCCNNTGGAGTCCCCATCCCTGGAGGGATCTAGAAGCCGGGCAGACATGGTGCTGAGGGACACGGGTCAGGGGTGGGTTTGTCAGTGCTGGGTTGAGGGTTGGACTCCATGATCTGAGAGGTCCCTTCCAACCGCGGCAATTCTGTGATTCTATGACACATCCATGTTTTCCTCACTTTAATAGGATTTGACACAGTATTTTTTCCTATAAAGTGTATATATATATATATATATTAAGTGTTGGAAGGGTTTGTTTGTGCAAAATAAGGTGTTAATCCCTAAGTTCAGGGAGTGCTGAGGAGCACACGCTGCAGAGCAGGCCCCAGCCCTGGAACAACAGCCAAAGGAGAAGCGGTGCCAGGTGGTTTTCTGAATTTCTCTGGTTGTGGTCACTGCTTCCATCTGCCCCAAACGCCCCATTTGTGTTCCTTTCCAGTTCCTCAGTCACTTGACTGGGCTCCAGCAATCGCTCTGGTCCCTTCACTGAACAGGCATCACTGTTCCTTCGTGCTTTCTTAATATGAAATTATTTTTTTTCAGTCTTCTGTTGTTCTCTGGAACAGTGCTAGGGACAGGCTGGTGTTTTTGTAACTTTATCACTTTTAGAAATAATTAATTATTCCTTTTTTTGCCCCATCTCAGAGGAGTCTCTTCAGGATGTTGCAAATCTAAAGAAACTGCTGATGAAAGCTCTGACTCTGTTCATCGATGCGGCAGAGAGCTATTCCAAGGTAGAGGAGATGGAGTTGGATGATTTCTGTGCAGCACTGGGGTCACAGAGGGAGAACTGAGAGCAAGGCCGGCTGCTCTGGGGAGGAGGTGCCTGGCCCAGGAGCAAAGGAATCTCTTGCTCTGTCAGTGCAGCAGAGTTCCCCCAGTTCCCCCAGTTCCCCCAGTCCCAGTAACGCCGTTGTACCCAAGAGCCATTCACGGATCCCTCTTCAGGCTGTAACACTGGGGTCACAATCAGGTTCCCCAGCTGCAGGGGGGTGACCGTGAGCTTAACTAACAAGAATTGAACAATATAAAGAGTGTTTTAAAACCGGTGAAAATTTTTGTAGTCGGTGAAGCTTCATTTAGAACTGGAATATGAGGGATGATAAAACCGGGGTGCTCTCACAGATGAAGTATTGGGCAACTCTGAACTGTTGCTGTTCAGTTGCTGTTGCTCTCAGGAGCATTCCTTGCTTTCCTCTAGAAAGGTGCTTCAGAAGCTTGTGTTTGTCTCTGATTTGTGGCCCAGGACTCCTGCGTGCGGCAGTCGCTGCGCTGCCGGCGCCTGACGAAGCTGATAACGCTGCAGCTGCATTTCCTGGGCACGGGCGGGAGCACCAGGGTCATCAACCTCAGCCAGCAGAGCCTCATGGACACCATCCTGGCCCTGCCCAGGTTCTACCAGGTCAGCTCAGCTTCCTCGGCTGCCGGGCTCGGAGGAGGGTTGTTTTACTTGGCAGGGACCGAAGCCCTTGGCTCCTCGGAGCGTCGCTCAGCTCTTCCATGTGGCCACAAGCCCCGTGGAGTTGCTGAGACCCCGCTGTGGGGTGATGCTCTCAGGGCCCCTTTGCCATCTGACAGCCGGGACCTGGCTGTCCCACGGCTCCCCTGAATCTTTGTTGGAGCCCTGAAATGGACTCTGTGTCGGTGTCCATCGATCCACGAATTTGGAAATGAGAAAAGGGCTTTTTAAAGCTGACCTCTTGTTTAGGGGCTAAGGAGAATGATGTGCAGTGCTTTGTTACCCTGGTATTTCCCTGTCACACATCTCTCAAGAACAGCATCGAGAGATGGGCCAAACACAAGACCTGCAGTATTTTTGGTGTTGTAAGTGCAGGGGGGTCTCTGTGCAGAATGAACTCCCCCCCTCACTAATTCCAGCGTCCCCCCCCCGCAGGCGGCCATCGTGGCCGAGGCGTACGAGTTCGTTCCCGACTGGGCAGAGGTTCTGTACCAGCAGGTGATCACCAAGGGAGACTTCACCTACTTGGAAGAGTTCAAACAGCAGAGGCCACTGAAGCCCAGCATCTTTGAGGAGATCGCCAAGAAGTAAGTACCTGGATGGTCAAACTGGCGCTTTCTTTTCCACAGGCTGCTTTAGGGGAGCAACGGCACGTTCAGTGCAGGGGGGGGTCTTGGTGCTGCTGAAGCCTTTTACATGTAGTGCACAGGGCTGGGCAGAGCAAATCTTTTTTAAAAAGAATAAGAGCAAAATGAACACCAACCAAGAGAATCAAATGTACATTTTGAGCCCAAGAAACACAGTTCTTACAGTTCTGTTGCAAGAGACTCTTATAATTGTCCGTGAAGCCCCTTCCAATGACACGTGCAATTCTTTTCAGAGTCAAACAGCACCCACCCACTGACGCCGCTCTGAAAAACCTGAGGAAACTGCTGACCCACTGTGAGGACATCTACACCTCCTACAGGCTGGCCTACGACCACCAGCTGTACGAGGTGGTGAAGGCGCTGCTGAAGGACGCGCAGAGCGGCTGCTGCCTCAGCGACATGTTGTCCCGATAGAGCCCGGCTGCTCCTGCCCGGTGCCCACTGCCCAGTGCCCACTGCCTGCTGCCCAGGCTTTCACAGCCCCTTCTATCAGTTACCTGCTCGCCGGGATTGGCTCCTCTTGGGTGAGTTACTCCAGAAAACTGGTGGTGGTTGTAAATATTTAAAGCGTGGAGATTGTGTTAAGCTAAAATGATGTTTTGTATAATAAATCTTACTGTTTACAAACCACTGGACTGGCACGGCTGGTGATGAGCCCCAGAGCCCTTCACCCGTGGGGAGTGGGTGATGCGTGGCCATAGGAATGGGCTCTAAAGCCACAAAAGGCTGGAGCAGAAGGTGCAGGATATCCCAGACGTGGACAATGAAACCAGCAGCAGAATTAGTGAGCACCTTTGAAAGTTTTAGATGTTTTAGGAGGAAAACCCATTCCTGGAGTCCAGTCTGAGCAGCTGGGTTGTGTTTTCTCACTTGCTGGTAACTCTCTGAACACCCTGAAGAGCACAGGCTCCTTTTGCTGCCGTCTTGGGGTAAAAGGGGGAACCGAGCACCAATAGATGTCAATGGTTATTAACTTGTAGCCCCTTTGCAGGCTCGGCCAGTCCCGCGGGGCAGGAGCAGGAGCAGGAGCAGAGGATTCGGGTGCTCGGGCAAGTTCTCCAGATGGAGATGGGGTTGGTGTAACTGGGGAGGGGGATGAGGCTGGGACACTGCGGGGGCAGAGACTCCCTCTCACCTCAGCCTCTCTTTGCTCCCCAAAACAAAGGCTGCCTGCAGAGCCCCCGGCCGTACCCCCAGGCCGAGTGAGGGGCTGGGCTGTATGTACAGACAGCTTTTAGGTAAAATTAAGCAATATCATACTCTCTCTAAACAGTAGCCCAGCAAAGCTGCAATTGCCATAGCAACCAGTTAATTAGCAGAGATGCTAACTCTGATTCCTAGCTTAGTGTCCCATCTCCCACACTGGCATCCGCTGCCAGTGACAAACATTTACTGCAGAGTCTTTCTCTGAGCTGGGCAGAGCACCCAGAGCTGGAGAGGGTGGGCACAGCACGAGGGCAGCCCCTCTGCCCAGTAAAACAGCTTGTGTTGGGAAAACCCCACTCAATATTCCAGTTCAGGTCAGTCCCCTGAGACCAAAGGAGTCAGCTGTGTGTGATTAGTCAGAGTTCACTAACGATACTCAAGCTTTGTATTTTGTTCCCCATCAGCATCTGTAAGAGTCTTCTCATAACAAACAGGCATTTCACAAGGATGAGAACCTCCCCCTGTAACAAACACCAGTTAAACTGGGACCGGAGCAGCACCACGCTCCCAGCACACGCCTGTTCCCAGTCCCTCCCCCTCAGGTATCTCTGTTACGAGATGCTAAAAGAACTGCTCCACAGACAGCTGCAGTGAAGTCCTCAATAGTGATTTTTATTAAATTAGTTGCTTTATAAAACATTGCAGATGTCATAATTGTTAACATAACAATTTGCCCAACTGTAGTAACTGTTGCAGTTTGCTAAGCAAGTTTTTTGTTTTGTTTTGTTTTTAAATGAAAGAAAATGGCTGAGTCCTGAAAGATCTGCCACAACCCAGGAGAGACCAAAAGGAAGTCTTTTTTTTTTTTTTCTTTTTTTTTTACACTTAAACCAGGCAAGTAACTGTTAAAGAATACCCAACCCATACAGCTGCATTAGTAGAAATTTAGATGAATGGAAACTAAACTTCATACTCAAGAACAAGTCGTTTGTTGGTGTTTTTTTCTCCAATAAGCAATTTTTCCCTTGTTCTGACCCACCTGTGGTGGTGTTGGGGTATCTGTGCCCTGGGGCTGAAGTCAGCAGTTCCCTCCCCAGAGTTCCCCAAACCTGGGGCTGTGACTCCCTGTGCACCCCCAGTCCTGGCCCCAAACTGCTCCTCTTCCCAGGGGCCCTTCCCGGGGTCCAGTTAAGGCCGTGTCACTGCACTGTGCTGGGAGTAATACTTTGAAATTCATCTCCAATTTAGTGGCTGTTACTATGAAATTAAATAGCAACAGTTACCATTATCAGAATTTGGGGTTTTTTAACTGCAATTTACGTAGCTTTTACAGGTCTTCACTCTACACCCCCCCCCCGAGGGGGGAGTTCAACCACCAGCACAGAGATACTGCAATTCTGATTGTAGCATTTGGCAGAATTTAAAGGAAGAAAAGTTGTGCTACATGTTTAAGGGATTATGGGCAACAGAAAGACAAGAGAAAAGAAGATAAATGTCACATGAAGTCTTCAAAGTCTTGTACGTATTCCCCGTCGTATCCTCCGTAATCGGCCAGGTCATCTTTCATAGTAGCCTTTAGCCCACCTCCAGGCACAACACCTTTTTTCTTCTTTTTGGCTTTATTCTGCTTAAATAGGAAGAGCACACGTTTGTTTACTGAAAGTGCAGAGTCCTGTGTCAGCTCTGCAGGGAGAGCACGGCCAGCGGCCCAGGAGCCGCCCCGAGCGCTCGGTCCCGGCGATTCCTCCCCCCACACGACCTGTCGGGGGGCAGGTGTCACAGCTCCAGGTGACACAGAGTCACAGAACGATAAGGGGTTGGCAGGGACCTTGGAGATCACCTAGTCCAGCCCCCGCAGCTCCCCGTGTCACACGCTGCCCGTGCTTTGTCACTCATCCTGTTTTTCCCTGACGCTAAACCCCTAGAACCAAGTGGCAGTTTGGGAGTGGTGGTTAATTTTGTGGAATCATCGGCTTCATTAAGGAATTCCACGTGGCTTCTCTCACCGCAGAGGACAAATATCTTCCTTACAAAAGAATTCAAGTCTTAAACAAACTTTACACAACGTTCATGGGCAGGTGCAGCTGTAGCTTTCCGTGGACGACCAAAGTAATTACAGGGAAAGCTGGGAGAGAAGGTGCAAACCCCAAAGTTCCTGATTTTCTCTTTTCAAACCTGTTTGGCTCAATAACCCACCGGCCTCTCTGCAAAGCACAGCTCAGATTAGAGCAGCTGATCCAGGGAGCATCACTGACCCCCCCGAGCTGCAGCAGAGGTGTGCTAGAGACCACCCCCTGTGCAACACTTCAGCAACTCTGAACTATTACATCACTTTTTAGGCTGAACTCCTCCTTGACCATGCAGTTACTGCCCCTTTAGTTTGCACAACAGCGTAAAAATCCTAGTTATCTGCTACTCAAAATCCCAAACTTTGGCAAAGCTTTGGGGGGCTTCCACAGATGGGTATTACATTGACGTCTCACTCTAAGGAGGGGCTCCTGTCCCCAGACACCCCTGGGGGCTCCAGGATGGCACTCAATGGAAGGAGGTGAGCCCAGAGAATAGTGCTTAAATCAATCGAGGGTTTGCCTGGGGGCTCAGGGCCCGGCCCCACGAGGAGCCTTTCACTCCCCCCCAGCACCCGGGGCTTTCCCTCAGACCCGCTCCCCCTGCCCGGGTTTGTCATCCCCACGGAACCTGCCCAGCTCTTACCTTTTCTTGTTTTTGTTTTTCACTGCATAGTACTGTCAAAGTATTCGTGATCTTTTTCAAATCATCAATTTCCACTGCATCCAGGGGAGGAAAAAAAAAAAAAAAGTTATTCAGCGATATTGTTCTGAGAAAGCAGTTAAACAACAATCTAACATCAAATTCTCTCTAAACTAGAAATAACCATTAATAATAAGCAAAATAGAGACTGGGTAATTATGGTCCTCACAATCCCAGTGTCTATTTCAGACGGTCTCTGGTGAGCAGCCCCAGAGGTTGGAAGGTAAAGCTTGTAAATGAAGAGCAAAGTCTGAACGAGGAGGCTTCTGACCAGTAAAATATGGACCCAGGAAAGAGGATCAGAAGCAGAAGTGCATTAACAGCAGCTGGGCCAAGAGGGTGTGAGGCCTTCCCTTCAGTCTGGAATCCATGGGAAATGGAAGTGCCTGGCTCCGCTCAGCCCGGATTCACCCAGCACTGGACACACAGAGACCCCTCTGGAGGCCACGGGGGACGGGAGGGGACGGGAGGGGGAGTCTCCCACCGCCTTCAGCCCACCAGGGCAGTGGGGAAAAGGGAGCTGGGGATAGTTTCATCTCTGTATTGTTACATGTTGAATTCCAGTACAATTTATTGTGCAGAATTACATGAACTCAATTTTATAAGAGTTTCCTTCCAAATGTTATCTGGCTCCAAGATTTTTTTTTAATTATTATTCTTTTAGACATGGCTTCAAGAAGCCATGCAAGATCCAGCTCAGCATAAAAATTGACACATTTTACAATGAGTGTCTCCAAGTGCCATCAGAAGGAGCGACTCCTGCACAAGCACTCCCTGTGAAACAGGGGGTTTGGGGGATGGAGGGGGGCACTGGGCAGTGACACGGTCCGTGCTCCTCGGGGGATAAACTGACAAAACAATGACTGTAACAGCAGGTTTTGAGCCCCTGTCACTGCAGCGCTGCCGACGTGGGTTCCAGGGTGTCTTTCACTCAACTTACATGAAATACATACGTCTCGAACTAACGCTTCCAAAAAACTGGCATAATGTAACGACTTTTCATACTGTGTAATTTTCTCTTTTAGTAGTTTGCCAAATTCCGTAAAGTCATCTTTTGAAGAGGGATTCATGGCATCTATTCCATAAGTGTTATTTACACCTGGATGGGAAGACAGAGAGACCGTAGAAAAACGAGCTGTGATCTGGGGCAGTGGGTCCTTGTTCTGCCCCTCACCCCCAGACACCCTCCCAAACCCACCCCCAGCTTCTCTCGCTCCCTCCCCCCTGCCTTCTGGCCCAGAATCACACCACGATGGGGGTTTGAAGGGACCCCTGGAGATCATCTACTCCAACCCCCAAAAGTCCAACCCCACAGAAGCCACCAGCCCGAGTTCCTGACCCGGGCAGAGCTCACTCATCCCAACCAGTCTCTCTGGGGCAGTGGGCACTGCATGAAGCCCCTTCCCTTAAATACTGTCTTAAGCCCATAAGTGCAGAGGCAGTTGGTTGTGTGGACCCCCCCAGGCACTGTACTCTGTCAGAAGACTCACGGAGCAGCATTGTCACTGTAATGAGCTGTGTAATCCACTGTAATGAAGGGAACACACTTTCATGTTTGAAGAGGCTGCTGTGAATCAGTATCTAGTTCTGCCAAAGCCCCAAACCAGAACGATCTGCTTTAATTTTACTGCATCTGCACCAGGGAAAAGCTCACGCCAACCTAGAGGCAAGTCTTTCTCAACACCCAGCTCGTTAGAGACTGCCCCAAATGAAGCAGACACGAGTTACGCTGTGCCACACTTGTCCAAAGCCCCCTTCAATCCACCTTTAAAGCACCTCAGAACAGTAAAAGACAGCACTTTGGTTTTATTTTTACACACGGTCATCTTTTTACCAGCACCCATCTTTTCCCTACAGCCTCCTACCAAGACACGTTAAGGAAAAGCACCTTCTATTCTTAAGATGTTTTTGTGGTTCTTGCAATAAAGCTGTGACGTGACGGGGACTCGGGCACTCACCAAATGTTTCTTTTGCTAATTCCAGGTCCGACTCCTCCTGTAACTTCTTTAGTCGTAGTTTGTCTGCCAACTGTTCCTCTGCTGTGAGCTCCTTGTGCTCCTCTGGGGCCTCTAACTGCAGTAAAAACGTACAGAGGGGGAGCGTTACCTTCCTTGCCCTCGAGCTGAGCTGGGCCAACAAACCATGGTTACTCCAGTGCCCGAAACAGCTCACTTCTGCCCCAAGTCACTGCACCTCAAGCGCGTACAAACCCGACCCCCCCCAGCACAAGGACACCACCCGGGTAAATACATTGTTCATTTTACAAGAAGTAGGAAGAAACACCCCAGTCATAAGTTGTAAAACTGCCTGTTTTATCACCTGGCGTGTACAAAAGAGCCAGCATTAAGCACCACTTCAGTAACCTGGTTAAATCACAGGGAAATTAAAGCCATCACCCCCCAGATATTATCACGGGCAAGACTTAAGTTTGTTTTAACAGAATAGTCAAGATCTTTACAGGTCTTGTTCAGCCTCAAAAAAAAAAAAAAAAATCAAACCTGCCCTCTAACTTCTTATGAGACCCGTCAGAAAAGAAGTTGTTACCCTTTTTTTGAGCTCCTCTTGCTTTTTCTTCTGTAGCTTTTCTTTTTCTTTTATTTTTTCTGCTATTTTCTTTTTTTCTGAAACCTTCGGTTCTGTAAGACATTGAACAATACAGCTCCCAAGGGATCCACTGATTATTTTTTTCCCACACCTACAGAAACACCAACCAAAGCCAAAGGCCCCATCACAGGGGCCTGACCTCGGAGCGAGTCAGAAGCCGCCCCCGTTTGGGCAGTGGGTTGAGTCCCCAAATCCCCTGCAGACAAAGGCAGCGTCTGCTCCGACGCCGCACACGGGGTATTGCTTTTAAGGCTCACCTTGTTTTACCTCTGTCTCCTTTACTTCCTCCTCTTCCTCCTCGTCATCCCAGTTATCCTACAAAATAAGTTTTAATTGTGGTTCTTTTACAGACACGTGTTCAGGTAACAACTACAAAGAGCAGGAGCCTGCACAGCACCTCTTGGAGCCCTCACACATCCCTCGACCGCACGGTTGGCGGGAGGAAGCCGTGGGAGCTGCACGAGGACATGGCTCTGGGGACTCAACCAAGATGCTGAGGACCAGTCCTTACCGGGAAAGAGGACACTTTTATTCAAGGAACCAGAAAGCCCAGGTTGATGCAGTTACTCCAGCAAAATCACAAACAGTCGAATCCATAAAATCAGCTGTTTTAAACAGCGTTTTAAACCAGACCACGCTGTGACCATCACCAAGAGGCCTGCTGTCCCCCCAGCTGAGTGACACCGGCCTGTCCCTCTCCCTCTGCACCCAGCAGTTGGGGCTGTGCTGTCAGAGCAGGGACAGCAGCACCCAACAGCCAGAGGAGAACACGAGGGGCTCAGCTTTGGGCAGGAAAACCAACCTTTAACAGCCACAACATCCCATTTCCGACCGGTTTTGGACCAGCGACTACTGTTTTTTAAATGAGCAAAGGAGCTATCAAAGGACTCTTCCCACAAACAAATCCCTTAAATGTTCTCCATCAGCCATCGGGCTCTCGAGTGTGTTTTCCCCCAGGCTGGGCTGTTGGCCATGACCTGCCTCCAGCGCTCACCTCCAGCACCGTCAAGACTCCTGGTGGTCCCTGGTCCAAAATGCTGCACGTGGCTCACCCGAGTTCTGCAGCCCTGACCCAGGGAGGTACCCCCAGACCCTGCCAGCAGCAATTCCACAGCTTCTTCCCCACAGTTCCCCAGGGAAGGGCTCTGGGGATCTGTGCTCTTCTCCCAGTGCCCCTCCCAAGGCAGGCGAATGGCCCCACATGGAAATCAATGCTCTAGAAGGGACCCCAGGTTACAGGCCGGGTCCCACACGATGCACACGCCAGAAGCCAAAGCCAACAAATCTCACAGGAATCTGATTTTAGTTACCTGATTCAGCTCCACTCACAAGATCAAGAGACTACATTTGACAAGGCCCGATTTGCACAAAAATCACACACCCTGTCAGTTCGGCACGGCAGGTAAGCTTAAAAACCCTAAATCCTCAATTTTGTGATTTCCACCTCACATTTATTAATTTCTAAGGGTTGCTCCTGGCACGGCAAAATAAGAGACACTGGCAGAACTGGGTATTTCAGTGCAATGTGCTGATCCAAGCAGGGAAGACACCAGCTCACTCACGTTAATTGGCACTTGCGAGGGCTTCAGCTTCCCTTCCACATTCCAAGGAGCTGACTTGAATTCGGAGCAGCATTATTTTAGCTCATAGCTAATTAAGAGTTTGCTACACCCACTTCTTAAATAGCTCTTTTCATGACTGCTGTGCATAGCTCAGTACCTTACCCCTTGCCCTGACCTTCACAGGTTTTAAATGGGGTATTTTAGGGGAGGGGGCAGGCTGTCTGATGGGAAGGTGCTCGGGGGATTAAAGGAAACCCCTGCGTGTCTTTGGCAGGCGTGGGAGAGCTAACAGAGGGTACGTGGGCACGAGCTTCCCCGTGAGGACAGACACGCTCCGTCCCTGCAGCCAAGCACGCCCCTGCCCGCGCGGGGACGGGGACGGTGACGAAGACGATGACGATGGCAGCTCCAGGCTGGGAAGCCGGGATGATGCAGCACCACAGAAATAGCAGACCCTTTGGAGGGCAGCGACCGCCTGGCCCGACCTCCCCGAGCTCCGGGCTGCAATTTAAGATCTCGGCTTCATCCAAAGGGACCGTCAACTGCCAGGCCCCTGCCTGCACCCCCCCGGCAGAACAGCGCTGCTGGGACAGGGGACACCAGCTCCCGGGAGGGCAACCTGCCAGACACCACCATCTGAGGAGTCACCACAACCTGCCGTGTCTCCCCGCAGCACTGAACGCTGCCTCGCTCCTCGCCAGGATTGCCTTTGGCTTTAAACACCAATAGAACACGATTAACATACTGGGCAGGCCTTTTTTAATCTCTGGATAGAGAGGGTGCATCCAAATGTACACCTGCTTCTGTGTTTATAGATTCCAGTGAACTCTCTGGGAAAAAACAAACCTGCTTTGGTGTTGTATCTTTGCACTGATACTAAGTAATTCAAATACAACTCAAAGACATCCACTGAAGTAGCTTAAAACTTTGAAATGTTTCAACAATACTCATTTACACACACTTATCTGCACTATTGAAAACAGCTCCCATTTCATGTAAACAAACCCTGGTAAAAGCAGCTCTCTTACAGCTTCAAATGCTCCATCCAAAGTACCTTAAACGTAGGATAATACACGTTATTTCCCCAAAACCCAGAAGAGGTGACCGGCAGGTGAGAGTCCCAGCTGAGCCCCAGTGCTCCCCATCTAAGAGAAACGACTGCACCGTGACCGAGGCCGCCGCCTGGATGAAAACAGCACATTTCCCAGTTTTGGCTTTGTGCAGCACAGAATTGCCCAAGAGTAAATAGCTGAAAATTCCTTGGCAGGAGGCCTGTCTTCTGGGAAATGTGTGTGCTGGGTAACCCCGGAGAGCAGATCTGTTACTGATGAAGACACTAATTTTAAATCCAGGGAAGTTAAAGTTTCCTGAACAGTTATTTTAAGTTCATTACTTAAAAAAATCTTCCAAAATAAACTCCAGAATCTGAATACATAAAACACATGCCAAGGTGTGAAATGCCAGCCTGAAGACAAACTCATGGTCAAAAACCCAATTGTTCTATTTTAGCCCGTGTCATTTTCCTTACGTGGGTATTCCCCGAGGTGGACCCTGGCAAACAAGGTTCCTACAGCCAAAGCAACCACCTCCCAGGCCCAGATCAATGATCTCTGGTGTTTAGACAAAAAGGGCAAATCAAAGCAAAGTAAAACAGCTTTTTTTTTTGGCTGGACTGATCCTTCTCTCTAGGTGCAGCTCCAGCACCGAAACCATAACCCCTCAGAACATTTTTACCCCAGGTGGGAAAAGTGGTCCTTTGTGAAAACAGGCTCAGAAAACACAGGTGTCTTCAGGAGAATAACACTTCAGAGTCCAGTTCTCCTGGACACATTCTATCAGAGCATAAAAGCTTCTCACTTCCAAAGAAAGGAGGAAAAACAAGCCTCAAAGAGAAACTGAGTCCAAGGTATGTGTATATATACACATATATAAACTATATATATATATATATATATTCACCCACACGTAATGTTACATTCTAACCACACTCCTTACAAATTACTGCAGTTACTGTATTACAGAGATACCTTTACTTATTTTGCCTCCTGTAACATGGCACCTGTGATAACAATGATAACCCTATGATAACTGTAGGGTGTGGGTGTTAGCAAATTTAAAAAAAAAAAAGTAAATGGGCAACCTATAACTTAAAAAAAAGTTAACAAATTTTTGTAAGAGTGGATGAACTACTCCTTTCGTACTGTTCATGGAAAGAATGCCCACCCTAAGCTCCAAGGACAACTGTGCTGGTGTTTTCCAGAGATTCTGGTAACAGCCAACGGCCTAAAGAACAACCCCAAGAGGAGTCCTGTCCCGGGGACAGCAACGCTCTGCTTCAGAAACCTTCATCCTTGTCACCGTGCTACAGTGACCCAGTCACCTGGTGGGGCTGTCGATAATAATACCTCAGCAGCTGGATTCGAAACACAAAGGCCTTTTTCAATTGACCTATTTCCATTCCTTACACTCATCACGCACGCTCCCTGTATGTTCCCTGGGATAATTTTGCTTATTATCCGCATGAACACGAAGCAAATGGAGGTTTTTGGGGCACCCACCACTCAGTACCCTGGATTGTAAGGGACAGCTGGAAGTAGAATAAAGCTTTTGAGGAAGCTCTGCTTTCATAAGGATCAGAAATCCGCACATTTTAATCCAGATTCCACTCTTTGAAACACAGTAAAAATCCACTTTGAATAGTGCCTTAAGTGAACTTATTTTAAATGACATGGGCATTACCAAATCTGAAACTGCCCAGCGAGGCTGCTGAGCTTTCCAGCCGAGGCGGTGGGACTGGGGGTAAGAGGGTGTGAAGCAGGAAAGAGGTGCAAGAGACATGCTGCCACGGCACAGAAATTTCTGGTCGATAGCAGAAGCACAAATTGCTTTCATTCAATCCAATCCTAATGTCTGGCCCAGCACCCTATACTCAAAACCACAAATCTGAAGGGCTACAGAAAGCAAGGGGAAACTAGCCAGTCCCTGGGAAGAGCCCATAGGGTTGGCAAGGAGCTGGGAAGCAGCAGGTGGATCCCACGGAGAACAGGAGACGCCTCTTGAGGCTGAGAAGTGTGTGTCTGTCTGTCTCTCTGTCTTTTTCTGCCCTGGAAGACCCAACAGGACCCAGCAGGAACGAAGGGCAGGCGGAACCGCCCGCTCGGAGCGGGGCCCGAGGACTCCTTTCCCACCCGGCATTTTGACTTGTCATCCGTCACCCGCCGCTGCCCTTCGGGGGCACCGACACCCCGCAGTCCTTCCCTCACAGGCCCGGGCCGCCCCCGGGGGCCGCTCCCCCCAACCCCCCGGGCCGGGGCCTCATCACCGGAGACGCGTGAATCCACCGGCCCGACGAGTCCGACCCACCCGGCGGGAGGTTTCCTCACCCGCCGCCCGGGCCGGGCCGGGCCGGGCCGCGCCGCCTCGGGCCCGCGGCCCCCGCACACGCGGCACCATATGGCAGCGGCCTGCGGCGGGCCCGGCCCGCTGCCCGCCGACCCCGGCCCGCGGCCTGACAGCGGGGCCGCCCCCGGGGCCATCCCCGCGCCGCGAAGGCCCGGCGAGGGCCCGCTCGGCCGCACCTTCACGTCGTCCTCCTCATCCTCGCCGGCCCAGCGGTCCCCGGCCACTCCCGGCACCAGCCGCTTCGCCACCGGCTCCACCACCTCGAAGCTGTCGGCGTCTGTGGGGGAGAGGAGAGCGGGTGAAGGAACGCGGCGGAGGGCGGGCGGGGGGCGCCGGCGGGGCGCGGCAACCGCCACCTACCCCACGAATCCGCCGCCTCCGCCGCCATCTTCCTCGCCGCGCCGCCGGCGCTCGCAGCAGGCACGGTGAGGCGGCCGCCCCAGAGCGGCCCCAGCCAGCGCCGCGCGCGGGGCACGCCGGGACGGCGGCGGACTGCCGAGCCCGCGCCCCGCCCTCCCGAGCCCCGCCCGGCGCGGGGCAGGCCCTGAGCGGTGGCGGGCGCCATGACAGGCCCTGAGGGAGGCGGTAGCGCTCCCCGCGGGGACGGCCTCGCTGGCAGCCTCCTTCGCGCTTCCCTCGCCGGGTCGGGTCCCGTCAGGCGCGGTGCTCTCCCCCGGGGGAGGGCCCCTTCCCCGCCGGCTCCGCCGCGCTATCGGGGAGCGGCAGCCGCGGCCTGAGGGGAGCCGCCGCGGCCTGGCGGGACAGATAGGCCGAGGTGTGAGCTCCCGGGACGGGTCCGGCGGCTCGGGCAGAGCTCCGGGGTGGTTTCTGCCCTGCGGCTCCACGGATCCACGCGAGGGGAATAAAGCAGGGCGAGTTTTGAACTCCAGGTGTTGCCGGACCCGCGGCCCTGGTGCAGCGCCCTCTGAAGAAGGGGGAGGAAAGAAGCCGTGTTGCTACAAGAATTCTTACGTGACTACGACCGAGCCTGTTCTTGGCACCGGCTGCTGCAAAGCAGCCCCGGCTCAGACCCGCGAACTACTCTCTACGAGGAAGCCGGCAATTTTTAAGCACTTTTGACACCACTGTCGTATGAAGAGCCCGGGGAGTCAGCTGTGAGTCCCGCTGGAAATGCGTTACACAAGTAATTTAATGGAATGATTATATGGCTGAATGGGAGGAAAAAAAAAATAGTTGAAGTTTTGATTTCTGAATGTTGCAATAAGGTGTCTCCTAATCCCCTAAGTAATAGGTTAAGCTTATAATAAAGGCAGGTTACGACTTAGTCATTTCCCAGCTTTCAGGAAATGAAACCCAGGAGGAATCGGAGGGGAAAGGCTGCAGCAGAGCTGCCGGTGAGTGCCAGCCAGAGTGCGCGTCCTCGGGTTTATCCACCGTGCTGGTAAGGGTGTGATTTTTAGCACAGGTCCCCGAGGGATCGTTGCCTTGTGCCCACCAGAGGAGTACAGGCAAGTCCTTGCCTAAAAGCTTCAAAAGCAGTAGCTGACCTTGCCCAAAGGGAGCAGGAGTGTAAAGCACTGAGGAGAAGGAAGGAACCACAACTACAGCACTCCCTCACCAGTCTGCAGGCAGGCTGGGGGCACGGAAAGGCTGTAGCCCCGGGACATGAACCCAACTGCAGCTTTTCTCCAGTGTCCTCCCACCGAGTCCAGGAATGTTTTATTTGGAAAGTCAGGCCCATCTCGTCCCTTTAGATGGCTCTGCCCAGAGCTGGGGAGAGAGACCGTGGTGACTCCCAAGCTCTGGTTAGTCAGGGGTGAGCAAACCTCCGTCACACACCTGGTGATGTTTGATGCCCCACCTTGTTTGGATGCTGCTGATGGAGCAGGTTAGAGGTGGGGAGACACCTTCATCTCGGGATGAAACACCAAAGCTGTGATGCGCTTGGGGGGGCTACAGACCAGCCCCCCCAGTCTCCTCCAGCCCAGCTCATCAGTGGTGGTTCCTTCCACCTGGTCAGGTAACATCAAACCCATAACAGCTGGAAACATCCCCTGCATCCAGGGCACTTCACTGCCACCTCCCAACTGATTTCTGTGAGGATCTGAGCAATTAAGTGGAAAAGTAAAATATATTTTCTCTGCAAATAATAAATATAGAAGAAAACATCTTTCACATAAGGAATGGAATGATATATGATACTATGAAAAAAAAAATTACTTCCAAGTTTACCATCTTTTGTTGTTCCCCATTTGCCAGGCAATATAAATAACAAGAGACACAACTAGAGATCAAACAGTGTCCTGAGTCCCGTCCTCACCAATCTCCGTGGAGCTTCATGAGCTCAGTGTGTGGGGAGGATAATTACGGAACCGCCACGAACTGTGCCATGGCTGGGAACGTGTTAATTAGAAAAATACTATGTAGTCACACAGCGCTTTTAAAGTAATTTAAACATTTGGACTAAAACAGCAGAGTTACTCCCATTGTATAGATGAGGAAATTAAGGCACAAAGGAAAAAAAAAGCAGCTCAGCTGAGCTGAGTCAGAGGAACCCCTGCCTTTCTTTTTGGAGAAATCAAAAGGTTTCTACTTAGAAGAAACAAATAGAAGTGAGGCAGATCATGAGGCCTTGTGATCATTTTACAAAAGACATCCATGGAACGTATAGCACGTACTAAAAATCAAAGCAAGACCATCTTAAATGTCCTGCTGTGACAATTTTAGTACAGAAACCACCTTTTTTTAATCCAGTTTGGCCTCCAGTATCCTTAGCTTTTAAAACACATCCCCAACACTTCTCTTCCTTCCCTTTTAAAGGCTGAACAGTGATGTGAGAAACATCTTCCTTCACAGAAAGCAGTCTTCTGTGGAGGATGATACCAGCTAAAAATCATGAAAACGGTAGCCAGAGTGTAATATTTAATATAAATCTTTATGATTCTATGTACTAGAAATGATTGCAGAAGAAACACAGATGTGTAGAACGCGAGTTCTCTTCCAATCGTATGTTACAAGACTCGGCCTATCAGTACAATGACATTTTTGGAAGTATCAAAAAAATAAAGCAAGCCAATATTACATTACACCGTCAAGACAACCCAAATAGTGGTGTGTCTCACAGAATCTGTACAAGTTACTCCTCAGCAGACGGTCCTTGCTTGCTGCCAAACAACACCGCTCGCTGCTGATGGTTTGGGGTTGGTTTTTTTAATTTTTTAATATTTTTTTTTACAAAATGCTGACTACTAGCTAAGCAAGTGATGCCCCTGTGCTACTTGCCCTCAGCCACTCGTCAACTTGTTTAGGATTTAAGTATTAAGAACCCAAGATGCAGATGTGAAATGAGGTGGGTTTGGCGCAACCGCATCTTTGGGAGCTGTCCTTTATGTCCTCAAGACACACACAGCGACACCGTTCTCCAGCAGCAGCAGTTTAACACAACCGGGATTTTTTCCAGAAAAACTGTGTTCCCACAAACCTCCTCTCAGCCCCCGTTCCCAGAGCTGTTCCCGCAGCCCCGGTCGCTGTGACCTCTCCCCGTCTCGGGTAGATCCCGGCTGATCCGCTCCCGGCACCGGTTCCCCGGGCGGCTGACGAGCACCGTCTGGCCGAGGCAGCGGGTGACAAAGGTGACCCCAGAGGGAAGGAGGAGCACCCCAGCACCCCAGCACCCCAGCAGCCTGCGCTGCGAGGAACGCTGCTGCCATCCCATTTCCTGGCAGTCTGCACATCCCAACTTCACACTACTCACTGAATGATTTCAAACTCCCTTTTAACTCCAATCCTCCAAACCATGTTTTTGTCTGAAGATTGTGACGAAAGGCCTTGGATGGACACTTCTCCCAGGAAGAGCCGTTTGTCTCCCCAAACCCAAGGCACTGGCCTCGCTCTCGGGCCGTGACGGGGGGGTGCTGTGTCTGACACCCCCTCCCCTGCGGCGCCGCGGCTGCTTTAGTTCTTTGGATCCGTCTTCGATGGCGAGTTTAAAGAAGTTAATGGCAGGAACTGGTGTGAACGCAGGTCACAGGTACCATCCCTCCTTGTGTCACCTACAGCCATCCAGGTCCTTTCACCAGAAAAGCACTGCCCGTTTAACGAACGCTCTGCTCGCGCTGGAAGACGTTGTTTTAATCAAGAGTGACTGGTTTCTCCAACAAACCCATCCAGCTGAGCTGTCTCGTGCAGTAGGTGGTGGCCGCTTTTTAAACAGAGAGAAGGTGGTGAATATTGACTTTCTGGCCTTGACTTCTTGAATTCCACCAAGTTCCAACGCAGCCATCTGTCCTGGAGTCATCACAACTGTGCATTCCCGTCACAATCTTAGCTTTGCAAAGGGGTGCTCTCCCACAGGAAGGTCACGGAGCGCAGCGAGGGAGGGAAAAAGGCACCAGTAACTTTTCTAATTGCCCACTCTTGGGTGTAGTCAGCACTACTCCAGCACGAGGAGGGACACCAAGGGTGACACGACTGGCTCAGCAGCCACAATTCCCTGCCATGCAGGGGCTGGCCTTCATTTTCATATAAATTGTGCAGTTAGGAACCTCATCTTCTACTTTACTGTACTAAGGGGTTGGTTTAGACAATAAAGGGTAGGAGTGGTGACGTGGTGCTGTAAGGAAGCCAGAACCAGAAGGAAAAATAAAGGAATATGGGTGTTTACTCAGAGTCAAATTGTTGTTGTGTTTCTGGACAGCTTTCTCCACCAAACAAGCTCTGCTGTTGGAGGTGGCTTCAGAGGGACCCACAGTTGTTCTGCTGGTGGCAGAGGAGCTGATGAGATTTCCACCTACTCCACCTTCTCCTCATCCACTCCCTTCTCGGTCCCTCTCCCCATGGGGGCTTAGTGCTTTTTCAGCTGCACCAGTCCAGCCAGTACAACCAGTGTGGGAAAGCACTGAGTCTGGGGAGGAGGGATGTTGTGCTACCAAAAGGACACCGGCTCCTCACAGCCCAAATTGCTCCCACCAGCCCGGCCCTGGGACCTGTTCCCCTCAGCTCAGGTACCTCCTCAGCCTCGGTAACGCCTGCAAGGGCTTTGGTTAAAGAAGATCTGGCTCCTTCACAGGCCTTTGCCTGATCCCACTCTGCTTTGGGGGAGACTTTTTAATCAGGTCTTGAAACATTCAGGCTTTTGGATACATTTCCAAAGTAATGAAAAAATGCTTTCCTAGATAGATGGGAAGTGGAATGAATGAGAAGGTGGAGAGGAAGGCAGCAATACCAAGGTGAAGGCTGTTCTGGCTAGATAGCAATTTAAAGGGGAAAAAAAAAAAAAGACTGAACATGTATTGGCAAAATAAACAGGAAAGCCATTTTGCTGTCAGAACCAAGAGTGCTCCAACCTAGAACAGAATACACAGGGACGTGTAAAATTAACACACAATTATCATGATCAAGCAAAAGAGCACAAATGAAATCATTAAGAACTTTGGAAATAGGATGTTGTTTTCTAAAAATACATAAAATTGGAATAAATGATACAGCTTCAAGATTAACTGCTGAAATTGTGCAGTTCTACATTCAGGACTGGAGTGATGCACGTGGCCGAGACTCCCCCGTTCTCGGTGTTGGTTTTGGGGGGCACAGTTTGATCCAGACTCATGTCAGAGGAACAGCAGAGTCTCACCCTCCGCACCCAGCAGAGGGAAATGAAACCTGATGGATTGTAACTTCACTTCACACAAGCACTGTTTGTGCCAGAAGCGTCTGACATTTTTAGGAACTTAGATTTTGAAGAAGGTAGACTCATTCTGCAGAGAAAGTTCAGAATGATAAATACCAGACTTGCAGCACATTAAAATATTAATATTTAATATGTTTACTAAGCAGTCTCTGTTACTGTCGCTGTGCATCGATGTAGAGCTAAACCCCTCCATTTACATTTTGATTTCCCTCACTGATCTGATCATCACAACACAGATACAGCTGTAAAGTGCAATGTATGCTTTGGTTTCCTTAACTAAAGAAAGCACTTTTCAAATGGTTTTAGCCAAAGGTCGGACCCACGTGGTTAAGGACATTATTTGAACAGATGATCGGCTCTTTATACAGTTGGAGAAAAGCGATGAGCTACTTAAAAAAAAATCGTTTGATTCCGGGAGAGTAGGGAATTTTAAAGCAGTTCTGTTAGGCCGGTTACTTGGAGGGATTTGGAAGAATTCCACATTACCCAAGGAGTCACTGTTAAACTAATTAAAAATCTCCAATTTAGATTTACATTTTAAGGAACAACTGAAAAATAGTTGGCAAACCGTGTAGCAATTCAAATACAAGCTGACCATTTTCAAAATCTATAAATATTTCCAGAACCATCTTATCGACATAAACCCAGGAAGGCTCGGGGCTGGTTACAGGGTTCACACGTCTGCGCAAAAGCATATATAAAGGTATGTTATGTACATTTTATTTCAATAAAGACATAAGACAAACAGCGTAAAGATGCCCAGATGCCCTAAAGATAAATACATTTAAAAGATTCTCATTAAAATGAATCTGTAGTATTTCTTTCCTGCAAGCAAAATACCTTTCTTTAAATACAAAAAAAATCAGTATTCTGAATTGCAAATGTTTTCACTTTTTTGCAGAAAATCTGCCATGATGATTTTTTTTTTTTAATGAATAAGGATTTTCCACAAAACAGGCTTGCTCTACATGCTAAGTTCTTTAAACAGTTCAGTGACACAATGTGCTAACTACGTACACAACAGATAATATAGTAAGAAAACACTCAACCTGATGAAAAGTTAAAATCTTCATTAATACACTGGAAAAAGTTGACATAACTCATGCCTTTTAAAATCAAAAATACAAAAATTAAATGTTTTCCTAAAAAGATTTTCCTTATTTTAAGGACTTATTTGAAAATGAAGCTGCATGTAATTTGTACAATAAAATTGTACAAGTAAACAGGTAATATACATAAAAAATTAATTGACATACTTCTCAATTATCAGTTGTCCACCTTTAATTTCCAATACTGTACTTTCTTAACAAGCATACAAAATATCAAACTTCTCTTTAGAAAAAGTGCCGTTCTGTGACATCTTTTACACAAAAACAGTCTGAGCCTGGGGCGCGTTAATGCAGTCGAGAGGCAAAGCGTCCTCACTTTTACAAATTATCCCTTCCATAAAAAGCCTCCCGAAAAGGAGATTACACCCCGTTATAAAAATATCGACCTCTGTAGGAGCTGCATTAGAGACCCCAAGGCTGAGAGACTATTTCCATAGCAAAGCAGTGTGAGAGCAGGCGGCGGGGGCTGTCGGGCCGCGGCGGGGGCTGTCGGGCCGCGGNNNCTGTGGGGGCCGGGGTCTCCGGGGGAGGGAAGGCAGCAGGAACCGCGTCGCACCCAACCTACCGCTGACCAGCCCCCTTCTCCTCTGGAGACCTGCCCAGCGTCGCCTGAGGTATCCCTTGTCCGTCCGTCTGGGCCACCGCAGGGGATCGGCCATCCGGGGCACGGGCCATCGCAACGCTTTAAAATATTCTGAATATTAGTAATTCTTATATTCTTCTTATCTAGCCAGTCTCTTGATTTTTGTTTTTGAAAAGATTTCAACTACAGTAGAATATTACGGAAAGAAAAATATAAATGCAGGGTTGGGTTGGTTGGTTGGTTGTTTTTTCTTTCTAAATGAAACTTACATGGACTAAAAACTAGAGAATATCTGGAAACAAATATACAGTATGCAGGCAGACGAAGCAGGAAAACGGCCATCCAACTGTTTAATAAAAAAAAAACCCTAAGAAAATTTGGCTATTTCCAGAAAAAAAAAACCAAAACTATGAAGCGCCTCAACTAAAAGGAATGCATAATGAAATTCTAATCTAATACAGGTCAAAAATGTAAAAAGGTTATAAACCTTAACAGGAAAAAATAAAACAACTTTTACTGGCCATTCCTGTTGAAATGAGAATCTCAAAAGTAACAGAAAAGTGGCTACAAACCCACTTAGAGCACCGAACAGAGAGAAAATCAGAGTCCATTTTCAATCTCTGTTATATCATAAAATCCTGTGTTTCTACAGGTCAAACTGCTGGTGGCAGAAACAGAATTCTTTATAAACTGCAGATGTCCTGTACATTAAAAAATTTTCCTTGGAGTTGCACTAGTTCTAAAGACTTTTCTGTTCTAGCCTACCTCCCGCGCGGTACTGGATTGTACTGGGTGTGTTCAACCTCCGACATCGAAAGTCTCTTCCTGTAACCCTTGATTATTGTTGGGCACCAAAGATAAGAAAAGCAAGACGGGGTACAAAAATGCAAAATTTCAACAGTAATGGCAATGTTTTGTTTTAGTCCAAAAGGGTCCTGCATTTTCTCCCCCTTCAGGAATCGGACAAAAGGCTTTAATCCGGGGGTAGCAAGTCATGCAAGCGAAATCTGTCTCTGATGTGAGGCCGCACGTCTTCGTTCTGCGGGGAAAAAGGGGCGGGTTTTAGGAGAACACACAGAGCCATAAGCCCAATTTCAACAGGGTCAAGCTTCTAACACCGGTGTTTTACTACAATAATATAAAAAATATAAGCTGTGAATATCTGTAATTACAAGAGACTTCCAGAAATAACTACATTGCGTTCACAACTATTTAGGAACGCTTTATTTGCATTTTAAGACTAAAGGCACACGCATCCCAGCCAACAATAGGCATTATTTACCCTAATTGCCTACAGCTTCCCAATTTCCTTGTCACTGTTACAATGTTGCAATTCTCTATTTCTTGATTAAAAGCACAGTTAGAAATAACGAGGTTCTGTCTTTTACTACCTAAATCGCTCCTTATGCAAACCTGAATTACTGCCCGGAGGATCCTTTTCAAAACCAAATACACACAACTCTTAGCAGTCTCAATCTCTGTGACTCCAAACATCTTAAAATATGGGAAAATACTTAAAAGAGGCAACTAATGATTTTGGGCAGGGGGTGGGGAACAGCCGATGCAGGAAACACTTACCAGCTCTACAAGTTTCTCCAGAAATGGAATCAATTTTAGAAGTTCGTTGTCATTTTTATCCATGAACCAGCTTTCTATAGGGATTCCATTTGAAAGCTACAGTTAAAAAAAACCATAAATATCATCAACATGTGATTTATACTTAATTTATCTAAAAATATGACTTGTGAAATAGCATTTTGGGAAAAAATGTTTCCAAGCTAGAGTTTATTAATATGTACTTCCTCTCTAAAGTTTGCACTGAAATTCATTTCCAAAAAAATGAATTTCCTTCATTTACACACATCACTACTAAAATCTCCACATCAAAGCTGGAACAGAACCAGCTCTGAGAGCCCTGCTGAGCTGGAAAATGACGGAATTTGAGCCAATTTCATGTTAAATCCACAGAGATGCTCCCCGTGTTCTGGCTGTCCCAGGGTGGGCAAGTCAGGCCCAGTCAGGCAGGTCTGGGGTTTTTTTGCTTCTCTCCTGCAGGTGAGACGTCCCAGACCTCACTGGGGGCCTCCATCTGTGTGATCACAGAATCACAGAATGACATGGGCTTGGAGGGGACCTCTGGAGACCACCCAGTCCAACCCCCTGCCAGAGCAGGGTCACCCAGACACAGGAACGTGTCC